>CM053769.1:219051258-219069099 GCA_028658325.1 Potorous gilbertii
ATCTAATCCATCGACAGGTTCCATAGCTTCCACCTTCACAACATCTCTTGCCACCTTTCCTTTCATGTCACTATTGAGTCTCCAGTCCAGATCAGTCCCTTGTCTTCCTCCTAGCTGAACTATTGCAATAGCTTTTTAATTGGTCTCCTTGCTTCTAGTATCTCACCTCTCTAATCCATCATTCACATTAGCTGCCAAATTAATATTCTTAAAACACAGCCTTCTTCATGTTATTTCCCTGTTGAGAAAACTTCAGCGGCTCCCTATTACCTCTAAACTCTGTACAAGGTGTCTTCTGCATCAGTCTGTTTCATGCATTGTATTTCATTCCCACTGGCCCACTAGCTGTCACCTGTCTCAACAGCTTGCAAGCATCTGAAGTCAGATTTAAAGCCAGGTTTTCTAAATTCCAGTTCCAGTCCACTCTATACCAGGCTATGTTGCCTTTTTTACTTCTCTCCAGTCTTGCTCCCTAAGAACAGTACACAAAAGATTTGGTTTTTTTTAAGGTTTTAAGGATTTTATTACTGAGAGTCATAAGAAGACATATGAGGCATTTAATTATGTACTTTTAAAAGTGTATATAAATCTTTAACAATTAATTCTGGTCCTACCTGCAAATATTATAGAACTAGGCCTTATTCTTGTTTAGTTTCTCTCTAGTACAATTAAATCCCTCTTTCTCAGTCTTGTCCTCTGAGTCATTTGGCTAAATCCTATTTGGACTCAATTTAAGCTCAAGTCTTCAGACTGAAGTAGATTTAGTTTTTGACGAGTATTCTTTGTGTCTAGTGTTTATAGAATAGTTTCTCTAATGAAGCGCTAGGTGAGCAAGTCTCAGGCTTACAGCAGGTACTGTCATCTCTGGTCTTAAAAAGAGTTTTCCTTTGAGTGTCGAGTCTAAAGGTACCTTGTGGTTGCCCTTGTTTTCAATAGTGATGAGTCTATTAAAAACCTGTCCTTGCCCCTGGCTCCAACAAGGAGTAAGAAAGATTCTTCCTTGCCTGGAACCCAAATGATTCTCACCTTCAGATCTTAGGGTCTCTAGTACTTGGAAACTGTTCTTTTTCTCCCTCTTCTTCCTCATCTCCTCTCCTCTTTCCCTCGGACTCTTCCTTATCTTCTTTTTCTGCCTCCATCTGCTAATCCTTTGTCCCGATTGCTTGGGTAGAAGCAAATCTGACAGCTGATTGTTACAAATAGTTCTGTCCTTTGTGAAGCTGGATTTAGCTACTGCCCTAGATCAGCATCTGAACCTTTACTTTATGGAGACCATATGGTCTAGTAGCACAAAGCTTAAGTCATCCTGTTTCTTTTCATGAGCTTGCCTTTCTCCTTGGCTCCCAGAATGGGGTCCTCCAATCAATTAATCAATCAATAAGCTTTTATTCAATATTTACTGTATGCACTATTCCAGGTACTGTGGCTACCAGGACAAAAATGAAATAGCTTCCTCAATCAGGGAATTTATATTCTCTTGGGGGAGACAATATGTACATACATAAATATAATTAATATAGATACATGTTGTTCATTCATGTCTGACTCTTCTTGACCCCATGGGTCTTAACATGTTGGACCCATTGTCCATAGGGTTTTGTTGGCAAAGATAATGGAGTGGTGTAATGGTAATGTAGATGGGAAAATATTTCCCATTCATTAATAGGTCTATGTGACCTGCTTGGATCGCATAGAAGCCCTTAGGCTTCACATGTGGTGTGAAGAGCTTGCAGAATGGGTGGAACAGGAAAGATAGAGCACAGCTGAGAAGAAGTTAGTTGGGAGCTGGGAAGGACACAGGCAGGCAGGTAACAGCTTAGGTTCCTGCAGGTTTGTTTGTGGGAATGTCCCAGCAAGGGGTAGGGAGGCCTGGGAATGACTTTGTCCCCTGCATTGATAACATGTATTGATTTCTTGGTTGCTATGATGGATTTTGCTTTCTGGTTCTGGGATTTGGCTTTCTTGTATCTAAATAAATGTTTTTCTTCTGCCTTCTATATGGAAAGTCTGTTTTACACTTTGCAATTGAGAACTACGCTGGAATATTCATAGTCACCACCAGTGCTGTGAATATTGCTTTGGTGATACTAGTGGTTTGCCATTTCTTTCTCCAGTGAATCACCTTTTGTCAGAACTTTCCAGTATGACGTATCCATCTTGGGTAACCCTGCGTGGCATAGGTAATAGTTTTATTGAGCTACACAAGCCTCTCCACTAGGACAAGGCAGTGGTCTAGGAAACATTTATACATACATCCATGGTATAATTATATAATATACATATTGGAATATATATGTATACATATACATACATAACACACACATATGTGTATGTGGGGGGCATAAACAACTCAAAAAAGGATCAGAGCAGTTGTATATACTGTAATTGAACACATTTTTTAGGAAAAAGAGATTATTTTATAGACTGACTCTCTGCTTCAAACCCCAAATTCCCTGTTCGGTTTGCCTACTACCATGTTCCCATTTCTGGGATTCCAAAGCTCATTGTCACAGAGGAGATGACAGTCTGATCGCTTCTTCTCCATCTATTTTCACTTACTGTCCTTAGATACCATTATACCTCAATGGTTTCCCATAATCCAAGTTTACAATAGAAATACCTCAACCACACAGTAAATTAAACAGAGACAATTATTAGTGTTGCGATTTAGGGTGGGTACTAAAGATAAATGCTGTTGTTGGCTTTTTAAAACATTCTTTTGATGGGCCATGAATCCCCAAAGAACCATTAGTAATTATTATAGACCAAATATTAGGTTGTGATGATGATGCTTTGTAATTGATGAAAGACATTAGATGGTTGCCAATGGTAAGTAACACAGGACTTGGTCTCCTCTGCCACTCAGGCTGATTTTCAAACCTACCAAAATGTCCCATTTCCTGAATTCATGTGACAGTGTATGCCCCTACCCTTTGAAATGACAGCACCTCTTCCCCTGACTCACACAAGTTGCTATTTTGTGCTGTATTCAGCTTGTATTGACTACTTACTATGTGCAAGGCCCCAAGGGAGAAAGTCTAGTCAGCAACCATTTATTAAGCACTTACTGTGCACTAGGGTCTAGGAATACAAGCAAGCAGAATGAAAGATGGTCCCCGCATTCAAGGAACCTTATTTCTAGTGCTGAAAACATCACATAAAATGGAGACGAAAAGGAAAAAGAGGAAAGATGGGGATACCCAGTTCAAGGGAGTGGGAGAGGAAGTCCTATGGATAGTCAGAAGTGATGCTTGGAAAGAAATGAAGACATAGCTGGCCTTGGCTTCCTCTTTAAAATGGAGGTTGTGGGAGGAATTGGCCAATCAGAGGGAGAGGCTGCAGGGGCCATTGGTACTTCTAATTTGAGAAGTAGGCTAGGGAGGCATTGAGCTTCCAGGATGAAGAATTTTGAACATTGTAGCCAAAGTCAGGAGTACAACCTGGAGAAGAAAGACTTACAGATTTACTCAAGATTAGATAACCTTAGATTTAGCAGGGAGATGGAGATAGTGTCAATGGTTTAGATCTGGAAAGGACCTTAGGAATTATCTAGTCCAATCTCCCATCACCCCCCCCCCACCCCCAATTTATAGATAAGACATTGAAACCCAGAAACTTCATTCACCCATGGTAACAGAAAGGAGTAAGATTTCTGTCATCGTGGAGCTTCTTTTATAAAAGGGCAGACAAGAACTTTGCACAAATTGTTGTTGTTTGTTCTGTGTTCACGGACATCAGAACGGTGATGTCTTGACTTGCAAATGAATTGGATTTAAGTGAGGCAGAGCTGTGCAAAGTCATCAGCCTCACTCACTTCTCCAGTCATCAAAAACCAGTGGCAAGATGTAGGTCAGGAAAACTGATAATGGCCCTGGATGCAGTGGGGGACCTTGGCCTTTTAAGTTAAGGCCTTTCACAGGTCTTAGTTTGTCTAAGGCAACACCCAGTCAGTAATTAAATTAAATTAATTGAGGGAAAATATGGCATAATTTGCCTTCATATTAAAATCAGTCTGGTAGGGAAAATCTTTCAGAGTTTCTGGCCAGAACAGTTGCTATTTATATTCCACACAAATAACTATCATATAAGATAGAATGTGGAAGTGAAATAGGAGTTAATCAAGAGTTCAGGCTAGTGTCCATCTTTGTGCTTCATAGAAGGTTTCATGAGCCAAGCTTTGGAAGATAGGTAGAAAATGGACAGGTAAATCTATGGTGGAAATTCATTTTAGGGTGAGAGAACACTGTAAACAAAGGAATGGCAAGGTATACTTGAAGTTGGAAGCAGTGAGACGCCATTTCTTAACCTGTGTTGTAGTTTCTCTTTGTCTCTACTAGATGTTTCCCTGTATGAGAGCAGGGACCACGAATTCTTTCTATCTTCATTATTAGAATCCACTTGGTCACCCAGGCTTGACCCCACATCCCTTAGTTTTTATCTTCATGACATCTTTGATGTAAGTCATCTTCTCTTCACTCACATAGCCTCACTCTTTTGCAGGCTCTCATCACCTTGCCCTTGGGCTACTGTAATGGCCTTTTAATTGGATTCCCTGCCTCAAATGTGTTTTCAAAGAGGACCATGACATCAGAAAAATGATGATACGACTTGCAGTTAGCTTTGATTTGAGTGAGGGAGGGCTGTGCAAGGTCACCAGTCTCACTTTATCATCCAGAGCCATCTGGATCCAGTGACCTGATATTGATCAGGATAACTGGAAATGACCCAGGATGCAGTGGGAGACCTTGGTCCTTTTAGGCTAAGGTCCTTTCAGGTACTCACTTAGAGTGAGGTAATACCCATTCAGTGAATAGGTCTCTTTAAGAAGTAGTCAAAGGATGGCCTCTTTAGCTAGAAAAAGAAAAAAAAATCAAACTGGGAAGGCAAGACCTTCATGGTTGCTGTTCCAAAGAGAAACAGTTACCACTGATATTCATTCCAAGCCAGGAGGGCCCAAAAAGCAGATATTAAGTGGAGCTTTGGCAGGGACCTATTGTGGTTCAATCTATGGGCCTCAAATATCTTCCTACTCAAATCAGTCTTCAATTCTCCAGTTGCCAAAGTGATTGTCTTCCAATGCAGTTCTGATCATGTCATCTCCTTACTCTATAAATTCCAGGGACTCCCTATTACCTTTGACTTTTAAAGTTTGCTGCTTCCCAGTCTTCTTATACTTTACCTCCCTCTATGTACTCCATGATCCCACCACAGGAGCCTTCTTGTGGTTCCTCACACATAACACTCCATTTCCTGAAGCTTTATTTGACATTGGCTATCCCTTATACCTGGAATATTCTTCTTCAATCTCTACCTCCTTGCTTCACTGGCTTCCTCTTAGTATCAGTTCAAATCCTCCTTTCTACAGAAAACTTTTCCCATTCCTCAAATGTTCCCTTTTTCCTCATTACCTTTCACTTTCAATATTTTTAAATACATGCATTTATATAGCTATCTGTATGTTTTATCCTCTATTAGAACGTGAGCCCCTTGAGGTTAAAGCCTCTGTGCTTAGCACATAGCAATAATACTTATTGACTGATTAATTTGGTACTTAAAATTTATGATTTTTTTCTTTTATATACCAACATCTTATCTCTACAAATGGACTGCATGTAACAAGTTTATAACAATATTTCTGGCTATCTTTTACTTGACTTTTTGGGTTATTATTCTGTCTTGTCTGACTTTTCATGACCCCATTTAATGTTTTCTTAGCAAAGATACTGAAGTGGTTTGCCATTTCTTTCTCCACCTCATTTTACAGATGAGGAAACTGAGGCAAACAGATCATATATCAGGGCTGCTTATCCACCTTTGGTGTCCACTTGTGACCCAACTCTCACTCGTGACTCCAAGAAGCTATAGCATTTGTAATGGTCATACCCTGGTAAAACCATGAGGGCAGACAAGGTAAACCCAGGTTGAGGGTAACCAAGAGGCCTCAGACCTGGCAGTGAGTTAGTGGGGCATCTACCCAAAGCATGTGAAGAACTGCCCTGGTAGAAAGGGCAGATGAGAACAATTTGTTCCAAAGGCCATGAAGGTGGCTAAAGCAAATGGTGTGGAGTGCTTAGAGCTTGGTCAGACATTGAAGATGCCAAGGTCTTCTGCTGTATCCCAGACCATCATCAGTTGTCCTGACTTTTGTCCTACAACTGGACTTCAATGACTCTGGAAGAGAGAGTGAGGCTGACTTTGCAACTTTGTCTCACTTAAATTCAATTTCCTCACAAGTCAAGACATCACCCATGATGTCATCAGTCCTCTGAAAATGAAAGATAAACACTAACAGGTCAAGGGTGATTCCTAAGTGTGCCTGTCGCCTCCTTTCAATCAAATATAAGCTTGTTGAGAGCAAGGACTGTTCTACTGTCTACATTTTTATCCCTAGCACCTACAAAATGCCTGGAGCAAAACAGATGATCCATAAATGCTTGCTGATTGATTAATTACACAATGCTTCTTTATTTCTCTTATAAGGTAAGCTCCTCTTATGTTGTAATCATATCATGGATGTAAGGGTAGTAGAGGGAGATGAGAACTTTCCTCTGAATCCTCAGACTTGATGAGATAATATGCATTAAGAGTCAATGGATCTTGATTTAATATCTAGGAAGTATGGAAGTAGACTCCTACTCAACCTTGCTGTATATAACTTTAAAAACCACAATACCCTTTCCTAGACACCACTGCCCTATATGTGCTGTCTCCTCTAGTAGAATACAAATTCCTTGAAAGTGGGGATTGCCTTATATGTCTTTGCAGAATTTATTTAGCTCAGTGCTGGGCACATAGTAGTCACTTTCCTATTTTTTCATTTTCCAACTAAACTGTAACCTCTTTGTAGGTAAGGACTGTATCTTACAATAATAATAATTTACATTTATATAGTGCTTTAAGGAAGGTAATATTGTCTTCATTTTGCAGATGAGGAAACTGATGCTGGGAGATTAGAAGCCTTGAGCAAGGTCTCCCAGCTAGTGTTGTAAGGCAGGTTTCATTCTCAGATCTTCCTTACTCCAGCTTCAACACTCTCCTGTGCTACCTAGGTGTATCCCCCAATATCTAGCTCAGTGTTTTATGTGCTGTAGGTAGCCAATATTTGTTGAAAGAATCTCCATTAGATTAGCTTTCCAGAAACAGCTAGCCACATAGATACACTGCAGTGGATCTCAGGAGAACCAGGTTCTGTTCTCAGCTGTCACTAACTAGCTGTGTGACACTGGGCAAACCACTTCTTCCCTCAAGGCCTCTTTTTCTTACTCTGTAAATTGAAGAAGTTGGACAAGATTAAGGGGCCTACAGACAAATTTCAATCAATCAACCAAAAAGTACTTATTAAGTGCTTTCTATGTGCCAGGCACTATGTTAACTGTTTGGGATACAAAAAGAGGCAAAAACAAACAAAACCCATGCAACCAAAATTATAAGGAAAGCAGAGAACTGGAAAAATTCCTTTGTAATAAATATCTCTGATAAAGGCCTCATTTCTCAAATATATGCAGAACTGAGTCAAATTTTGAAAAAATATCAAGTCAAAAAATATCAAATTACCAATTGATAAATGGTCAAAGGATATGAACGGGCAGTTTTCAGACAAAGAAGTCAAAGTTATCTGTAGTCACCTAAAAAAATGCTCTAAATCACTACTGATTAGAGAAATGCAAATTAAAACAACTTTAGAGTCAGAAGATTAACAGAAAATATCTAATATAGCAGGAAATTTCTGTAGACTGTGCCTTAATGGAGGTTAACAAGCTGCAGCTGAGATGTCAATAAAATACCCATCACATTGGCTAATATGACAAAAAAAGAAAATGTTGGATGTTGGAGAGATGTGAGAAAACTAGAGCACTAATACACTGTTGGTGGAGCTGTGAATTGATCCAACCCATTCCGGACAGCAATTTGGAACTATGCCCGAAGAGTTATAAAACTATGCTTACCCTTTGATCCACTGATACTGCTACTAGGTCTATATGCCAAAGACATGCAAAAAAGGGGAAAAGGCCCTATCTGTGCAAAAAATATTTATAGCAACTCTTTTTGTGGTGGCTAAGAATTGGAAATAGAAGGGATGCCCATCAATTAGGGAATGGTTAACCAAGCTGTGATTATGATGGAATATTACTGTGCTATAAGAAATGAAAAGCAGGATGATTTCAGAAAAACTTGGAAAGGTTTACATGAACTGATGCAAAGTGAAGTGAACAGAACCAGGAGAATGTTATAAACATTAGCAACAATATTGTTCCTTGAAGAATTGTGAAAGACTTAGCTATGCTCAGCAATACAATGATGAACTAAATTATCCTCCTCCAGAGAAAGAACTGATGTTGTTTGAATATAGACTGAAGCATGCCCTTTTCACCTTGTTTTCATTTTTTCCCTTTTATTCAAGTCTTCTTGTACAAAATAACTAATATGGAAATGTTTTACATAATTGCACGTATATAACCTCCATCTGGTTATTTACTATCTCAGGGAGGGTGGAGTAGGGAGAGGGAGGGATAGAATTTAGAACTCAAAACTTTAAATAAAAATGTTAATATATTTAAAAAAAGGTAAAAGATATTCCTTGCCCTCAAAGTGCTTGCAGTCTAAAGGGGGAAACAACTTACAGAAAAACATATACAAGCAAGTTATATACAATATAAATAGGCAACAATTAACAGAGGGAAAGCTCTGGAATTAAGAGAGGTTGGGGAAGACTTCCTATAGAAGGTGAGAGTTTAGTGGGGACTCAAAGGAAGCCATGGAGATCAGGAGTCAGAGCAGAGGAGGGAGAGCATTCAGGACACAGGGGACAGTCAGAGAGAATGCCTGGAGCTGAGAGATGCTGTGTTGTGTAACAGCCAGGAGGTTAGTGCCCTGGGATCAAAGAGTGGATGGCAAGGAGAAACATATAAAAAGACTAGAAAGGTGGGAGGGGGCTTGGTTATGAAGGGCTTTGAATGCCAAACAGAGCATTTGCTCATGGAAGCAAAAGGAAACTTGGATGAGGAAAAAAAAATCCCATCACTCTTTTCACGGACTTTACCTAAATTTTAGCATTTCCTTCAGTGATTTATTTTTTAAAATAAATTATTCTGAGAAGGCATTCACAAGCATGAGCAAACTGCCAAAGGGATTCATGGCAAAATATTAAGAAGCTCACACCTAGAAAACCTCTGGAATCTCTCCCAACTTGAGAACTCTACAAGTCTGTGATTCCTTACATTTAGACATTATCATTTATGCAAAAAATGAACAATAACATCGATCCTTCCCCTCTGTTACAACATGACAAAATATGCCAAACACTAGGTAAATCTCCATTTTCTATTTAATCTTGGGGTTGGAAGCATTGTTTGGGGCTGAAGTCTAGGGAAACAGGGAAAGAAGAATCAAACGGTAGGATTTCAGCCTCAATGAGAGTAACAGAAAATATCTAACCTAGCAGGAAATTGCTGTAGACTGTGCCTTAATGGAGGTTAACAGGCTGCAGCTAAGATGTCAATATATATGAAGGTTCCCCAATTGTCACACCAAAGAAATGCATCCGAATTGTGTAATATCAACACTGTCACTTCATGTGGTGGCTACAGTCAGCAGTTTTCACAGGAGATTTCCTTTTATTACCTCATTTGCATTCATGCCACTCCATGTTCAATTTCAAACAAGGTGGTGGCAGAAAGGTTGCCAGGGAACAGCAAAAATACCCAAGGTCTTGGTGGAAGTCAGTTGGAATTTCTTAGGGATTAAGGTTTAAGGTAAATCTCTTTTCTCCTTTGCTTTCCTTTCTGAATTAAAAGGGATAACACAGGGTTCTATTTGGCATTTCTCTCTCTCTTTCTTTAATTTAAAGCATTGTTTGCTAGAGCCAATTCTGGTTTCTAATAATCCTATCATGCCATGAGGTGAATGACCAGACTCCAGTTTCCCAATTCTGCAATAGCCAACCTTCCTTATCTATTTTCTTTCTCCTTAAGGAGCTGGAAAGAGGAAAACTGAATCCTTGCTCCAAACTTTAGTTCCAAAAGGGAGAATTTCTCAGGGTTAGACTAAGAAAAGGAGAGAGAACAGGATCATGGACCAGGAATGGATGGATCTTAGAGGCCATCTAAGCCAACTCTCATTTTATTGATGAGAAAACTGATACCCAGAAAGGCTCAGTCTCCCAAAGTCACAGGGGTAAGTGGCAAAGCTGAGAGATTTGAACATGGATTCTTTGACTTTTTCTACAGGGACCACACTGACTCAAAACATAGTGGAACTGCCAAGGAGAAGCAAAATGAAGAAAAGAAACACCTAGGGAAACCAAGGCTCTCCACTCTAGAAAAACCACCCCCTTTAGAAATATAGGGGAACATTGTTTTTTGAAATCCAGGAAGCCTCTCCTCCACCCCCTCCTTTCCTCAGTTGAAAAAGTTTATCTAGAGAGAACCCAATATCAAAGAAAATTATCATAGTAAAGCTTGATAAACCATGAACATAAAGGCCTGTAATTATTTGAATTTTCAAAATTCATTAGTTTCATGATACCACAGAGGAAACAGACATTGTGGTTAATGGTCATGGTGGTCAATCAGTTGTTGCTATTTTGCAGAATGAGAATAGGGATATTCTCCAATACGTTTCTTCTCATATTACAAAGTATATATATTTCTGTAAGTAAAATTCAATTTTGTCTTTTTTTCCTTCCTTTTCCCCCCTCTTTTTTATCTTTTCCTCATCTATTACTGTGGTATAGAGCACTAAGAAGATCTGAGGGCAAATCCTTTCTTTGATACTTTTTAGTTGTGAGACCCTGGACAAGTCACTTGACTTTGGGAAACCCTCTAGGATTTATCTATTAAATCTCTATTGGTAGAAAAAGACTCCACAGTGGGAGTTCTCAAGGCTGTCCACATCATCCCTAAAATCTAGTGAATCAAGCATTGACCCAGAAATAATCACAATACATCCTTGGCTAAAAACTCTGTATCTGTTTCTCAATGTGTAAAATCAGGAAGCATGATATTTTTCAGTTGTTATTCATAATCTTGGAAAAGAAAATAATTTTTGAAACAATAACAGGAAGGCAGTGTGATATATAAAAGCCTTGAATTTTGGCACCAGTGAACACAGGTGCAAGATCCAGCTTTGTTTGAATAACTTTGGCTAAGTCACTTCACCTCAAAAGCTTTCAACTTTCTCATCTGTAAAATGGAAATGATGATGTTTGTGGTATCTACTTTGTTTTAAGAAAAGGAATTTATAAATGTTCCAGTGGGATAGAATTGTGAGTTGCTTATTTTTAAGGTGCTGTGCGCAGGGTTTGTATGCAGCAAGAACTATTCCTTCTCATACATAGAGCAAGTAATCAGCTACACAGTATGATTTGTTAGGTGTCTAAAGTTTCCCCCAGTCCATTATGTCACCTTGAGTTCTTATTTCTGAAACTTCCATCATTCATCACTTTGGATTTTAGAAAAGTCTCCAGAATTTTCCCTCTTTCCGTTCAACACAACACACATTTTTAAAATAGAAGGGAAGGAGGAAGTGGAACAAGAGAGGGGGGAGAAAGAAAGCAAGATAAGGGAAAAAAAGGAAGGGAGGAAAAAATGAAAGGAAAGAAGAAAGGAAGGGAGGAAAGAAAGTGCTTAAGAGACTTACCCAAGGTTGCACAGTTAGTGTCTCAATTCAGGTCTTCCTGACTCCAGGTCCAGCACTCTATGCACTGTTCCAACTAACTTAATTTAAATCGTAACTCAGACAGCAGCTATGCAACCCTTGGTAAATCATTTAATTGCTTTGTACCTCAGGTTCCTGAGTTGTAAAATGGTGATGGGCAGCTAGGTGACAAAAGGGATAGCATGTTGGACCTGGAGTCAGGAAGACTTACTTTATGGGTTCAAATCTGGCCTCAGACACTTACTAGCTATGTAATCCCACTTGCCTCAGTTTCCTCATCTGTAAAATGAACTGGAAAAAGAAATGGCAAACCACTCCAATACCTTTGCCAAGAAAACTCTAAATGGTGTCATGAAGAATCAGACATGACTGAAAACAACTGAATAAAAACAAGAAATTGGGAATGATAAGAGCACCGACCTGCCATAATTACTATGAGGATAAAACTGGTTTATATTTGGGAAGTGTTTTGCCATTCTTAAAGCACTACTATAAATGGTAGCTATGATGATGATGATGGTTTTCCTTTAATCTTAAACTGCAACTTCTATTCACTGCTCTTGTTTCTATATCTGGGACCTGGCAGAACAAATGTAATCCCTCTTTTACAGAGTATTCTTTCAAATACTTGAAAACAGATATATTTGTCTTTTTTCTTCCCCAGTTCCTTAGACTGACCCTTCCTATCACCTGAATTGGAGGCTCTTTACCGTTGAAGTTAACATCCTCCAATCCCTCTCCAGTTTATCAATCATAAAACATGGTCACGATAAGTTCACAGTACTTTGTATGTATAGCTGAATCTCCTAGATAACTCCCATAGGAGCCTATTGCCATCATAGTCTAGATTTGTTAGTTCCCTATCATAAGTCTGTGTGTTCTATCTGACACTGGCTTCCTTGGTGTTCCTGCTACAAAGTATTCTATCTACTAACTCAAGGCATTTTCAGTGGTTATACCTCATACCTGGACTTCATCTTTTCCCATCCATCTCCTGGTTTCTCTCAAGTCTTGGCTAGAATCCCACCTTCCACAAGAAGTCTTCTTAAAATCGTTCCTCTGAGATTCTCCAATTTGTCTTATATGTATATTTATATATATGTGTGTGTGTGTGTGTGTGTGTGTGTGTGTGTGTACATATATTTGTGCATAACTGTATGCTGTTCCATGAAATTGTGAGCTCTTCAAGAGCTGGATCTGTTTTTTTCCCTTCTCTTTCTGCATGGCACATATTAGCCCATAAAAAATTCTTATTGGTTGACTTGTTGAGTAGGATGGTAGGCACATTTTGACAAGGTAAAGGATTAATGCAAAGGGCAGTACCTTAAAGACAGAGGTCCTAAGGGGAAATGGGACTCATAATGGGGAACTTGAAGTACCTATGGACAGTGTTAAAAGCAAGAGGACCTTGAGAAATGGTCCTTTCTCTTTGATATAGGTAAGACAAAGTGGCTCAGAGATAGAATACTGGACTTGAAGTCAGGAAGACCCATGTTTGAATACTTCCTCAGACACTGACTAGCTGTGTGACTAAATCTATCCCTGCCTCAGCTTCCTCGTCTGTAACCTCCCAGGGTTGTTGGGAGGATCAGATAACTTATGTACATCACTTTGCAAACCATAAAGTGTTACATAAATGCTAGCTATTAGTATTTCCCATTTTACAGATGAAGGTTAAGGCTGGAGCAGGGGGAGGGGTGGTTAAATCATTTTCCTAAAGTTACGAAGCTGTGAAAGGCAAAGCCAGGACTAGATTTCTAGACTTTGACCTCAGATTCAGTGTTCTTTCCACTCTTATTCACAGATATTTCTGGCACATGTAATGTTTTAGTTGTGTGTATTCTTCAAAGGAAATAGGAGGCAGACTCCAATGGATGTATTTCTTGGGAACTGGATCATAGTACACATGAGACGAGACTTCGGAGGTTGTTACTATAAGTAGGAACTGGCAAATGTGCTACTGAGTATATAAAGGAAGCGTGACCGTACAAAAAAAAGTCATAAAACAAGCCCTCATCATTCATCTTACTTATAGGAACTAAACCAAAACCAGTCAAATAAGGTGCTCACTGCTTTGCTGGTTCCTATTAGAGAATACGTGTTTGTGTATGTGTATGTATACATATACACACATATTGAGTCGTATCTGACTCTTCATGACTCATTTGGAGTTTTCTTGGAAAAAATATTGGAGTGATTTTTCATTTCCTTTTCCAATTAATTTTATAACTGAGTAAACTGAGGCAAACAGGGTTAAGTGACTTGCTTAAAGTCACATAGCTAGTGAGTGTCTGAGTTGAATCTGAACTCAGGTCTTCCTGACTGCTGGACTAGCTCTCCATTCACTGTACTACTTAGATTATACACATACCCACACACACACATATACATACATATGAATGTATATACACTCCTGTGTATGCATATATTCACACATATAGTTGCATGTGTTTACATATACACATATACATACATGTGTGTATACATACATATATATTCTATATGTAACTAGATACATACCTAGGATGGGAACTACTAGTTCTAGTAACTTAGACTACACTAAGCCTTTTGGGATACCCTGTATACATGCATGCATATATACCATGATTTCATTGGTACAGGGAACTCCAAGATTAGGAAAATCCCTTTTCCAATGCAGATTGGCACTCTCTTTATAATTTGAAGGTCTCAAGAGAGTTCAATAGAGCGCTGAAGATTTGAATGGCTTATCCAGGTTCACACAGTCAGTGTGTGAGGATGGCTTTGAGGATGATTTTGCTATCCATTCCATCACAAAGTGTTCTATCCCGCTATCTCTACAAATATGTCCGTGTGTGTGTGTGTGAGTGTGTGTGTGTGTGTGTGTGTGTGTGTGTGTGTGTGTGTGTGTGTGTGTACAGAATGTTCCAAAATATTCAGGACAGTTCAAGCTAATAGAAGTTTAAGATCTTGGAGCTTAAAACTAAACTAAGACTTCAAGAACATTCTGAATAGCTAAAAGCTACTCATCTTCTCCAAAACATAAAGTTGTACCTATAGAATTCTACTTAAAATATTTGCGTATATATGTGCATAGTTACATAATACATACATCTATATTTACATAGACACACCTATGAATATATGTGTATGTACACACATAATACACATATATGCCTGTTTACACATATGTATGTGTGTATACACACATACATATGTTGTCATTCATTTTGTCCTTCATTTCTTGAATAAGACCATCTTCTGGTCTTCATGACATCAAGGAGGTGAGGCCATGATTTGCAAGTGAATTCAATTTAAGTGAGGGAGAGCTATGAATAGTCACCAGCCTTACTTTTTTTTCCCTCTGGAGCCATTTGGGTCAGTGGCAAGATATAGATCAGGATGACTGCAGATGTCCCTGGATGCAGTGGGAGATCTTGGCCTTTTAAACCTGAGGTCTTTCCCAGGAGGTGCTCTGCCCATAGGAATATAAATTTTGATTTCTGAAACCTCATAAGATATCTTTGTGTTTATGGGCTATATTTTTTTCTCAAGGACTCATCTTAAACCCAAATTACCTTGGCTTTCATTGATTTGCCAACAATGACTCAGAGTGAATGTAAATAGCAATTGTTTCTATTTTGGTCAGAAATCCTGAGGGTCTTCCCCTCCCAGATGGACTTATTTTTTGAGTAGGTAAAAGAGGTCATTCTTTGCCTCATTTCTTACCTAGCCTTAATCATTGGATAGATGTTGCCTTGGTCAAAATGTACACATATATCATGTATACATACACATATGTATATGACTTTATCCTTGTCAACGTCATTTACTCCTTACTACAACACTAGCCATCAGGATCTTATCTCATCAGGACTTAGATCCTAAAATGGAATTAGAAGCCATCTAATCCAATGCCTTCTTTCTACAAATGATATTGAGAGACTTGGAGTGATGCAGTGATTTTTCTCATAGTTCCACATTGCTGTAAGCAGCAAAACTAAAATTTGAATGAACCTAGGCCCTGGATTCCAAATCCAGTTCATTTCCCACTTGCTAGCCTCACTATGTTCATAGTGCTGTCCTCCCATGGTTCAATAGCTGAACTGCAAAATTTTCATGCGTAGGAATCCTTCTCCATTCAGTCCCACTGGACTCAAGGAATGGAAAACTCTGGCCTTTCAAATTTCTGGCTTGATTTCTGCTCAACTGAGAAAAATGCTCATTCAATTATTATTAGAAAAGGAAATGTGAAAGGGTAATCCCTCATCCAAGTATCAGCCAAGAAAAAGAAAACATTCTCTGGTCACATGGGCATGTTGGCATGCCCAGTATTAGAAGTACTATTTGCTCACCTGTGGTTATATAAAAGAATTACTGCTCTGTTCAATTCTGTCAAAGGCATGTGAAGTCTAAGCAAAAGTCCTAGACTTGGAGATAGTAGAGAAGGTTTCAAGACCTGGATGAAACCCAGGTCAGTAACAACCTCTTTGAACCTCACTTTCATCATCTGTAAAATGGGAGTTATAACTGTTCTCAACTGATTCTTTTGGTTGATCTACTAGTTACATACTATGGTTCATCTATACTGTGATATTATTACTTTTTGTTGTTTGATCATTTTCAGTCTCAAAATATATTGCTGTTGTTCAGTTGTTTCAGTTCTGCCCAACTCTTTGTGAGTCCAGTTGAAGTTTTCTTGAGAAAGATGCTGGAGTGGTTTGCATTTCCTTCTCCAAATATTATTATTCATTCTCCCCTACGTACCTTATACTTTCCCACATCATTAGCCACGCATGAAACGTCCTCCTGCTGTCTCCTATTGGATTCTAATCCATCCCTTAAAACCCCATTCAGATTCTGCCCTCCTGGGGAGCCTTTCCTAATCTTGCATTAGTAATAATTTCCCCTTGCCTCTGGAACTTATACTGTCCTTTGTTTATATACCTCTCTCAGCTACTTTTTGTATGTCATTTCATTTTTTATTAGCTCTTTTTCTTTTAAATCATTTTTATTTCCTATCTCTTTACCAGATTGTAAACTCTATGGCAGGAGAAAACAATTTTTGTAAACTTTGTACCCACTCATCTTCCCAGCCTGCTGCAACACTGCTCCATTAACAGGCTCTTAATAAATGAATGCTAGCATGGTAGATGGGCTATTGCCCTTAGAGGCAGGAAGACTTGGATTTTATTTCTGCCTCAGGTATCTGAGCTATGGGATCCTTGGCAAGTAACTTAACTTCTATGGGCCTTAGTTTCCTCAACTGTAAAATGAGAGAGTTCATCTGAATGATGTATAAAGTCCCTCCCAGGTCTAAAGCTTTGATTCCATGAAGTTTCTATTGAACTGAGTACTTGTTCCAGTTACCTAATAGGGCTGTCATTGGGAAAATATTTTGCTATAGATATGTGGCTTGTGGTATCATGTGACCTGCTGAGTACCTAGTCTCCCCCTCCTCCCCAAGTATAATAGAAGAAAGAATTATATCAAATGTCAAAAAGACCCCAAATGCAACTATCTTGATACCTGGAGGCAGAGCTGGGTACTCTTCAAAGATCCTGGTGATAAAGTCAGTCTACTCTGACTAACAATCACCCTTATCTGTAACTTTTATGCATTTCCTAGAAGAGCTCAGTCTATTTTGCCAACAATTACCTTTCTAGTAGGAGCTGGTTTCATAATCATAAATATGGCAAAGTGCTTTGAGATCTGCAGAGAATGGTATAAAACAGAATTATTTTAAGAGCTGTATTTCAGATCTCCAAATCTCTGATAAAGGGCAGCTAATGAATCTTCACAATACCCCAATAAGGCAGGTATCATTATCCCCTTTTCACAGATGAGTCCTAAAAGGAATAGAGAGTTTGTTCTTGTCAGAGGCTACCCAGCACAGGCAGCCAAAGCCACTATAAGAGCACGTGTCAGTCGGTTACTAAGCATTTCCTGAGCTCCCACTGTGTGTTCAATAATGGGCTTCAGCACATACTTGAAAGGCAAGAGAATGAAAATGGGAATGGGGAAGAAGGAACTAACAAAGGAGGCAAAACAACCATCACTTATTAAGGACCTACTATGTGCCAAACATTGTGTGAAGCTCTGGATAAGCAAAGGCAAAAAAACAGTTTCTCCTCCCAAGGAGCTTACAGTCTAATGGAGGTGGCATCACATCACCAACTGAGGCTCTGTTTCTGACCACAATCTCCT
>CM053769.1:219069599-219092022 GCA_028658325.1 Potorous gilbertii
TTACTGTTATGTCAATAAAGGACTGAAAATGGAGGAAGACAGCTCTATATTCCATTAGCCCAATAATCTGTTTTCATGCCTCAGTATACCAACAAACCATCCAAAACTCCACAGGGGAGAACATTATTGGTTGGCCACTACTAATCTTAGAGGAGCCAATTCTCTGCCTCTTCACCAGTGTAAATCTATGGAAATATTATAAAACCCATAGCCAAGTCATAGAACCATCAGACATAAGGTCATGGAGTTGGATCACAACTGGAAGAAACCTTAGAGTTTATTTGATTCAATCTCCTCATTTTAGAGATGATGAAACAGGTCCACTGAAGTGAAATGAATTTCCAAGGTCATACACAGGTTAAGTTAAGACTCTAGAGTCACACCTGTGTTATTAGAATCCAAAATCAGAGTTCTTTTCACTATAACACATGAATGTAGGTAGGTAGCCATATATTCTTGCTAAGGTATACAATATAACCTTTAAAAATGCAAAATCAAATTAACAAGCTTTTCTTCTGGGCTGTTGGCAGAGACTATTCACCCTGAAGGATTTTCAAAGAAAACCCCACAGGAACCATTTGCCAAAGGGTGACTTCTCCCACCCCCAACTCTTGGTCTTCTCTACACTGACACCATATGAGTTTTACCCATCCAGAGAAATCTAAACCCACATGTTTCACATTCCAACAACCACATGCTTCAAGATTCCCCAGTGGTCATGGGGAATGGCCAACACATTGGTAAAATCCAACCCACTGAACAACCCAATGTTAATACTGGAAAATAGTGTCTCAATCCAGGCCCAATGGCTCAGTGTCTGTGGGAAGCTTCCTTGGAAGAACAAGCAATTCCACAGCCAAAACACATTAATGCTTTTATGATTATTATGAGAACTTAGATTTTTATGTTTTTAAATATTTTATTAAGTTTTGTGATAAGATTCTTTCTGACCTACACAACCACAGAAATGCTAAAGTAGGCAGTCAAGCAGGGAAATACTGGGCTTGTTACTCTAGCTGAAAACACCAACAAGGAGACAATCTAGAGATATGAAACAATTATTTTTTGAATAAAATGAATTGCTGATTCGCTTTATGAGGGCCCACATATAATTCCAATTATAAAAATGCTCAGATAAATCAATTATCTGATTGGATTCAATTACTCATTTAATGACTTACAATATTTGCCTTTGTGTTACCATTTTTAAAAACCACTGATAAACAACTGGGGAAAATAATTTTCCTTCCTGTTAAGAAGCAAATTGTTTTCATTGCTTTTAAGAGCTACTTTATAGCTTTTATAAAGACTCCCAGCCTCTTTGGGTTATTTTTACTGGATTAATGCATCTCAAAGATAGAAGGGACCTTGGAAACAAGACAACTTCCCAAAATTCCCAACAAGTAATTATCCAGGTTCCACCTTTAGACTTCCAATGAAAGAGAACTCACTGGATTTTCCTACCATCCTTCTGCCCACTTGGTCTATAGTAGCTTCTCATAACAATATTACTTCTGTTTCTCCCTTTGTTAAGCTTTTCCTGAAAGTTGTGTGCCGTGCTTCTCCTTTCTGGCTCCTGAATGATTTCACGTGAATTAAGGCTTTGTTGAATAAGATATATGCTCCCAATGGTCATATTCTAGTCACGTGTTCCATCTCATCAAATTCGAGTGATACCTGTGAACTCAAATCTGTCACTTTGCACTAGAATCTTTAGCTTATATTTTTTTATTGTTACCCACATGTTGTGCATTTACATATAAATATCTGGGCATACAGTTTTATTTCTGCTTCTTTTCTTGGGTATTGTCTCTAGGGCTTTAGTTAAGGGCATTAACTCACTGTTGTCAAACTGAAAAAAGTTTCATTTATTGTCCAGACAAGTTACCTGTTATCTACTATGTTTTATCACCAAAGTTATACAAGAGATGGTTTTATGTCTTTGTAAAAGATTGTAATAGGATGTCTCAGCTGGAAGCACTCAAGTGATTAAAAACTCAAATGGTGTATGTCTCGTTTTAGACAAGTCCCATTTATGAATATTTGTAATTACCTAACATATATTAGAAAGTTTTTGCTTTCACTATAGGATTGCTCAATAAAATGAATCCTTTAAATGCATTCAACAAATATTAAGTGCCTAAACTGTTTCCTAGGCCCTAATATAAGTATAGCATAATAAGAGTGTAGTAATTGCAAATAGATTTAGAGTTATGAAATCAAATAAAAGAGAAAGCTTCACGGAGGATGTAGAATTTGGGCTAGGCCTTAGAGAATAGGTAGGATTTAAGATCTAAAAATGGGGACAACAGAGGAGGGTATTCCAGGAGCAAGGAAGAGAATGAGTAAAACCATGGAAGTGGGAATGAAATCATTGGACATATTCAAGGAACTATGAATAAGTAAACTTCTTGGTTGAAATGTGGAGCATGCGAGTATGATATATGTGAGAGGAAGTAATATGAGATCAGCTTGGAAAGGCAGGTTATGATCATATTTTCTTGAAGGACTGAAGTATATGGTTTTCATTGGATATGCAATGGAGAGCCATTAAAGGTGTTTGAGCAATGGGATGACTTTATCATCCTTACATATCAGGAAGACAAATCTGTTGGTAGCACATGGGAAAAACTGTAGAGGGAAGGGACTAGAGATAGGGAAACCCATTAGAATGTTTACAGCAAACTCTCTTATTGCGAGTAATATTTACAAGTCATTTGTTACTTATTAAAGAATTTTGGGAAAGAAGAGAAACTAAAAATCAAGATATTTTTCCAAATGGGGCCACTAGGTAGCACAGTGAATAGAGCAACTTGGCTTGGAATCAGGAAAATTTATCTCCTTGAGTTTAAATCTGGCCTCGGACATTTACTAGCTCTGTGACCCTGGGCAAGTCACTTAACCCCATTTGTCTCAGTTCCTCATCTGCAAAATAAGCTGGAGAAGGAAATGGCAAAGACTTCAGTATCTTTGCCACAAAAACCCCAAATAGGGTCACAAAGACATGACTGAACCATGACTAGACATGACTGAAATTATGAAGCGACAAAAACATTTTCCCAAATGAAATAAAAAAGAAATGAGGTAATATATACCTGAAATTTATAATGAATCTAATTAGTAATTCAATTAGCAAAAATTCAATGCACACCTAACTTTTTAAAAAAGTATCATTGAATACTAAGGTAGAAGTGACTGGCTTTAAACTGGTTGCTTTTTCTTTCTACTCCACGCTGTTACAATGTCATCCACACCATAGCATCAAGCAACATTTGTTTGACGTTTGACGTCAGATTCTTACTTGGATTTGCCTAAAGACTCCATTTGTTTAACAACTTAAAGAGGTTAAACTGTTCAGCTGATTCCCTCCCAGTTCTCTGAGTTTTCAGGGAAGAACTTCTTAATGCAAACTAATTAAAACAGACCATCACCAATTTTCCCATAGGGCTCTTTAGACAGTGAGAAAGCAATTGTTTACGTCTGGATTTTCTTGTGTGGCTGGGAAAATGGAACTAATCATATGAAGTCAACTTTTGATTCCTGTGGCAAATCTCACTGTGATTTTAATGAAGATTAACATGTACTCTACTGAAGTACTTACATTGTCAACATCTCAGCTACCTCTGTTTATTCTGTTTGCAGACAAGCATTTTTAAAAACCAAGCCTTAACCAGTTGACTCCCATCCTCTAAGTTCATTTTGGACAAAGTTAGACCTTGCACTACTTTGAGAAAGTAGTTTATACTTCACATAAAGAGTATTTTATAGAGGAATTCAGGGAAAACCTGAGGATAGAGACATAGATTAGCGAATCATCTATACGGAGGTGACAAAGTAATGGGGGTGAATAAAATCAACAAAGTTATCACAAATAAAATTCAACAAAGGTAGATTGAGGCATGTTCACTCAGAGCAAGATAACATTTTATTAACAGAGCAAAAATCTATTAATAAAAGGGTCAATGATTTATTCTAAAGATCCCTGAGATGAAGACTTAATTCATTTTTATAAAGTTAAAACAAAGAACAGAGTAGGTAACACTACAGGTCTGAGGACAATATAATTGGTTATGTAGCTGAGGCATGGGGGACAATATGATTGCTTGGAAGTTGGAAATGAGGGGCTAGCAACAGCCTTCTCCTTTCCTCCTATGACTAAGAAAAGTTCATTGTTTGAGTCTATCTGCAAGGTTAAAATAAAGTGGACCAGACTTTTTTGTATAGCAAAGCAAACATCATTGATGGACATATTGGTGGCATAAATATACTAGACCAGACTCCCTGATGTCCACCTGCGCGCCCCCAAAATTGTAGAATTCCTTGAGGAAAGAGGAGTGAAAGGCAAGAGAAATGAATTTCTAAATTTATTATAAATAATCTGAATTTCTGCACTAAGTTTAGAGATAAAGAACCATGACTTAGGTAATTACAGGACAAAAATCAATGAATTGTAAATAGGATCAATTAAAGAGATGCAGACTCCTCTCAAAGTAAAGAGAATAGAGGGCAAAGGTAAGTCCAAATATTTAAATTCCCACATTAAATGATCAAGAAAGGAGTTAGGCGCTATCAATGAAGATGGAGGAGTGGTTAGAAAGTTAGAAGGACCATGGGAAGACAGTATCATAGATGCCAAGGGAGAAAAGGGTACTAAGAAGTAGGGTGTGGTCCTCCATGTGGGATGCAGCAGAAAGCTCAAGGAGAATGAAGAAAAAGAAGACCACTGGATTTAGTAAAAAATAAAGAAAAATTTAAAAAGAGGTCATTAGTAAACAGAGAGAACATTTTTTCAATAGAATTTGCAATAATTTGATGATGAGTCTGCCTATCTCACGACTCTCCTCACTCCAGTCAGCTGTCAAAGTGATTTTCCTAAAATGCAGGTCTGACTTTGTCACCTCCTTACTCAGTAAACTCCATTGATTCCCTATTGCCTCCAGGATTGAATATAAAATCTTCTGTTCAGCCTTCAAAGCCCTTCATAAGCAACTCCTCATCCCTAACTTTCTCATCTTTTTATGCCATACTCTCTGCCATATATAGTCTTCAAACCACTGATGCCGGCCTCCTTTTCATGGAAGAAGACACTTCAATGTCTTGGTTCTAGTTTATTTTCTCTGGATGGCTCCCATGTATGAAATGCTCTCTCCTCATCTCTGACTCCTGGTTTCCCTGGCTTCCTTCAAGTCCCAACTAAAATCTCATCTTCTAGGAGAAACTTTTCCCGAACACTCTTCATTCTAGTGCCTTCCTTCTGTTGATTCTTTCCTATTTATCCTTTATATAGCTTGCTTTGTTTATATGTTAGCTCCCCCAATAGATGAATTTCCTGAAGGGAGGGACAACCTTTTTTGTCTTTCTGTATCCCCTGCACTTAGCCCAGTGCCTATAGAACATAACAGGTGGCTTAATAAATATTTACCCCCTAATAGAATGGTGAAAACAGAAGTCAAGTTGATAGGGAGTGATGAACAGTATAGTCTTTTTCTTTCTAGGAATTTGGTAATTTTTAGGGCTGGGGAATGATGGCTTGATGGCCTCGCGTCTTTCACATTTTAACTGCCAAAATGGAACAGATTATTGAGCGAGTAAAGAACAGGACTACATGAGTGAACAGAGAACAAAATAGTTTCTGATCTACTATGGAGGAGAATCTAAAATAGGGATTACATGTGGGGGAGGAAGGACTTACAGGTGTGGACGCTCACAACCAATTCAATGTTCAGAGTACATCTTGAGCTGTGGGCTCATGGGGAGAGTGGGTTTTAGTGTCAGGTGAGTCTCCTGACTGGAGGGAGGCTGTGAGATCCTGATCCCCGCAGAGTGATTTTAGCACTTTGTGCCAGTGAAGGATGACAGGTGCTGAGATGTCATGAATGCCACAATTTTGCATCTCTCAGTAGTCTCTTCATGGAAACAGGACAAAGGTCTGTGAGCCTGAGCTCAATGGGGAGCATAAATAGCAAAGAGTTTGTGAATATATTTGAGAGGACCCATGTCACATACTCTACAAAATACCCAACAAGTAGCCACTGAATCTTTGCTTAGAGTTCTAGAATGAGGAGGAACATGCTCTAGAGACAGCCTATTTCACAACTGGATAGTTTGATTTACTACAAAGGTAGGGAAAGTCTGCCTCCACCTGTTCCCAAAACTCATGAGCACATAACTTGAGTCACTGAAAGCACTGAATTGACTCTGAGGGTCTGTACCTGTACACCCTACCCTTTCTTCCCTCACATGTATTCCCCTCCATACTCTATCAATAACTACTATGCTCCTGTACCCCGTTCTTTCCTTACTTCATAATACTCTTGTTCTGTTTTGGCAGCTGTATGAAGTTTTTATGTATGTAGTCTTTACCCTGCTTGTCCCTTAAACTATTATCCCCAAGCCCTAGAAATTGCCAAACTTCTAGAAAGAAAAGTCTTTCATTGTATCTAGGCTTAAATCTGCTTCTCTACAAGAGAGTCCAAATGGAACAAATCTAATCCCTCTCATGTTAACCCTTAAAAGGAAAGAAAATGTTCTATTCTTCAGAATTCTTCTATTCTATTATCTAAATCCTTCTGGCAATACACTTTTAAGAGTCTCCAACTTCCTTACCATCCTAGATGCTCTGGAAATTCTCCAGTTTTTCAGTTAATCAATCAATCCATCAGTGATCATTTATTAGGCTCTTACTGCATTCTAGACACTGTGATAGGCACTGGATATAATGACAAAAGTGAACAAGTTTCTGTCCTTAAGAAGATTACATTCTATCAAGGTCTATAGTGTGTGTGTGTATGTGTGTGTATATGTATATGTACATGTATATATATATATATGCATATATGAGTGAAATAAAATAGATTCAAGGTGGTAGAGGGGTCACACTTGCTGCTGGGGAAATTAGGACATTTCATGTGAAAGGTAGAGTTTGAGCAAAGTCTTGAAAGAGACTAAGGATTGATTGTAGAAGGTAAGAGGGTAAGAGGCAAGGAATTAGTGTATTCTGGCATGAGAGATAGCCAAGAAAGCCAGTATGTCTAGACCTTATCATGCAAGAAAGAAAGTAATGTGTAATAGCATTGGAAAGGTAGGATGGGGCCAGCTTGTAAAGGGCTTTCAGTCTTAAACAAGAGTTTAAATTTTATCCTGGAGGTAGACAGGGAGAAACTGGAGGGCACTGAAAAAGGGAATGGCCCTGTCAGGTCTCAACTTTAGGAAGATCACTGATGGTTCTGTAGAGGATGGAATGGAGTGGGGAGAGATGATACCGCAGAGGTGTCCTGGGTAAAGTACAGTATAACAATCACATCATTTCTCAGTTCTATTAGTTTAGTAATCCAGCTGAAAAAGAGAAACGAGGTTATCTTGGCATGAGTTATTCTTGATGAAGTCATACTGGAAAAGGGAAAGACATGAGGTTTTAGAATTGGAATAGACTTTTGCTTATATTATAGCTGGAGGAACTTCCAAAGAAGTTCAGTGACTTGTCCACGGTCACGTGTAATAAATGAACAGAGCCAGGGTTTGGACCTGTGTCTTCTGACTCCTTGTTCTCTTTCTACTCTATGAGGAATTTCACTTTGGATAGCTTCACTCAGCAGAATAGGAGACAAGGCTATCTTAAAAGGGGCAGGGTGTTCATACATATTTATTTCACTGTTGTCTCCCATTCTAGATTGTAAACTCCTTGAAGAGAGGGATTGTATTTTTGCCTCGTTTTACACCCTAAGGACTGCTTGTATTAAGCACATAATAAGTGCTTAATAATTGTTTACTGAGTGACTGACTAGTGGAATCACAGAACTTCAGTCTGAATCCCTTCCTGGTTATTCCCTGTGTGACTTCAATTTCCACTTTTGTAAAAGGAGGGGAATGGACTAGATGATTTCTGAGGTGTCTTCCAACCCTAAATTGATAATCCTATGGGGGAACTGTTCACAGTTTCAGCTCACTAAGTACAAGTTATAGCAAACTGTTTGCACTACTTGGACTCCTTCTGTTTGCCTTGTTTTGGGCTGTTCTAGGACTTTTGCTTTAGCTCCTGACTCCGTTTCTGTCTCCTCTCTCAGCCAGCATCAGTATCTTGCTGCCAATAACTTGACTAGGTCAGGTGGAGGTGCTCTTCCCTTCTAACCCTTTGCACAGTCTATATGGATAGCCTGGTGGTGACTGCTTTTCTGTATCACAAGGGTCTGCTCTTTTTTTTTTCCTAAAGGATTCTGGGCTAACTGGGCCACTGGAGACCCCTTCTTTATGGACAAGCCCTAGTGCCTGATACAGCCCTGACCAGCTATTGACCCAGAAATATCATGTTCTGTAAGAATTCAACCAAGACCAAATGGAATAGCCCCCTCAATCCCCACCTGTTGAAATGTATCCATTGCATTTTTGCATATATGGATAGTTAAGAGGTGCAACTAAACTTTAACAAAGTTGGGAGAGATTTCAGTTTCAAAGACGACACACAGTCTAAGTCCTCTAGTCTATTTAGTTGACTTTGCTCAGAATCATAGGCACACGTAGCTTCAAGTGAGAACACAGGTTTAAAGAACCAAATGGCACCTTCCAGTCACAAGTTATAGTTATTCTCTTTGACTCTCTAGATACTTCACCAGACCCCTGTCCTTATTGAGTTTACTCTTTATTCTCGCTCAAAGGTTTTTAACCTGGAGTCTGTGGACTTTAAATATGTGTGTGTGTATAAAATTCATATATGTATATATTTGTATGTATGTATGTATACATATACATATGTGTGTATATATTTTGATAACTATATTTCAGTGTATTTGATTTCCTTTATAATCTTACATTTTATTTTGTGTGTTCAAAAACGTTATTCTGAGAAAAGGTCCATAGGTTTCACCAGACTGACAAAGGGATCCATGACTTACAAAAGCTTAAGAATCCTGATTCTGCTTGGTCATCCCATGTGTGGTCCAATTCCACCCCCAAATTCATCATCCAACTGATTTAGTCTCTGGAAAAGTTATTGTCCCCTTTCTGTCCTCTCTGGTCCATGTTACAGAACTTGTATGTAAGGTGGATTTTAGTGTAAGTAAGGTGGATTTTAGTGTGGGTAAAGTGAATTTTTGCTATTATTTCTCAGATTTCAGTTTTCTAGAATCCATAGCCATAACAATCCCCTGTTCCCAAGTACTAGATATGAGTTCCCACAGATATGGTTCAAAGCATCTCCACCACACTTGTGCAAAGTTATATAATGGTAAATAATATAAACATTCGCTGTGGCTGTGCAGTGAGATACAAGGATGGGATGATATAAACTTGTGAGGCTATGGCTGGCCATATGCCTTCTTTGTCTGTTGGCCTATAAAACAGGTGGTCACTGGACAGTGAATGGGAACCTTGGGGTTGAATGCACAAATACTGTGTGTGCTTTAACTGGCCCCATTGAGGCTTGGGGAGAACCTTAGAGTTGAGTGCACATGCTAGAATGCTGTGCATTCCTTGATTGGTTCCCATCAAGGCTTAGGGGGAGTCTGTATTTGCCTCAACTGGCCCCCATTGAGGCTTGAGGGGATTTAGGAGATATGCACAAGTTGTGCCTGTCTCAATTGACCCCATTAAGATGTAGGGTAGTTGCCCCCACTTCTCCCCAGCCCCTGTGAGAAGGGTGATTAAGGAATGCTGTAGGTGTTCGTGCTCCCATTATCAGCAATCCTCTTCTGAGAAAACTAGACTAGAATAAAGTAAGATTATTAACCCTTTCTTAGTGTCTTTCCTGTCTGACCAAATCAAGAGTGAACCTTTGCTAGCAGCACTCAAGTGTGCTGCGTTATCTGTCTTACAGACCTTGACAAAGGCTATAAGTTTTTCTAATCCTTGGAATAAATTATGATGGGTATTTTCTCTTCCTTTCTTTCCTGTGCCTGCTTCTCTATTGGGAAGCTATACTCACAGGCCCTGCTTTGAGGTTCACCAAGCCTCTGTTTCTTCTTTTTCTCAGCACCTTCATTTCAGGTTCCATTCCCAGTTCTGTCCTTGTTTTCTTGAACTCCCAACTTGCCCGTCTGTGCTCATTCTGGCAGGTCTTCCTTCATGGCAATTCCTCTACTAGGCCCACTGAAGTTTCTTTTTTCTTCCTGCCTGGACATTCTATCTTTTAACAATATCCTTGTGGAGTCCAACATACATTTGCATTCCTCACCAAAATGGAGCATCAGTTCTAATTTTTTTTAATGCATTATCATCTAGTAAAGATGCTTACATTTTTTCCCAAGACACTTCCAGCCCCTCTGTCTGGGATATCTCCCCCTAATTTCTCAATGCTTTTTGAGGTAGTGAAATATTTCCTCACACATGGCATGTGGATGATATCATAGGGAGGGATGGCAAATGACTTTCTTAGCAGCAGGTTTTATAGAAAGAATATGCTTTCTGCAGATGCTAGAAAGATCCTGTTAACTCAATCTTCCTAACAACCCTTTCTGAGCAAGTAGGAGAGCCAAGGTTGGTGAGTCTCTTTGGGAAACAATTTTCTTTCTTGAAATGCATTTAAATGTCTTCCAGTAACAGTAATCTACATATCATCATCAACATAACTTTTAAGTGATGTGTCAATACCAACTACAGCCTACATTCATCAGGGACCATGGGAAGGCACACAGGCTTGCCCAAGATTCCTGTAATCTGCTTCTGCTTTGGTAGCATAATTCTCCTAGACTGGAAAAAAAATGCACATACTTTAAAGCTAGGCTAGGACCATTTCAAAGCTTCGCATGCTGCACATCTTGGCATCTGCCTCACCATAGTGCACATATGGAATTCTTGATGATTGTTACATGTTAGATTTAGCTAGTGGTTTCTTTTTGTTCTTCCACACCCAAGGTCACACAACATGACATAGAGTCAGTTACTTATAATTGTAGAAGCACCTATGAAGTGTGCATTTTTGGCTGTGGAAACCAAGGTTCAAGGGACGATATTCTCTATGTTCATGTCAGGGAGATACTGGTCAGTGAGAATGGAAATAGAGAGATCCAAATAGGGGATGGGAAAGGAGAGGGAGAGGAAGAAAGGAAGAGAGGGAAAGAAGTAGAGAAGATGAAGAGAGGGAGGGAGAGAATGGAAGAACAAGAAAGAGAAGGGAGGGAGGAGCAAAAGGAAGAAGAAAAGAGAGAGAAGGGAGAGAGAGGAGGGAGGGGAGAGGAAAGAGACTGAGTGAGAGACAGAGAGAAGAGGGAGGGGAGGGAGGGAGGAGAGAAAGAGAGAGGGAAGGAGGAAAGGAGGGAGGGAGGAAGGGAGGGAGGGCGAGGGAAAGGAGAGGAAGAGGGAGAGGGAGGGGGGAGAGGGGGAGGAGGGGAAGAGAGAGAGAGAGAATGAATTTTGAAATGTTTAACCTCAAAGCAAAAAACTGAACTGAATCAGCTGAAATTTGATGCGGTTTCATAATGAAATTATATTCAGTCTTCCCCATGAGCATAGAAATCAGGCCTTAGAAAAAAAGAAAGGGCTCCAGCCATCTCAGACCAGAATGACAAGAAAGAAAAAAAATATGGGACAATAGGTACTGGTAACTACTCCCAAAGGGGCAAGGTGTCCTAAAAAACAAAACAAACAACCCACCACGTGATGCCCATGGGCTGGAAAAGGAGAGGGAGGAGTGCCCAATGATTCCAGTTGCTTTATCCCAAGCTGTCTGTTTTAGGGCCTAGGTCTTCCTTAGAAGCTGAATGTCTCTAATTTTTAATCAGGAGATTTCCCTGCTTTCTCCTAAGAAATGTGATCAACCCCACGTGGTCCTGTCAGTCTCACTCACTCCTACAAGCTTTCATGATTGATGAGGAGGTGCTCTTTCAGACAAAACAAATGAATGGGTTCGAGGCCCGGATGCATTGTCTTTTATAGACTGAGTAAGTTTACTGTAAGATACCCTGGCTGTTGCAGAGAAGAGAGGGGAAATAGGAAACAATCCCCTCTCCCTAGGTTCCTCAAGTGTTAGACCAAGGGTGGGGCCTTAAAGTTGTGTGTGACCTTCTAGGTCCTTAAGTGTGACCTTTTGACTGAATCCAAATTTTGATTGTTCTGTAAAATTTTGTAAAATTTGGATTCAGTCAAAAGGCCACACTTAAGGACCCTAGAAAGTTAAGCACAGCCTTAAGGCGGCAGGTTCCACACCTCTGTGTTAGATTACCCTGAGCTTCCATTCATGACTAGCAGGCTTTTCTTTTACTTACAAGCCATGTGGATGGTCTTCATTGACAATAAACAGATGCTCTCCTTCTTCTATAAGGGAGCACTCTTTCACATTCAGAAAAGTGATAACGGAGTTAGATACTAACAAATTAATATTTCATTACCTCTGTTATTTGCCTCTCATTTTCTGCCAGCCACATGACCAGTCTTCACCAACAATGGCCAGATGCTCTGCTAATTCTATCAGGGAGAACTCATTCACACTTGGAAAAGGGATAAAAGCGTCAGACACTAACAAATTACCAGCTCATTACCTTTGTTATCTCCCCCTTATTTTCTGTGATTGGGTCACAATTAGTGAGCTGGGTGTAGGGGGAAGTCTTTCCTTTCCTTTTACTCTATGTCACATGCTTGGAGGCTCATTTGACTTTGAATAAACACTTTTCCTAGATCCCATTCCTATAACTATCCAATGAGAGGAACAGAATCTTGGAGTAAGGAGGGGATAGTCCTGTTATACTCTGCCTTATTCAGACTCATCTAGAGTATTGGGTTGAGTTTGGGGTGTAAGGGGCTCACCTTTTAGGGAGGGCATTGATGAGACCCAGATTAACCAGATATGGGCAACCAGGATGTCAGAGGGACCCAAGTTCATGTCATCTAAACTAGCATTATTTGACCCAGAAAGGAGAAGACAGGCTGGATAAATGGGGGATAAATGAATGAATGAATGAAAAAAAATATTTTCTGAACTCTCACTGCGTGCAAAACACATTGCTATGTCCCTAAGCAATAAATATAAAAGACAACCCCCACTCTAAAGCAGTTCACATTCTAATAGGGGGAGACAACGCATATAAGGTGCCTATTGTCTTCAAGTTTTAGAAGGGCAATCAAATGTTAGAGGGATGAGGAAAAACTCAGAAACCATGGATAGAAGTGCTAAAGAGGCAAATTTGGACTTGAGAAGGAATTTCTCTAAAAATAATTGTTGTTCTTCAGTTGTGTCTGACTCTTCGTGAGCCCCTTTGGGGTTTTCCAGGCAAAGACACTGGAGTGGTTTGCCATTTCCTCCTCTGGCACATCTTACAGATGAGAAACTGAGGCAAACAGGGCTAAGTGACTTGCCATGGGGCACACAGCTCATAAGTGTCTGAGGCCAGATTTGAACTCATGAAGAGGAATCTTTCTGACTCCAGGCCTGGTACTCCATCTATTGTGCCACCTTGCTGCAACTCTAAAAACTCTAAAAAAACATAGCTATTTAGGAAAGGGGCTGTCTATTAATGTAAAAGGTTTAAATGTGCAGCTGGAGGTATTCACATGAAAACTGAATGGCCGATTTCTGAGCATATTCCAGATGAGATTCTTTTACCGGGGCAGGTCGGCATGGTTGACAGCTGAGGTCCCCTCTGACTCAAATTCTGTGCTTCTACTTCAAAATTGAGTAATGCTTATAAGAATGGACTGCTCAACGCAGATGCTCAATTAAATTCAATTGCAAAAGCCTTTATTAAGTACCAACTATGTCATGGGGCTCTATGCAAGGTGCTAGAGATAGAAAGACAATCCTTGCTTGCAGGGAGCTTATTTTCTATTGATTAATAACTGTAAAATAATTAAATTAAATAAAGATTAATAACTGTAAAGTTTTACTGATTCTCAAATACTTTAACATTCGTTACCTCCCCCTAAGTCTCACAACAGCTCTGTGGAGTAGGTGCCATGGTTGTTATCCTTATTTTACAGCTGAGGAAACTGAGGCTGGGCCAAGCAATTTGCCCATAATCATAAAGCTTGCCAGTTCCAGAAGGTAGATTTATTTGAGTTTTGGTTTTCCTGAGTCCAAGTCCAACACTCTTATCTCCTATTCCAGGCTTCCTCTAAAAGTAAACAATCCTGCTGCCAGCTTTTCTGGATACAGAAGCATGTATGAGGTGCCTAGTACCACTGGAGCCCCAGTAAAGAACCAGTAAGGCTCTACAACCTCATTTTTAGTATCCCATAAAGAAAAGAAAAGAATAACTTTTTTCTTAGAAGCCAATCCTAGGTCCCAGAAGGAAGCAGAGGTGAAAAGATAAGCCCCTGGCTAGATTGCAATAGGGAAGCAACTGTATTTTCACTGCAATATAAAAAAATAATCACATCAAGTGTTAAGAGGACAGTATCTTCCTATTTGAATCCAACAAGGTGAATTATGCACCCCTCACAAAGTTTCCCCATCTTTTAATGACATTGTCTTTCTAACAGAACTTCTAAAAAAGTGAGTTTGGAAAGTGGATAGAATCAGGAAAACAGAAGGGCAGTGGGAGTGATCTTAGAATATGTGAGCTGGAAGGGACTGGAGAGATCACTTTGTACAATCTTCTCTCTCTTTGTTTTAAAGAGGCAACTGAGATACAGAGAAGGCAAATGGCATGTCCTTGGTCTCATGTGCAGTGGGCAGCTGAACTGGGATTCCAACTCAAGTCCTTGCCTTCAAAAGCCAGTACCATTTCTGCCACATCCACTGATTCCCAGAAGGGGAGAGAGCAGGGTTGAACCTAAAATTCCCCTTATTTACAATTTTGCTGATGACTAAAGAGAGAGGGAAAGAAAGCCGGGCATTTGCTCCACAGCACATTGTGTAGGGGCACTTCAGGAGTGGCTAAACCCCCAACACAAGGTGAATTCGGTGGTAATTTTTAAATATTCCCCTGGGTAGTTGAGTAGGAACAAATAACAGTGGAGCTCATGGACTCAGGGGTGGATTGAACACATTAGTTATTCAGAGAGGGTGAAAATATCCCGCTAAATCTTAATTCAGCCAAGCTGTTCATGTTTTTCCTTTTTGCCCTCTTTTCAGTACAGTCTCCCTCATCGATTGTAATGGTTTTCATGAGAATTTCTCTTATTTCCCCATTTTATTCATAGCTACAAAAGTGGCTGAAGTCCATGAAGAATGAAGAGACCATCTTCCAGCTCTTAGCGCCGTGGATTTTTTACGTTTCCTCTCCTCTCCTGTCCTCTCATCACCAGCTCCATTGGCTTTCAGACTAGGCTGCCAACTTGGATCTAATTAGCTCTGCTATTACTCTTAGTCTCCTTTGCTATTAACCACTACTTTCTAATTTTTCAATATGGTTCTTTAATTGGTCACAGCTTTTCAAGGCATTTCTTTTCCCAAAGAGATTTAGGGCTCTGCCTCTGTAGTGTTCCAAGGCACTGGTAGGTCACAAATGAAAAGCCAGGAATCAAGTTTCCTAAATTATTTCTTACGAAGTGTTTCAAAATTATCTCATGGCAGGACTCTCATAAATACTTCATTATATTCCTCAGTATCTTTTTAGATACTGTTTTTTTCAACTCTAGTGAAAACCACCCTAGTCTCTGCCTCCTCCCCTCCCTAGCAGAAATGTGATTTGGTCAAAAATATGATTTTATAATGTTAAATGGTAAATGCTATTAGGTTTCTGTTTCTTCTATTATTAGTAAGAAAATTATATATTAGTAAGGAATTCTTTTTCTGTTTCCAAGTATCTTAAGGTTTTGCTATGTGGACCAGGCAAATCTTTACATTTGCATATCTCATTCATGATCTACCTCTTTAATAGATTGACACCTTATAGGACATTGGGGGACTTGATAAATTGACATTCGAGAAGTGTTTTAAAGATTGTTCATGACAATAAACAGTTAAATATCCTCTCTAGTATCTTTTACTTACCTTTTTTTCCTTCTAAAAATAATCAAGAATTCTTTATACTACCAACTTACAGAAAGAGAACAAAAGAGTGGGGCTGGTGGTATTTCCTACAACCTACTGAGTTTCCATATTTAACAACCTGGCAATGCATAGCTCTCAGAAATATGTCAATGTGCCTTATGACAAATACTACAAAACATCCAGGGTTTAAGAGAACTCTCCCTTCAGGAAGGGAAAAAATAGGACACAGTAACTCTAGACACTAGTTCAAGGTTACTATTGAAGAAACTGTTAGGAGGGGGAAGGAGAGGACAATGGGTGAGGAAGAAACTCAGGTAGGTCACCTCGTCATAATTCCTATTTTAAGTTATCATGACAGGGGGGTCCCAAACGTATCTTCACTTCCTGGAATGTGTCTCCCTGAGGACTGCTCTCCTGATCCATGGATGTCATTTCATAATGGAGCCCCAAACGCAATCACTTCATTTCCTTCATTCCTGATTCATCTTCCTCTTTGGACTTCCTCTCCATCTCCTCACAGAAGTGAGGTACCCTCCCCATCCTTTCTAACTGCTCTTTAGATGTGGTCTTCTCCCATTAATAGGTAAGCTTCTTGAGGGTAGTCTGCCTTATTTGCCTATATTTACATCCCCAACATTTAGCACAATCTCTGTCACACAGTAAACACTTAATAAATGCTCTGTTTTTACAAACTAGGTGCCATTGTTTCAGTTCTACTGAGAGAATGCAATAAAAGTGCCCCTTAATTTTAATACCCTGGTTCATAGATCTAGTTGCTCTGTCTTAGTTATGACTGTCATCTAGCAATGGTTATCATAATAAACCAATATGTCTTTCTTCAATGCCTAATGGAACATTAATACTTGAAAAGAAGTTACGTTTTATAAGGCATATAATATAAAGTTGTTGTTTAATCATCTCAGTCTTCATGACTCCTTTTGGGGTTTTCTTGGCAAAGATTTTGGAGTGGTTTACCATTTCTTTCTGCAGCTCATTTTATAGATGAGAAAATTGAGGAAGGTTAAGTGATTTGCCCAGGGTCATACAACTAGTAAGTGTCTGGCGGCATTTGAACTCAGGTCTTCTTGATTCCATGCCTAGTGCTCTATCCACTGTGCCACCTAGCTGCCCTATATAAAGTAATGAGACTGATTTAAAAATCAAAATCCCTCTTCCATTTGAACTTTGCGTTGTTCATCCTGCATGGTAAACAGTTGGCAAGCGCATCTCCCAATTGTGCTTCCTTTGACACTAATAACTGGAAAGTAGTTGGACAAAGTTATTTCTGATGTTACCTCTTTCAAGCAATCTTGTATGGTATGGACATATACATGGGAGAAAATGTACTTGAAAGAGCTTTTAAGATAGCTTTTAAGGTAGTAATTTGTTCTACCCAGTCAAATGCTTTTTTCCATTCACCAATAAGCACAATGTGATTTCATGTTTTTTATACTTTCTAGTCAATAGTTTGACTATAAAGACAGGATGTGCTGTCAAGTGCCAGCTGTCAAAAGCCTCTCTGCTCCTTTCTTATGCCCTTATCATGGAATCTTTTGATATTTGTGTAGAATATTCTCACAAAGCTTTTGTTTTGAATGGGGAAGGGTCTGGACCTGTGATTTCATGGATCCTGGGAATACTTGGTGAGGAAATCCCTTTTACCAAAACAGATCACTTGATACCAACTCTGTAATTCATAGTCCTATTGAGTTGGCTAGGGCACTTCAAGGTCAAGTGACTTGTCCAGGGTCACATTACAAGTATATGTCAGTGGAAGAGTTTGAATTTAGGTCTTCCTGACTCCAAGGCTAGCTTGCTGCATCTTACATAGGCACTTCTAGCTCTCAACAGAAGTCTTAAAAAAAAAAATCTAACCAAAGATTTCTTAAAGACAGTAGGATAGAAAGTTACTGATATTTTCTCATTGCTTTTTTTTAGGTAAAGTCTGTGATTTTTTTTTTATATTCCCTCTTTCAAGTATGTTGAGAATCAGCCCTTCAAAGCACTTCAAGTTGTTGCTGTCAGCAGGGGTAAGGGGAAGGGAACATGCATTTATTAGGCGCCTACTGTGTGACAGGTACCACACCAAGCACTTTACAAATATTATTTTATTTGCTCTCCCAACAACCCTGGTAGGTTATTCCCATTTTAGTGTTGAAGAAACTGAGGCGAATGGAGGTTAAGTGACTTGTCCAGATTCATGTGGGATCTGAACTCAAGTCATCATCCATTGGGCCTCTAGGCTCCATGCTTTATCCACTGAGCCATCTAGCTGCTAGGGACCTCCACTGTGTGCATTTGGTCAGGCCCAGTTGCTCTTCCCATCTTTGTTTTATTTAGAGTTTTATGGACATCTTTATGAAACATTGTGATGTACCAGCTTCATGTCACTGATGGAGAGAAGAATTTGCCATAGTGTGGATATTCTCCCGATGTTGCCACTGAGGGTGAAATTGTGCTTAATGTTATCCATTCGGGAACATCCTGAATGACATCTACAATTAATTACCCAACAGAGTTTGCCCTAACTATCCACAGGGGGGGAAATGGATGAAGAAAGCTTGTTATCCAGAATATGAAGCAAGTTGGTTCTATAAGCTATAGAGCTGGCACATCAGTACAGTAAGTTTCACTGCATTCAGACTTTTGGGACACCTTATATCTTGGAAAATGGTCTAGACCCTGAAATAAAAAAGAGGAAGAGAAAAGGGTGAACTGAATATTCTTCTACTAATGTGCTCTCTCTGTCTCTCTATCTCTCTCTTGGCCTATACCACTGGTTTGGGAGAGGTAAGTAAATCAGGACAGCAGGGCCTCAGGGCAGAGGTTTATCTAAGGCACCATCTCTGGTATGGGAATAATCAGCCTAGAAAGATAGCCAGAGTCAGGTTGTGGAGGGTTTTAAATGCAGATGAAAGTCTCTCTTTTATCCATGATGCAGTAGGAAGCTGCTTAACTTCCTTGAACAGAGAGTAAAATGGTCAGGACTGTGCTTTAGGAATATCAATTTGGCAGTGGACTGACAAGTTAACTAAGAGGCTATTTCAGGAGAGGGGTGATGAGGGCATTCTAGGATGATGGTGGTATAAATGAAGACAAGGGGATGTATGCAAGAGATGCTATTTAAGACTACATAGGACCTGGCAACCTATTGAGTTTGTGTGTGTTTGGGGTGAGCATGAAATGTGGAGGTTGAGAAATGGTGGTATCTTTAATCAAAATAGAGAAGTCAGGAGGAGGGGTGGATTTTGCAGAAATGATAATGAGATATGTTTTAAACATGTTGAGCTTGAGATACCTATGGAACCTAGTTGGAAATGTCCCAGGCATTTAGAGGCCTGGACTTTGAAAGTGAGATTGAAGCAGACTATGGAAATTGGGGATTCATCTCCACAGAGAAGAGAGTCAAACCCAAAGAAGCAAATGAGGTACCAGGAGACTGAGTCTAAAGAGAGAACTGAATGTGATGAGTCTGCACTGGAGAAGAAGCAGTCAGAGGGACAGAAAGACAACCAGGACAGAGCAATTTCATAAACACTCAGGGAGGAGAGATCTAGAACAGGGGTGGGGAACCCAAGGCCTTGAGGCCACATGTGGCCTTCTAGATCCTCAAAGGTGGCCTTCTGACTGAGTCCAAGTTTTACAGAATAAATCCTTTTATTAAGGACATTTGGTCTAAGAGCCGCACTTGAGAACCTAGAGGGATACATTGGCCTCGAGGCCTCAGGTTCTCCACCCCTGATCTAGAAGGAGAGAATTGAGCTGAAGTGTCAGTTGCATCCAAAAGGTCCAGAAAGAAAAGGGCAAAGATTAAGAGATGGGAAGGACCTTAGACATCATTTTGTCTAACTCTCACATTTTACAGAGGAGGAGACTGAAGCCTAGGAAGGTGAAGAGACTAGCCCAAAGTCACTCAGAGCAATAAGTGAAAAAGCTGTGATTTAAACAGATCTCCAGATTCCAAATCCATTCTTCTCTCTATGGTATAATACAGTGCATCTATATCATCAATGTCTGAATCTTTATATCATCCTTGTCTATGCATGTATGTTAGATATTTTTCATTATAGATTAATCATATTTCATATCAATACATCTTATTAAAGGGAAGTGTTTTAAAAGGTTGCGAAATTTTCTTTTCTGTCTTTCCCATGGCTACAGTACTAATACACACATGAAGAACAGAAATGTAGCTCTCGTACCAGGAACCACGTTTTCTAATTTTTGAACACTCTCACTTGGCCATAAACCAATTTCTTTTAAGCTGGACCCAAATTCTTTCAGGCCTTGGGCTTGTACTAACCTGTATTGCTGACTAAAATAGTCACATAAATATGAAGGAAATTTTTTTTAAATGCAGCCAGAAGCAAATATCTAAAACTGGCTGAACATTTCTTATCTGTTAAAAAAGGAAAACACCTTAGAATGTATCACCATTCCCAGATGGTACCACAGCTATTCTGCTAAAACCGCTCTTAAGATGCCTGAATTTCTGACTCTGGCCAACAGAGGCTCTAATTAGTGAGAGGGAAACCTATAGCTGGGGCAGAGGGTTATTGGACTCATGAATCTTTCCCCCCACCCCCATACTGTCAAAGGAATTGCTGTTTTAGCATCTACATTTGAGTTCTGCTTGGGGCAAGAAGAGTGGAGTGTTGTTTAGTCATGTCTGACTCTGTAGCCCCTTTGATCATAGCAGGCTAACACTATCCATGGGGTTTCTTGGCAAAGGTAGTGGAGTGCTTTACCATTTTCTTTTCCATTATGACAAACAGAGGTTAAGTGACTTGCTCAGAGTCACACAGCTATCAAGAGTCTGAAGATAGATTTGAACTCCAGGACAAGTGTTCTATTTACTGAGCTAACTACTTGCCTCAAAGAGTGGGGTAGGGAGTTGTTTTTGGCTGGGCCTCTCAACTCATGCCTTACCTAAGCATGCACACAACTTTCCAACATTGCAAAACTTATTAAGAAAGTCCTGATTCATTTCTTAGTGAGTGACATAGGTAGAAAGATAAGTCCAGGATCCATGAATTGTGGTCACTTAAAAGACCTTAGTTATAAAAGCTAGACATATTCTCAATATTAGGGAACTCCACAAGGCAGTAAGCTACAGAGTAACTTGCAAATTTAGGGAACTAGGAAGAAAAGAACATTAGCTTGCCATTCATAAAAAGATCTTCTTCAAGAAAGAAGGATAAATGATCACAAAAATCATCTAAGAAGGTACCTAACTACATAGGAATTTGGCCATGTTTATAGGGGTTTTCTGACCATATGTCTCATTTCTCTGTCTGTTTCAATAAAGTCAGGAGGTAGTCCTGGAAAACAGTCTCATAGGAAGACCTGATACAAAGTGTGTTACTACAATCTAGGAAGATGGACAGCTGAGATGTGGGAAGGGAAGGCAGCTTTTATAGCTAGTCACTATAAGAAAGGTTAAATTTTTCCCCACTCTGAGGCTGCTTGTAGTAGCTTCTGGTCTGGTGTCCCCTAAATTGGCTCCTCTACTTACCATGAATATAAAACTGATTTATGTGGAAGAAGGAAAATCAAGAGAGCTTGGTCCCCTTCTGGGATAAAGGAACATCATTCTGGGGAGTTTGGTTTACCTGAATGGTTTTTCCTATGAGGTTTTATTTGTGTTCTTTGTGTGTGGCCCCTGGAAAGCTATGTACTGGGTTGTGCTCTAAGCAGCCTGAAGATTTTTACATGTAGCATCTCAAAAAACTTGAGCGGGAATATCTCAAAAGACTTGAGTGATGGTGACAGTGTCACACCACTAGTGATATTTACACCTTTGATGAAACCTTCTGTGCCCTTTTGCTTTCCTCTTACATGTGCCTGTGTCAGAGGTTACAACCCTGACAGAGGTTTCTTTTGTGACCCGATGAATGGGAAACAACAAGGAGGGAAATGCCTACTACTGACTTTTTTCAGTTATGTGGAGAATAGGGGGAATATTTCAACTGACTGGGCCCATAGTAGGCATTTAACAAATATGCTGATTAATTGGTTCCTATTAGCAATGGAAAGAATCACAGAAGTCGAAAATTGGAAGGGTCCTTAATGGCCATGGAGACCAATCTAAAACTAAGAGGAAGCTCTATGATAACATTATCTAATAAGTAGTCATTCAGTCTTTCCTTGAAGACTTTCAGAGAGTACAAAGTCAACACTACTTAAGGCACTTCGGGATACTTCTGAGGTTTTTTTTTGATATCACACCTCCCAATTTCCATGCACTACTCCCAGGTCTGCCTTTTGGAGTCAACAAAACATTATATTTGGAGCCAAAACAAAAAAATTACAAATTCTCTCCTGTATTTCTTCAGATAATTAAAGAAATCTATTATGTCTCTGAGTCTGGTTGCTGCTGGTGGTGGTCCTTTGTTTTTGAAGAGGACCAACGACATCAAAAAGTGATGTCTTGACTTGCACATGAATTGGATTTCAATGAGGCATGGCTGTGCAAAGTGGTTGGCCTGCAGAGTCTTTGAAGGCCAGTGTGATGGCAATCAAATTAGTATCTTTTAAGGTTTTTGTTTTACTAAAAGTGTCTCT
>CM053769.1:219092122-219117377 GCA_028658325.1 Potorous gilbertii
CTATACCCTCCGGCTCTAAAAAGTGTATAAATAAATACTCTGAGGTTTTACTTTGGGACTTAGTTTTGGTAAGAAGGTTTGAAAACCACAGGAGGACTCTGGGAAGCTGCTTTAAGGAGCCCCCTGGCTTTGAAAACCCAAATGTCAGTGCTTCCTTCTCTGTTGACCATGGTCAGACAGCTGGACCTGTGTGTTGAATTATGGACAGGCAGAGGAAGCCATGTCTGTTGATTTTTTGATTTCTTTGTATTTTCTTTGAAGTTCAGGGTGCTGACTCCTCTAAACTAGGTGAAGGGTATATGTGCTTGGTTAAAGGAATGATACCTTTTATGAATGCAGATGTAAGAACCTGTGATAGCAGCCCCCCTCTCCCTGCCCATGTATGTTGGGGTGCTTACTGTTGCATCCAGTGACAAGACAAAAGTCAAGATGACTGGCAACAACCCAGGAGGCAGTGGATGACCTTGACCTTTCTAAATTAAGGTCTTTCCCAGACCCCAGTTTGTCTAGGTTGGGGTAATTGGATTCAATCATCCTCACAATTACATTAGATTGAAAGGAGGGTAGAAGAAACTCCATTTCCCTAGAACAGTGCTTCTCAGACTAAACATACCTAGTGATTTTGACCATACTCGTATGACAGACTTAAGGCTCTTCATCCTATTAATCACCCTCCCTTGGACACATCAGTTAACCAATGTCCTTCTTAATGTGCCTAGAACTGAACACAATGCTTCAGAAGAGATATGATGAGTGAGGATAAGGTGAGGACTGTCATCTCCTTATTCCTAGAAACTATGATGCCCAATTCAGCCCTCAACTGACCTTGCAAAGCATTGCTGACTTATATTGAGCATGTGATCCACTAATACAACCAGATCTTTTTCAGACAAACTGCCATCTCACCAGGTGTGAAGCTGATTTTCTTTGTGCCCAAGTTTAAGATTTTATTCCTTTCCAATTTCATTTTATTAGATTCGGTTCAGCGTTCCAGCTAGTCAAGATTCTTTTACATCCTGACTCTGTCATCTGCTTTGCTAACTTTGCCTCTCAACTTTAGGTTATCTGCAAATATGATAAGCACATCTTATATCCTCAAATAGTCCTTATATATAAGAGGAGATAAACTGCTCTCTCCTCATTTCTAGAATTGCCTAGAATTACATCTCTAGCCTAATAAAGCCATTTTATTAAGGCTCAGACACATTTCCACAACTGCAAGGAAAACCTCTTTTGGAAGCAGGTGGCCCCACGAAAGCATCAGGAGGAAACAGCAGGGACAAAGTTTCAACACCAGCTTCAGGCAGTTTAAAACTGACATCTCTCCCTTTGCACAGTCAGGGAAATGGAGCTGACCTAGTTCTTTGATCCTTCTCAGCTCTGCATGAAAGCATGATTCAGAATGAGGAGCCCTTTTATTAAGTCTTAATTAAACAAAATACTCATACCAGGGCAGCAGCTAACCAGTTATTTTCCTACAAGTCAGTATAGTAAGCCCACTACCTCAAGTGGGACTGGAGAGGGATCATCTCAAAGGAAGAATCTTGCTGAAGAAGAAGAATAGCAGAATGCAGAAATGTATCTCTTATTAATGTGACTACCTGGGAATTCCTTCCTGATTGAGGATCTATTTACAGGATCATAGATCTGCAGCTGGAAGGTATCACAGAGGCTTTCTAGCTCATGCCTGTCATTTTATGTACTAAGAAACTGGACCCCAGGGAGGTTAACTGAGCTGTCCAGAGTCATCAATATGTAGACAGGATTTGAACCCAGGTCTTCTCACTCCAGACCCAGTTTTCACTGTGGTGGAGGCTGCTTCTTCCACTGTACCATGTTACATTCATTTGGACTGGACTCAGATTATTTTAGACCTTGGCCTGTGCTAACCTGTATCATGTAACTAAAATAATAATATTAAATATGAAGGTTTATCTGACCTCCTGTCTGTACCACTACTTTGGGCACTTCTAAAGCCTTAGGGTGCTATTTAACTATGGGTATCTTGTGATCTGTAAGATAGAAGAGTGAAAGGAATGTTTAAGATGTTTCTGTATGTACCAAGATCAAAGAGTTGGACACCTAGTACACACTCAGTAAATACTCAATGAACGAATTTGTCTAATTGGATTATAGTCCCATTTAGACTCACCTCACCTCACCCACATTTATCAAGGCTTTAGCATAATAGCTAAGTTTTCCAAGCTATTCCAAAAGTCTTAGCTCAGGGATCTTTCACTGCCCCATACTACTTGTCTTTGTATGGGAAACTGATCTCACAAATAGGGTAACCTACAGTAAGGAAACCTAACTATATGAAATGTTTGAAATCTGACTTTAGACCTATCTAGTTCTCCTCTATATTGAACACAACTCAGCTTAGAAAGCCAGCTAGAGTGAGGTGACTAACTTCCTTCCTGCTTCTGATTTAAACCTCAGTTAATCTAGAAATAAATTATGTAAATATTATCCCCATCAAAATTCAGACATGGCATTCAATTTGAAAGGAACTTGCCTCATTTGGAAAATATTGCTTGGGTTGATTTCAGAAAGCTATGATAAGCCCCTTTGACCTGTTGATCTCAGTCACTGAGTGGAACTTGAAAATCAGTATAGTCCAGTCAGACATAAGCCCTCTTCATTAGGTAGCAGTATCTGTGCTGTCCATAATCAATAATCTTGGCCTGATAATTCTACAAAGGACCTTAAAACTCATCTAAGAGTTTGTCTGTCAGGCAGTCAATAAGCTTTAATTAAGTGCTCATTATGTCTCTGTTTTGCATTCAAAGCCCTTAGTAACTTGGCTCTCTCATACCTTTCTAGATTTTTCACACCTTTTCCATACCCACATTCTCTGCAGTCAAGTGACACTGGTGTCCATGCTGTTCATCAAACAAAATACTCCATCTCCCAATTCTGGGCATATTCACTGGTTGTCCCCATGCCTAGAATGTTCTCCCTATGTACTTCTGCCTCTTAGCTTCCCCATGTTTCTTCAAATCCTAGCTAAAATGCCATCTCTTACAATAAATAAGTTTTTCTTGATCTCCTCTCTCTCTGTTGATTATTTCTCATTTATCATGCATACAATAAACATATAGAAAGATATGAATATAACTGTAGCTAGCTATCTACCTATCCATCTACTTTGTCATACACAATTGTTGGCATGTTGTCTCCTCCATCAGACTGTTAGCGCTTCGAGGACAAGGAATGTCTGGTACCTTTCTTTGTATCCTGGTATGATGCAAATAAAGATAAAAACAGTCAAAGCTCTTCAGTTCACAGTCATAAAAATGAAAGAATAGAAAGGTGAAGAGATTTGTCCAAAATTACAATGATATACCTAATTCTCTTAACCTCATTCTTCTAATCAGTAAAGTGGGGACAACACATACCCTGCATGCCTCACAAAGATGTTGTGGGAATTTGATGAGATAGCATAAGCCAATATGCTTTATAAATTATAAAATTATACCCCAACCCTTTGTCTCTAGGTAGCAGGAGAGGCAGCCTGGTCTCGACTTTGACCTAGGAAGATTTGGGTTAACAAGCTATGTGCCTTTTTGAGCCTCAGTTGCTGAGCTGCAAAACAAAGGGGTTAGACTCTATAACTTTTAAAGTCCCTTCTAACACTAAATCTATGAGCCACTAAGGGGTACCTATAACATATTAGGAATGTAGCCTTCCTCCCTCCCCAACTCAAATTTGAATCAATAGCTAATTTTGAGGTTGGTCTTTGGGTTGAACTTAATTAATAGGCTAGAAGTGGTCTAACTACTATTCAAACTGATTACAAAGCAATCTTAGCTCAAAGTTAGATTCCCCCTTCACTGTCCTCACTTGAGTAAGTAGCATCCCTCAGCAATCTTAAAATTTCAGTAAATGGAAAGTACATTTTAATGAAAAAGACTAGGAACCCTCTGATCTACCAGCCTCCACTAAAAGCTTGCCTTTCTGCAGTTTTAGCTTCTTACAACAGAGAAGATGCATTTCAAGACATGAGGGAACTGAGAGTACCTGCTGTTAACTCTCTCAGGCTACAGCCTGTCTCTCCATTGCAAGCTAGTCCATAGCTACAGGAGGTGAAAGGTTAAGAGATTTGCTCTGTATAACCACAGTAGCTGGAAGATCATATACTTAATTGCTCAAGGGCTTGGGCTGGAAAGCTGATGAGATTAACCTTGATCCTTTCCTAGGAGTGCCTAAGCTTTCCTAGTTTCGATTAAGATACAGAATGACGAGAGTTACCATTCTGTACTTCGGCATTTCAGACTCTAAACCAGGAAATATCAGTGTAAGCAAAGACTATGAAAAGCATCTGAAGGTGGTGGTGACGACATTCCTGGAGAATAGAATTGGCCATCTTTCCTGGCGAACCCTAAACTTCATCCTTGAAAGGAGGATCCGAGGTAATGGTACTGTGTCTATCTCAGATAAGTCACTATTTATGAATTTATGAGTATTTTGCTGAATTTTGTCTTAGCCATGAGTCCATGAGTCCAAGACTGTCCATGAGTCCATGGATGTTATAGGGTTGGTCATAAATATTCTGTGAGTTGGTGGCACCAGTGCAGAAGGAGATAGCATGACATATAAGAAAGAATACTAAATTTAGAGTCAGACTCCCAATAGAATCCTACTTGTCATTTACTATGTCTATGACCTTGAGTAAGTCATTAAATCCATTTGTTTCTGAGTTTTCTCATCTGTAAAATTGGAGGGTTAAACTAGAGGGTTATTAGGAGCTTTCTGGCTTTAAATCTATGATCCTATGACACTTAGCAGCTCTGCACTCAATCTCAGAGACTCCTCTGTTCATACTACCTAAACGTGGATAACTCCCAGGCTTTTATAGCGATCTCTTTTTTTCATTCCTTTTCCCATCTTCCCTTCTTACAGGATACCTCCATCTGGTTGTCCTGAAACTGAACTTAAATTCAGTTTTAAAACTGAACTTACTAACTTCCTGCCAAACAAGACAGGGATCAGACCAGTCACTTCATTGGTATTGGGATGAGATTATCTCTAAAGTCCTTTGCACTCTGAATCTAATGTCCTGTATTATACTGATTTGACATCTCTATTAAGGAAGAGGAAGTAATAAGGATAAGGATACTCCCTCTATCAAAGCAGGTGGGCATCTTTTGTGCAATTTATGGTCTTCTAGAGTCTTAGGTTAAATGACTTGCCCAAGGTCACACAACCAGTATATGTCAAGGTGGGATTTGAACCCAGGTCTTCTTGGTTTTGAGGATAGTTCTCTATCCACTATACACTGTCTCTCTAACAACATGTCCACAACATGTTTTTCTATTATAGCTAGGTCCCAATATGTGGGAACAACAGGTCCCTTAGAGTGGTCGCATTGTTTGAATTCACACTGCATGTTTCCATTGGGCTGAAAACTAATTACCATATTTTATGTAATTATAACATTCAAATAGTGTGAATTCCAATACATATGACCACTTTGGAGGACTTGAACCTCACTGTGCTGTCAAGAGCATCAGTCTCCTAGTTCACTAGTATTATGACTTTGAAGGCATTTTAACTCTTCTTTCTTGATTCTCTCCTCCAAGTTCCCCCCTCCCTTAACTCAACAGGAAGTCCTATCAAGTCTTCCCTCACAGTGATTTCTGGATCTATTCCTTGCTATTTCTATCAATATCGTGTTAGACCAGGCTGAACTCATTTAATCTTAGAGTAAAAAAGATGCCACACAATCTTTATATGAAGAGATATAGGAATGTAATTTATTATGAAGGTGGCTAGTCCATAAATAAATAATGGAGTAAAAGATCATTCAGAATACAACTTTTGGCAAAAAACTTAAAATGAGACTTAATAATAATAATATCTAATAATAATCTCTCTGCCTGTCTGTCCGTCTCTCTCCCTCCTTCCCTTCCTCCCTCCCTTTCTCTCCCTTTCCCTCTCCTTTCCTCCCTCCCTCCCCCCACCTCTCTCTCTTCAATATCAGAAACTAAAGAGAACTCACTTTGGAGAATAAATCATGCCTGGTTTCTGCCAATGGGGAAGGGTAGGATTTGGAATCAGAAGACCTGGGTTAAAGTCGCAACTTTGCTATTTACCAGCTGTGTGATGTTAAGCATTTCCCTGGACCTCAGTTTCCTCACCTATAAAATGAAAAGGCTGGATTGCTGTTGAGTCATTTTTCAGTTGTGTCTGACTCTTTGTGACCCTATTTGAGATTTTCTTGACCAAGATACTGGAGTGGTTTGCCATTTCCTTCTCCAGCTCATTTTACAGATGAGGAAGCAAGGCCAATAGAAGTAAGTGACTTGCCCAGGGTCACAGTTTGAATTTGAATGTGCAAAGATGAGTCTTCCTGACTCTCCTTTGTACTCTGAATCTAATGTCCTGTATTATACTGATTTGACATCTCTACTAAGGAAGAGGAAGTAATAAGCATGTGCCAGGCACTGTGTTAAATGATTCTACACTTATTACCTCATTTGACCCTCACACCAAGGTGCTATCATTATCCTCATTTAACAGTTGAGGAAACTGAGGTGAATAGAAGCTAAGTGACTTGTCAAGGGTCAGCTTTACCAATCTGAGGTCAAATATGAACTCAGATCTTCCTGACTTCAGGTCCAGAGTTCTATTCATCGCATCACCAACACAATGGAGAATCTGCCCTGTTTTGATACTTAAATAGGCAGCTATATAAACCTAAGATAGAGTAAGAATGTAAGCTCTTTGAGAGAAGAGATAATTTCATTATTTTTGTATCCTAGCAACCATCACAGTGCCTTGCTCATATTAGTTATTGAATAAATGTTTGTTTAAAGAAAATTATAAATGCTGGAAAATTGAAACACTCATGCATTGTTGGTAGAGTTATGAACTGATCCAACCATTCTGGAGAGCAATTTGGAACTATGCCCCAAAAGCTATAAAATTGGGCATACCCTTTAATTCAGCAATATAACTTCTAGGTCTATATCACAAAGAGATGATACAAATGGGAAAAGGACCCACATGTACAAAAATATTTATAGTAGCTCTTTTTGTAGTGGTAAAGAATTGAAAATTGAGAGGATGCCCATCAACTGGGGAATGGCTGAACAAGTTGTGGTATATGAATGTAATAAAATACTAAGGTATTGTAAGAAATGATGAGCAGGCAGACTTCAGAAAAAGCTGGAAAGACATATGAACAGATGCTGAGTGAAGTGATTAGAACCAGGAGAACATTTTACACAGTAACAGCCACAATATGCAATGACTAACTTTGATAGACTTATCTCTTAGCAATGCAAGGATCCAAGACGACACCAAAGAACTCAGGATGGAAAATGCTGTCCACATCCAGAAAAAGAACTATGGACTCTGAATGCAGATTGAAGTATAATATTCTCTTCAGTTCTAGTCTTTTCATCATGAATGTTTGAAAGTCCTCTATATCATTGGATGACCATTTATTCCCTTGAAGTATTATACTCAGTTTTACTGGGTAGGTGATTCTTGGTTTTTATTCCAGTTCCTTTGACTTCTAGAATAGGATATTCCAAGCCCTTTGATCCCTTAATATTGAAGCTGCCAGATCCTATGTTATCTTGATTGTATTTCCACAATACTCGAATTGTTTCTTTCTAACTGCCTGCAGTATTTTCTCCTTGACCTGGGAACTCTGAAATTTGGCCACAATATTCCTAGGAGTTTCTCTTTTTGGGTCTCTTTCAGGAGGGATTGGTGGATTCTTTCAATATTTATTTTGCCCTCTGATTCTAGAATATCAGGACAGTATTCCTTGATAATTTCATGGAACATAATATCTAGGCTCTTTTTTTGATCATGGCTTTCAGGTAGTCCCATAATTTTTAAATTGTCTTTCCTGGGTCTATTTTCCAGGTCAGTTGTTTTAACGGTGAGATGTTTCACATTATCTTCTATGTTTTCAAACTTTTGGTTTTGTTTTTTAACTGCTTGGTTTATCTCATAGCCATTCATTTCCCTGAACTCAGTTCTCTCTTTCAATGAACATTTTGTTTGGTGAGCTTTTGAACCTTCTCCTCCATTTGGCTAATTCTGCTTTTTAAGGCCTCCTTCTCCTCATTGGCTTTTTGGACCTCTTTTGCCAATTGAGTTAGTCCCTTTTTAAAGTTGTTATTTTCCTCAGCATTTTTTTGGTTCTCCTTTGGCAAGCTGCTAAGTCACTTTTCAAGCTCTTCTATTGCCTGAGCTCAATTTAAGTTCCCTTTGAAAGCCCTGGAGGCAGGGGCCTTGACTTCCTGTGACAGTATGCCTTGTTTTTCTTCAACTGAAAGAATGTGAGGAGACACCTGTTCACCAAAAAAGTAACCTTCTATGGTCTTATTTTTTTCCCTTTTTGGGCATTTTCACAGCCAGTTACTTGACTTCTGAATCCTTTGTCAAGAGGATGGTCCTATTGCCTTTCCCCAGTAGCATGTTCAAGGATGAGATTCGACTCAGCTGCTCGATTCCCTGGGGCTTTGGGTGGGGGCAAGGCCATCACTCAGGGCTGAGGTTTAGATTAGCTGCTCCCTACCACTAGAGGCTTTAAGCTGAGATGCCTGGCCAATGGACCCAGGTTGCTTCCCAGCCACCATAGCTGTCTGTAGTCTGCTGCAGCTGTTGCTGCTGTCAGGAACCCTGTTCCCCTCTCACCCTGCTGGGAAAGCCCTCCCACACTGACATTTGGAGCTTTCTTTGTCACTTGTGGGTTTAAGGATCTGGGACCCTCCCTGCTGGGAACTCTGCCCCGGAGGTCTGTTCAGGTCCTGTTCCTCTCAGTGCCACATGGCCAGGGTGTCTAGTGAGACAGATTTTTCCTGTTGGCCTTCCGGGTTACCTTTGGCTGGAAACCTCTTTTGCCTTGTTGTTCTGTGGTGTCTGCTGCTCTAGAATTTGTGGAGAGTCATTTTTTACAGGTATTATGTGGGCTGTGGGGGAAGCACTAGAGTATACGCATCTTTCTACTCTGCCATCTTGGCTCTGCTCATGATCTGAAGCATAATATTATTTCTTTCTCTCTCTCTCTCTCTCTTTCTCCTCTCTCCTCTCTCTCTCTCTCTCTCTCTCTCTCTGTCTCTCTTCCTCTGTCTTTCTCTCTTCTGTTACTTCTTTCTTATAGTAATTCTAATTCTTCTTTACAATATGACTAATGTGAAAATAGTTTCAATATGACTGTATATGTAGAGCCTATATCAAATTACTCGTCATCTTCAGGTGGAAGGAGGGGAGAGATGGGGAGAAAATTTAGAACTCAGAATCTTACGGAAGTGAATATTGAAAACTAAAAATAAATAAATAAAATTTAAAGATAAATAAAAGTGTTACATATAATTGAAAAAAAGTTTGTTAAAATTGAAGATATAAGTTAAACTTATTCAGATGCCAAGAGTTCCTTTCTCTTCTTTCTGTACAAGAAGATACCTCATCCCCAGGGAGATTAAGTATTAAAGTGAAAAATGAACAGATGGAATCAAATGGCCATTTTCTTTGATGTTTGAGGATATTGCTAAGGAGCTGCTGATCCTGCTAGGGTCTATCAGTACAGACATTAATTTTTTTTCTATTTAGATTTTTATAGCAAAAAATATATATGAGAACAAAACTTATACCACTTTAAGTCCAAGTACAGAATGGCATGCACATTTGATGAGCTCTGCGTGCTCCAAGAAAGTTTCTTATTTTAAATTGTAGTGGAATCCCATTTCCTATCTTAAAAATAGAAACAATAAGATTTGTGGTGGTATGGTTCATGGCATCAAGTGATACTCTTCATTTCTCTCTCGACTGGGCTTGGCTTGTTCACCCTACCTATGCCCATGCTGGAAAGTTAGAATGATGTCCTGAAGGGGTTATTCATGCAGCTAGAACTCACTCTCATGGTCTGAAGGGTAACTGATGGAAGGGAAGACGTGCCTACATCTTACAACTCTAGCAGCTGAGTTTCCACTCATGTGTTTCTCATTTGAACAAATTAGCCAAGATGATATCATTCACTATTAATCATGAAACATTAAAAATAGAAGGCAAAGTGATAACAATTATAACTGACAGAAACCCAGCAGCGAGGCACATGAATAGGGAAACCTCTGTTCCTGGGAGCAACTCACAATTCTGGGTTGCAGGCCTTGATTTTCTCCGTCTAAGTAAGGAACTGTCCATACCATGTGTTACCTGTTGTTACCTACTGTTCTGCTTCTGGGCCTCACTTTTTTTTTCTGGGGGTGGGGAATTACACAATAAAGATGATTAAATTCTTAAACCCCTATATTTCTGCAATTTGGCAACTAGGTTTGTACTCCAAAGAAGTCAAAGGGAAAAATAAGGCCTCAGGCCTACACATACCAAAAACTTCAGAGTAACAAATTTTACAGTTACCCCACACTGGAAACAAAATGGATGCCTCTCAGGGAATGGTTCAATAAATTGTGATACTGTTAAACTACAATTTAGTATAAAATGATAGACTTCATCCCTAAAGAATGTTTGTCCTTCATTGCCGAAGAAGACCATGCCATCATGACATGGCATGAAATAATGACGTGATTTGCACTTAACTTTGTTTTGAGGAAGGGACAGCTGTGCAGGTCACCAGCCTCACTTCTCCTCCAGAACCATATGAACCCAGTGACCAGATATTCATCAGGATGACTGGAGATGACCCAGGATGAGGCAATTGGGGTGAAGTGACTTGCCCAAGGTCACCCAGCTAGTGAGTGTCAAGTGTCTGAGGTGAGATTTGAACTCAGGTCCTCCTGACTCCTGCACTGGTGCTCTATCTACTGCACTACCTAGCTGCCTCCTCATCCCTAAAGAGAAGAAGTATTAAAGAGGCAAATGAACAGATGGAATTAAATGCTTGTTTTCTCTGATGTTTGAGGATATTGAGGAAGAGCTGATCCTTCTAGGGTCTATCAGGACAAACATTTAAAAATTTTTTTTCCCATTCAGATTATTACAACAAAAAATGTATTATATACACATGTCATGTATATAGTCAGGAGACATGCCCTGATCTAGTGGACTGGGAATCTTCCCATGTGGCCTATTTCTATGGGAAAAGTGCATTGGCCCCTTATAAAATTATATTGGTCATGTCCTAGAGTGACAGAGTATTTTCTTATTGATCCACAGGAATGGTGGTTGTTCCAAAAAGGACTGGCCATTTAACATCATAGGAGATCAACACTTGTGGAGAAAACTGTCCTTTGTTAGGTTAAAAGGACTGTAGGAGGCTCAGCCTACCTTTTGAGGCTTCACTTTGTGACTTTTGGAATAGGGGTAGGGGGATGGAAGAGGCGAGAATTCTTGGCAATGAGAACATATGTTTGCCTAAGAAACAATGATATCTGTGGTAGCATGAGTAGAATTACACAAGAAAAAAGTCACTGGGGGCCTCTTCTGTTTTTTTGTTTCTTTCTCTGAGTACAATTTATAGAATTCCTGGATTTCTAAGTTAGGTTTGGCTATCAGCAAGAGCGGATTTCTGTTATCACACCAGTTCTCTGAGGACAGGATGAGTACAAACCAGATCATTCTGAACATGGAAGGACTACGGAATTATTGACTGGAAAGATCTGCACTTGGTGAGCTGCTCAGAAGATGTAACTGAACACAGGCGATATATTGTTCCAGAGTCTCACAAAGTTGCCTTTCATTTCTAGAAGAGTATAATAGGTGTGATAGAGCATTGTTTTATGTTTTAAATACAGGATATTCCAAAAGTTTCAGTGCAATTTTACACTGTTAAAGTTATGTATTTGTTGCTATACACTTATAAATTTTTTGTGTTTAAATTTTCTTTCGTGTTAGAGGAAAAACAATAACTGTCCCATATGTCATATATACAGCATTTGTACATTGAGTACCTTTTTTTTAGAAGGAACCTGGTTAATACCTTCTGGGGAGCCTCTTAGACATAAACCATATTTGAGCTTTGTTGTCGAGATTTCCTCTGGAGTTCTGTTGTAGGATGGAGGTGTAACAAGCCAGAGAATGAGAGAAACTGGATCCCCTTGCTTTTAGGGGCTAGGTCACCTCAAACTGAATCTAGGATCTGTGTGAATCAGCATGGGAGCCTTTGTTGGAAAGGACTCCTTTGGACCACAATAAAAAAGGACAAATAGGAGGACTTCAGAGAAGCATGGGAAGATATGTGAATTGGTAAAGAGTCTAGTAAGTAGTACCAGGAAAACAATATACTCAATGACCATATTCATATAATTGAAGATGATCCCAGAAAAATGACATGATCCATACTGAATCCAGGGGTCAGTTGACTATAAATCCTCAATATGAAACACATGGACACACATAGTTGCTATATTAGTTGATTTTACTTGACTGTTTTTCTTTGTTACAAGAAAAGAGGAGGAACAAAAGCTGAGGAGTAGAGGAAGGGTACATAGAGAAATAACTGTGAAAGAAAGACAGAAATGCATTAATCAAATTTACTATTATCAGTTTTCAAAAGAACCAAAGGCCTGGATGGCAAGGAACTGATCTCCAGTTACAGTCTTGTTAAGGTAGGAACATAATATGTCACCGAGAGAAACAAGATGGAGGAGACTCCTCCATCTTCCATCAATTTTCCAGCATACCACACTTAATAATAGTCTTCTTGGCTCATACTTCCACTATTATCTTTTTGAAAACATTCTCCAAGCCTACAGTCTTTTCTTCTGTATCCAAAATATTTCCAGGATGCACTTTATTCTCAAAAAGGTACATTTTCCTGGAAAGCTTGAACAAAATCTGTTCAGTTTTATGTGTGTGTATGTGTGTAAAGTACAAGAGGAAATACACACACAAACACACAGGCTACTTTCAAAATAGAATAAAATATTAGCTATAAATTTAGGGAACTCACAAAGCATTTGGGTTTTAAGTGTGCAACTTATGTTCTCACAGAGGACAACTTTGCAAGCTTATTACAAGGGAGATAATGTATGCATTAACTTATAAGCAATTTAAAAATGGATTCTGCATTTGCACATTCCTATATTAAAAATACTGTTATTAGAAGAATTCAATTTGATTTTTTCCCCTATGATATATGTTAACTACTGTTTGATTACTCTACAACGGTAACTTTTATGGTACCATGTCAGTAAAGAATGTGTTTGGTTAGGGGTTGTCTCCTTTTGACCTCTACTTACAGGTTTAAATCTTTACAGATTTAAAAAAAATGAGTTGATTAAATGCAAAACAGTGCATAAATGCAATGTTGATTAAAATGTAAAAATATAACTGTCATGAAATTCACATCTTATAGTCTCACTGCAATATTAATCCAACCACATTTAACATATGTAATATTTATTTCTCAATTTGGTACTGGCATTATGCCCTTAATATACATAATGTACATAAAAAATGTGGGGGAGTTCATGTTACAGAACTGGGGGAGTTCATGTTACAGTACTGGGAAAGTCTTTACTTTTTCACGTGTCAAAACTACAGTATGAACAAGCTTTCGACATTAATGAAGGACCCAGGGAATGTATTTTCACTTAATGTCATTCTTAAGAAAAAAGCAAAGATCTGGACAGCTGGAGAAATACTTGGAGAACCCATGAAACTTCAGGGTGGGCAGGGACCTCAGAGGCCACCTAGTCCAATCAGACCTTACCAATAATCCAGTCTACAACATAATCAGAGGTCATTTAAACCTTTACTTGAAGACCTCTAGAAAGATCCTGGAGCAGTGCCTACATACTCTAACATGCCACTATTCCAGCATTTCTGTTTCTTCATGGATGTTAGGATTCATTGTGATTATGTCCATCACAACCTATCCATGCAAATTCACATGTATCTCTCATCAACTAGGTTTCTTTGGTCCCTTCCAGCTTTAGATATATGATCCTATAACCTTTTGAGGTAGCCCATCTCATGCTCCATGGAGCTGGCACCTATCATACCCTCTTTCACCTAGTAGGCACCTTCTACATCTTTGTTCATTTGATTTATGTGCACCAATCAAATCACATCCTCCAGAAACACCCTTAGAGGTACCATAGTGACTTCTCTCTCTCTCTCTCTCTTTCTCTCTCTCTCTCTCTCTTTCTCTCTCTCTCTCTTTCTCTCTCTCTCTCTCTTTCTCTCTCTCTCTCTCTCTCTCTCTCTCTCTCTCTCTCTCTCTCTCTCTTCTTCCCTGTGTGGTAGTTCATACTAAGTGCATAGAGAAAGATCTACTTATAAATAACTATCCTTATTTCCTTTTGGCAGTTGATTCTATGGAAGGATTGTCTTTATAAACCAAATATCACATTCAAATATAGACTTGAATCCATCAGCCAAGTAGTCTATCAGTTGCCAGCTGACTGTTGATTTTTTTCCCCCATCTCTTACACGCCTTCTGGGATTCTCTTCCTTTTGACTGTCAGCAATGGCTGGCTATTCAGAATAGAGTGAAATGGAAAGGTTTATCTTAGTTTGAAGTCAGAGGAAAAATTATAGAAAGGTAGGATGTGGAGGGCTCTCATTAGAATTCAGCAAGGATAGAGGGGTGAGAGCCTTTAGGGATGTCCATCATATGATCTGAGGTTTTAGAGGGGTGCAGGCAGGTGAAAAGTACATGTAATAACTTCTAATTCATATCTATAACCTTCCACACAACCGACTATTCTACTACCATTCTAGTTGGTCAGCAGTCTACTAGGGTATCTTGGTATGTCAACTAAGTGCTTAAAATTGTTTTAATATGTAATTGAGAAAAATAAAATATATTAAAAATATTAGCAAATATTTATCAACTACTAGCAGTCAGTTACATTGCTAGAAATACAGAATAAGCTATAGCTCAAAAATTTGCAATGTAAACTTGAGTATTCTTATCTTTCCACTTCTGCATTACTAGTAAGGTACAGTCCTAAAGAAAAAAACATTATTTGTTATTTTAGGATTTGTTTTGTATTAACACTTGAACACATACTCACACCTGCCCACACTCACATATACATATATACACACATACACATATATATGTATGTAAATAAATTGTCAGAAAATAATAAGACCACAATATGATAGCCTCTAGCTATCCAACTTTGATGTTATGTTCTTTGTTCAACTTTTTCCCTACTTTCACTTCACATAGGTAAGATAGTAAACTAACTCTCAGACTGATGCAAACAACCAGGTCAAAGGCAAAACTAGGTTGTTTCTATAAACTTCCTAATTCATTCCTTCTCTGAGACTTGGGAACAAGTTTTCTTTTTTAATTAAATAGTTTTTAAATTTAAATTAATTTAAATTTAATTAAATTAATTTAATAGTTTTTTTTAATTTATGGAACATAAAAAGTATTTCTATAACATACTATAATAAAAAAGATGATTGCACATGAAACTGCAAATCCATTATGTACAACTTGCTATGCCCTCTAAATATACAAGTTATGTAAACCCTCTTTTTCTTCCCTCTCTTCCTCCCCAGTCCCCAGAAATGGCTACCATTAGACACAAAGAGATACACACACGCATGCGTGCACACACACACACACATACACACACATGTAAAATTATTCTACATATACTTCTGTTTATCAGTTTTTTCTCTGGATATAAATAGTATCTTTCTTCATATGTCCTTTATGGTTAATTTAGGAATTTAAGAAATGACATTCATTCAGTCATTCTTAAAACAATATCGCTATTACTGAATACAATGTTCTCTTGGTTCAGCTCATTTCAAGTTTTAGTCTGAGACTTCTCATTTTAGGTCTTACTTGCCAGAGTCAACAGATTGTATTTACCTCAGATACTTAATGAGTACAGTAGTGACAAAGTGAAACTTACTTGGGGGTTATTTACAGTGGTAGAGATAAGAAAGTTGATTTACATAGAAAACTTTTGTTCTGCTGAACCAGAAGTGTTATGTTGATATGCTTTCAGGGAATTTCACAAAAGTGCTGAGATATGTGTAGGTGGTAGGCAACATCATCTTTGCTTTCACCAGAAAAGTATATCATGGATAACCAAGCATTTAGCCCATTCAGGTGAGGTGATGGGAAGTACCAGAGAGATATTGCTTTGTCAATTTACCTTCTTGCCAAGTCAAGCATAGTTTTAGGGTTGCTTAGGCCCACACAAAGACTTTAGAAGTCCTAGTCTCAATGAGGTTTCAGTTGTAGGGACCCCTTTGATAAAAACCCAACTGAAATCAACCAACCTCTTGCTTAATAGAAAGGCCAGGAAACTGAGAATTTGCTAAATATGTTCCTGGAACATAATAAGAACTCAATAAACAATATAAATAACTGATTGATCTCAGACTTGGAATGTTCATTTGATGTCATCTAGTACAGCCCATAGGTGAACAAGAACAGCTTCTACCCCACAGTGGCAAGACACATGTGACTAAGAAGTTCTGCATATCGACATTTCTGTTGTTATTTGTGTCAATTACCAATAATGCTCTTGCTCATTTCCTGTTTTGTCAACAGTATAAACAACAACAGTAGTAATATTAACTTGAATGCACAAATATCAAATAAAGGCAGCATGGCTAGTCTGTCTGTCTGTCTGTCTCTTTCTCAGCAGGATATGAATTCTATGAGTCAACAGCGTGACGTGGCAGCCAAAAAAACCTTATTTAGAAGAGGAATAACGTCTATAATGAGATGAATTGTTTTCCTATATTCTGCTCTCGTCAGACCACATTTGGAGTATTTATTGTGTTCAGTTCCATGTGGCATAATGCAGGAAGGATGAAGATAAATGAATTCATACCAGAGGAAAGCTGTTCAGAGGGCACTTGCTTAGCCATCTTTTATAATATCTTAATTACTAAAGATACAAAGTTACCTTTTGGCTGTCTGGAATGAAGGGTACAATAAATCATCCCCCTTCCTTAGCTCTAGCCAGAAAACCTGGCCTTAATTATCAGGACAGAGGGCCCCAAAGATGGGACACCAGGACTGAGGAGGTAACTTTTTGTTGTTAACAGAGCAGGCCCTATTTGATTCAAAACTAACTTGAATCTTAAAAAGAGGGGCTACCTGCACAGGCACTTAGCTTGTGATACAGAGATGATGCTACTGGACTTAGTTGTCAGGAGCTAGGGATCAGACACTGATTCTGTGGGGAAAGAATTAGGAAACAGAAGTTCTAGTTCCGGCTCTTCTGCTAGCAAGTTATATAATCTTGGGTAAGTCAGTTCACTTCTTTAGGACTAAATTTCCTCATCTATCCAATGGAGCATCTGGCCTAGATGATTGCCAGTATCTCTTCCGGCTCTCAAATTTTGCGATTTCTATCCAAAACTGTACCACATTGGGCTAACAGACTGCCAACAGATAGGAGTAACTTGTGGTTTGGTGTTAGACAAGATATCTTCAAGGTGAAAGGTTCCTGGGCTAGGTCACCCTTAGGCTAAGTGGGTACCATCTGTTAGGAGGTAAATAGCTTCAAAAGCAGACATAGCGATAATTGCCAAAATTCTATATTTACAGAAAACTGGCACTTAGTAAATATCAAGCTGTGCTATTTACATAGCCGCCTCTCTTCAATATATGTGGAGATTCTGTAATTATCACTAGAGCTATTCAAAGGGTTCTGAAATCTCAGACAAGGGTGGAGATGAAGTTGGCTGAGTCCCGCTGCATGAGAAAGCCCGTCATTGACTGATGGAGAGGCAGAACCAGCTCAGAGGCCTTGACATTAGCAAAGAGGAGAGGAAAGCTTCCAAACCAGAGCTGCTTCTTGGTGGGGCAGTGAACACAGATTGGCCATGCAAGATTTAATTCAGTAAACATTTATGAAGTATCTGCTATCTGTAGAGCAGTGTGCCAGGAACAAAAGGAGGTCAGAGGATAAAAAATATGGCTCTTTCCCTCATTGACCTTACATTCTAATCAGGGGATATGATTCTGCCACAATTATGATACAAAATGGAACATGACAAATGGCAGTGAAGAAGTCCAAAAGGAATATTATTCAAGAAGTGAGGAACCATACACATCAGTGCTTATTGGAGGTGGGGATAGGAATCAGAGAAGACTGCATGAAATTAGGAGCAAACAAGTTGAATTTGAAAAATGGGTAAGCTTTCCAATAGAAGAGATGAAAGTGGGAAATCATGGGGAATAGTGTTAGTTAAAGGTTAAGACGCAAGAAAGCACGCGATGCATCCTGCATGGAAGACCATGGATGGACTCTGAATTATCCTAGTTTGGTGTCTAAAGGTAAAATAAGTTGGATATTTGTCATCTCATCATTTCCTTTTGTGTTGTTGGGAGACTACAAGAACATTATTCCTGTAGCCCTCTGCAATCTTAGCAGCAAAACTGGGCATGGCCCAGGTCTAAAGGGAGGACATTGAGACGTGGAGAGGCTAGGATATGACAAACCAAGGTCTGGCTTCTTCCTCTGAGCTCTATAGTTAACAGAATCTGAAGTGACCTCAAGAACCACTGACACTTACTAGCTATTTGACCGGGCAAGTCACTTCACCTTGATCTGCCTCACAACAGGATAATATATCACCGAGTTGTTGTGAGGATCAAATAAGATAGCTACTATTTGTAAAATGCTTAGCAAAGTGGCTGGTACATAGTAGGAACTTAATAAATGCTCATTCCATTCCATCGCATCTGGTTCAACCTAGACACAAAAAAAGAATCAACCCCCTCTACACATTCCTGATAAGAGATCCAGCCTTTGTTTGAAGACTGCCAAAGCAGAAGGGCAAACCACCATCTCTCAAAGCAAAAGATTCCACTTTGTATGATATTAATTTTTAGGAATTTTTTCTGTGATCAAGTCTAAATTTGTTTCTTTACTTTTTCTTCCATTACTCTTAGCTCTGTCTTCTTGGGCCAAGAAGAACAAATCTGATCTCCCTCCTCTGAAAGCCCTTCAGATATTTGAAGACAGTCATGTAAGGCAGATGGTTATAGTGGTTGCTGTGAACTTGGTAAAATCAATATGTGGGTTGATATTCCACTTCGGATACCCACTAGCTATTGTCAATAAATCAAATAATCAATAAACCTGCGTTAAGTATCTAATATAGGCTAGGCACTATGGTAAGTGCCAGGGATACAAAAGGAGACAAAAAAGTCAGACCCTGCCTTCAATCTAATTGTCAGGTGGAAGAATACTTAGACTTTTCTGTTTGACCCCAGATGGCAAAACTAGCCGCAGTGAGTGGGAGCTGTGAAGAAGAAACTTAAGTTCTATATATGGAAGAACTACCTAACAATTAGAGCTATGCTAAAGGGGAAGGTGTTGCCTTGGGATGTTCACCTTCACTCTAGAATGGATGGCTACTGATAAGATTCCTTCTGAGCATAGCTTAGATTTGAGGATCTCAGAGATTCCTTCTAACTCTAAAATTCTGTGATTTTTCTGAGACTCACAGAAAGTTTGGAGATCTGAGAAGTTATATGCCTCAACTCCCTACTTTTACAGCTGAGAAAGGAAACCTAGACCTAGAGAACTGAAATGATTTTGCTTCAAGTCACCCTATAGACAACCAAGATTCGTCACCATGTCTACTGGTAGCTCAGTACTTCACTCAATCCCCAAGGCTGTTTCCCCTTTCCCACAAATGACACTACTTCTCTAGCACCTAAAGACCACAAAGGAGCTAATATCATCACCCTCATTTGAAGATAAGGGAACTGAAACAGGAAAATTAGTTTTCCAGGTTCATGTCTCTAAGAAATGTCACTGGCAGCACTTGTACCCAGACCTTCTGATTCTAAATCTAATATTCCTCCCAATGTATATTTGCTTCTTTATAACACACTGTCTTTATAATAGGGCAGGGCTTAGGCACTGAGTCGTTTCATCACCCAGTTTAAGATGTTACGTTGGAATGTGAGTATTCCTCTCTAGATTTTAATTCCAGTGCCTTCCCTCTGTACATTAGTTCCTGTTTTTCCTATATACAGCTTGCTTTGTATATATTTGTTTGCACATTATTTCCCTCATTAGATTGTAAGTTCTTTGAGGGAAGGTACTATCTTTTGCCTCTTTTGTACCCCCAGTACTTAGCACAGTGCCTGGCATGCTGCTGTGCTTTAGTCATTTTTCAGTCAGATCTGACTCTTTGGTGACCCCACTTTGGGGCTTTCTTGGCAAAGATACTGGTGCAGTTTGCTATTTCCTTCTCTAGCTCATTTTACGGATGAGGAAACTAGGAATTATGTGACTTGCCCAAGGTCACAGAGCTAGTAACTGAGGCCAGATTTGAATTTGGAAAGATGAGTTTTCTTGACTCCAGAAATCCATTGTAACAGCTGCCCTGGCGCATAGTAGGTGTTTAATAATTGGTTAATGAATCACTGATTTGGATTCCATCATCACTTGGCACTTTGATGTTGACCAACTAGTCTCAGGTGTTTTCAGTGCTTTTTCTGAGAGAGGCAATAGAAGCAGGGAGCATCTTTGTGTGAATGGGCCTGATACCTACATTCTTTCCTTGTATAGCCACATAATGGAGAAAGAGGTACTCTGTAGTCCTCTATTGATCAGCAGACATTTAAACCAGCATGTCCAATCTGCTGATATCTGGAGCATCTCTACTTATCCTTGGCTCCTTATTTAAAGGTATATAATATAAAACCATTGATTTCTCTTTCAAGTCACAAAAAGCTTGATGCCCCTTCTTCTCCTACTGTGTCACCATGCCAACACCAACATGAAGTCAACAGATCATTTATAGAAATGATGCTTTACTTTCTTTCCAACATTAAACTTGGGATAGGCTACTTTATACATGTATCTCATCTCTTTAATCATCCTAGGCTTTTTCCTAGTTCTTCAAGATGTTTTCCTATGGCACTACCTGATTCATGTCTTTGCTATATGAAGGAGTCAGGGGAATCCAATTTTGTCACATTTAGTACTGAAAGATATTATTTCTTCTCCAAAAAAACCCAAAGAAAACTGAGATGTCTATGCAGCAAGGATGTATGTATATATCTGAACACACCCATAGAGGGGAGAGTGTTCATTTTAAATAATGCAATAACATGGTCCAAGAAGATATGTCCTGATTCTAATCATTCTCTCTCTCTCTCTTTATATGTACACACATGCATATATATGGCAAAATATGCACATATGTATGTGGTGAATTCCATGTATATGTAATTTTGTCATTTCCAAAAATATGTCACATTCTGCATCTTGAATTCATTATATCTCAGTTAAGAAGTGGACAGCATGTTTTATTTACTTGTCCTTATAAACATGTGACCATATAATTGATTAGATTTCTTAAATCTTTCAGAATTGTTTTTCTTTATACTGTTGTTATTGTATAAACTGTTCTGGTTCTGTTCAATTAATTCTGCATCAGTTTATATGAATCTCAAGTTTCTCTGAAATTGTTCCTTTCATCATTTACATTCATGCGCCATATTTGTTTAATCATTCTCCAATGAATGGGCATCCCCTTTGTCTTGGCTACAACCAAAAAGAGCTGCTAAAAATACTTCTGTACGTATGTGTTCTTTATTCTCCTTCTTTGAGCTCTTTGATGTATGGGCCTAACAGTGGTATTACTGGGTTAGCATGTACCATTTAATGACTTTTGGGGAATAATTTCAAATTACTTTCCAGGATCTCCACTCTCGGATATACTTAAAGACACTTATGTGCCTGTTTTCTCATGGATCCTCCAACATTTGCCATTTTCCTTTTTTGTCACCTTTACCTACCTGATAGGAGTGAGATAGAATCTCAGTTATTTTAATTAGTATTTCTCTAACTGATGGAGTTTTGGAGGATTTTTTTACAGGGATGTTTATTGACTATATTTCTTCCTCTGACAACTGTTTACACTCTTTGACCTATTGGAGAATGACTGTCATCCTTATTTGTGTTTTAGTCTTTTTGCAGTCACGTCCAACACTTCATGACCCCTTGACAGATAATGGAGTGGTTTGCCATTTCCTTCTCCAGCTCATTTAACAGATTAGGCAGCTGTGGCAAACAGGGTTAAGTGACTTACCCAGGACTACACAGCTAGTAAGTGTCTGAGGCCAGATTTGAACTCAGGAAGAAAAGTCTTCCTGACACCAAGCCTGGCACTCTATTCACTATGCCATCTAGCTGTCCTATGTAGTTGTATGAGTACTTTGTGTGCTTACTTATCAGACCTTTATCAAAAATACTAACAATCTTTCTCCCAGTTGTTTCATTTCGTCAAAAGTACTTTTCAATTTTATGTAGTAAAAATTGTCCATTTTATATTTTATAGTGTGTTTAATGCCATTCACTATTTCCACTGCTCTCCACATTTCCCCCCAACAATAGGACTCCCTTTTAGTTGTATAAGAGGATGCTTTTATGTCCAACAATAAAGGAAGTTTATGGAGTGGAAAGTTAGATGGAGTGGGATTAGGGGAAGATCTACTCTTGGCACTGTGGTAGCCACTTTATAGATACTGAAAAAATACACATAAGTGAGCCCATTAGTATAGAATTCTCTCTTTATTGGTGGAGATGAAGGCCTTGCCCTGAGTGAAGGGCTGGGTAAAATTAGGGAGAGGTGAGAGCTTCAATTTTCAGCTGGTCCTTTTCTGTACTCACCAAATGGTAGTTCCTTTTGAGGACTCTCTAAAACCAGTGCCTTTTGGAACAATTGAGAATCTCTTTTGAGACCCTCTTTGGAATTCTTCAAGGTGAGTCATTTCAGGTACTCCTGACTCCCAACTTAGAGAAAAAAGATGGAAGAGGTCAACCCACTTTAAGGTACTGAAGGACAATACTCAAGGAAGATATGAGAGCAGCTGGCGATCTTCCTCACATCCCTATTTCCAGTTCACTACTCTTTTGAGGAGTTTTCCCATTGGTGACATCCAGGACCTTCTATCTTGGATGCACTGAGTGATTCAACTACCACTGGGAAAATTCCTTCACTTTATGTTATCTGCTATATATTCCTCTGCGTATACCTTCTCTGATTTCTGTTTTGCTATGATTGGGATAAATGAGATTCTTTACTATTTGGTATGTGTGTTCATTATGGAATTGGCAGGAAAGGGGTCAAACTTTGGATATAGAACTTGGGGTCACTGTTCTTCCCAGAAATGATAAAGTGCTTAGAAATTAAATAGAACTTGATCATATATCCTAGATGAACAATATTTAAAGGAAAAGATAGATATACTTCTACTCTGGTACCTCCTCTCCCTGTGAGGAGAGCAGAATGGTGACTTTTATCCCCAAGTTCCTGTTTCCCCTCTTGGAAGGAATGAGAGGCTTCCTGGGAGAAAGTTAGGGGAACAAGAGGTCAAAGATATCTATTCTGCCCTCTTTTGAGCCACACAAAGGCAGGTCCTCAGCTTACTTTGGCTCTTTCCTTACTATATATGGGCCTTACTACACAAGTAGGGCCTACTCTTCATCCTTACATAAGAAATGGGTTCTCTTCTCAAGCAGTTTAGCATAGTAGGGAAAAGAGACTGACACAGAGAAGATAATCATGCAGAATATAACAAATTTTAGAGTTTAGAAATATTTTAATCATAATAATAGCTAACATTCATATAGTGTGTACTATCTGCCAGGCACTGTACTAAGCTCTTTCCAGTTATTTCATCTGATCCTCACAACAACCCTGAGCTGTAGGTGCTATTACTATCTCCATTTCACAGATGAGGAAACTGAGTCAAATAGTGGTTAAATAAATGACTTGCTTGGAGCTACTCAACTGGTGTTTGAGGCTGGATTTGAACTTGGTTCTTCCTCACTCCTGATCCAAGATAAAGTGAAATTTCAGTGTGTCTGACTGTGGCTGAGTAGACCAATACAAGATTGGAAGGTTCTATCACAGGTTGGGCACAGATAGTCAGTGTGAATATTTGGGGTAGATACCACAAATTTGCGCATCCTGTGTTTGCTTTGTACTGTCTCAATTTGGCTTTGCTCAAAGAGCACAGAACCCTTTCTGATGTAGGCATGCCATGCTCAGCAACCAAATTTTGACTTAATATTCCATAAGACCTCATGATTAACAGTGTCAAAGGCTTTGGTCATATCTACAAATGTTGTGTACAGACCTCTGTTCTTCTGGCATTTCTCCTGTTGGGTGTTGGGCAGCAAACACCATATCAACTGTTCCTCGGCCCTTTCTGAAGCCACACTGGCTCTTGGGTAGATGACCATCTTCCAAGTGAAGGATCAGCCTATTAAGGAGGACTCTAGCAAGAATTTTGCCAGCCATGTCTAACAGAGAGATCCCCCTGTGATTGTTGCAGGAAAATCTATTCCCTTTACCTTTATAGACATGGACAATGAAGGCATCTTTGAACTCCCGGGGGATAACCTAGTCTTGCCATTTAACCTGGAAAATTTCAGTCAGCTTTTGTATGAGCAATGGTCCCCCTACCTTGTAAGTCTCAGTTGGAATAGTATCAGCACCAGGTGCTTTGCCAAATGAAAGGAGCTTATGGCCCTCAAAACCTCTTCTTCAGTTGGAAGTTCAGCTAAGGAGGGATTTATTTCAACCTGAGGTAAATGGTCAGTGGCCTCAGCATTGATTGATGATGGTCTGCTGAGAACTCTATGGAAATGTCCAGCCCATTTCTCTAGGATCATGTCCTTATATGTGGCTCCATCAGCACTGAGTAGCTGTGATGCATCATAGGTTTTTGGTCCATAAATAGCTTTTAGAGAGTCATAAAAGCACTTTGAATTGTTACTATCAGCATAAAACTGAATCTCATCTGCCTTCTTACTGAGACAGGAATTCTGCATCTCTCTAAGCTTTGCTTATATTTTGCTTTTGATGGAATTAAATACTGCCTTTTTAGAGGTGGATGAACTATGCTGCTGGTAAATCCTGTGGAGTTCTTGTTTTTCATTTAGCAGCTTCTGAATTTTCCCATCATTTTCATCAAACCAGTCTTGGTGTTTGTGAGTGTTCCGACCTAGATGAGCAAATGCAGTGCCATACACCAAATCTCTGAAAGCTACCCACTCCTTTTCTGCTCCACCGTTGCCAACTGTGTATTGGCTCAACTTTCCCTCCAAGTTAGCAACAAACTGTTCACACTCAGAGAAGAGCTCTAATTCATTGATATTAATTCTTCTGATAGACATTTTGCCTTAGGAGCGGCACTTTTGATGAATGTGAATATTTAGCTTGGAAAGGATAAGTCTATGATCAGTCCAGCACTCTGCATCACATATTGCCTTTGTCATTCACATCTTGTCTGTCTCTTCTCCTTACAATCACATAGTCTATTAGATGCCAGTGTTTGCTGCAAGGGTACAACCAAGAAGTTTTATTG
>CM053769.1:219117477-219144043 GCA_028658325.1 Potorous gilbertii
AAGGGTCTCTAGGTCTTCATAAAATTTTTCTTTGACTTTATTGGGGTTTGTCATGGTGGGAGCATAGGTGCTAATGATGGTGGCATTTTCCTGTGAGTGGCAGTCACATTGTCATGAGCCTGTCATTCACCCCGTTTGGCAGGCATGCCAGTATGCTGATTAGATTGGTTTTGATCGCAAAATCCAAGCCAGCTTCAAGGTGTTCCCTTTCACTGTGCCCACTCCAGAAAAAGGTATATACAGCGCCAACTTCAGTAAGCTGACCTTCATTTGCCAACCTTGTTTCACTCAGGGCTGCTATTTGGATGTGATTCCTGTTGAGTTCTCTTGCAACAAGAGCAGTTCTTCTTTCAGGGATACTGAATTTTGTGTTGTCTATTAGTGTGCACACATTCCACGTGCCAGTGGTGAGTGGAATCATCTTTGCAGATGTTTTCGTATGTTTTGTACATTTTGGGGGGTTTCGATCACCTGCTGCTGTAATCAGGCCAGGGTTGGGTAAGCAGACAATGTTTAGGGCACCTTTTCTAGCCCCCTTCTTCACACCTGGAGGTGAGCAGTGCGATCCTTAAAAGGCTGTTCAGATACCCAGGGGGCTGCCAAGTTCCACTGCTGCTTCCAGTGAGAAATGACTCTATGGCCTGGGCTGTCTGTGTGCAGGGTTGTGACTACAGCTCCCGGTGAATCCACACCTGTCACTTATCACTTGTCTGTCGCCACAGGACTTTGAGGTATAATAGTGAAATGGTATGGGTGACATCTTTTGATTCTTTAGTAAATTGGATTTAAGTGAGGCAGAGTTGCACAAAGTCGTCAGTTTCACTCTTTCCTCCAAAGTTATCACATTCCAGTGGCAGGACAGAGTGTTGGGGTGTAGGGTGTGTTCAGGGAGGACCAGTACCTTTGGTGTGATGGCTGCTGAGCCTTTTCTGGGACTTTTTCCACCTTTGGTGTCCACCTGTTCCACCTAACTCTCACCTGTGGCTCCAAGAAGTTGCAGGATGCGCAGCAGCCACACCCTGGTAAACCTTTTGGCAGATGGGCCAAACCAGATTGAGAGTAACCAAGGATTCTCAAACCCATTGGTGAGTTAGGGGGGTATCTACCTTAAGTATGTGAAGACTTCCTCTGGTGGAATGGGTGGATGAGAACAATTTGTTCCAAAGGCCATGAAGGCATATGAAGCAGGTAATATGGAGTACTTAGAGCTTGGTTAGATACTGAAGACGCCAAGGTCATTCACTGCATCCTGAGCCATCGCCAGTCATCTTGACCCAGCCAATTAGAGCCTACCCTGAGTCTTCTGAAGTCAATTAGTAGAACATTTATGGAGTACCCACTCCGGCCATTACATTTGGTGTTAAGGAAAGATGCAGTAGGAACTATGGGCAGTCCCAGTTTTCTCCTGGGAAGTGCTGCTTCCACAAGACCCAGAAATGTTAGCTTTTTCAAGACTATGCCTCATCTTCAAAAGTTTCTGACCCCAAAGGTGCCCTAAACTCTATTAGACCAAGAAATACTCATGTCTAATATATTTTTGCTTATGAATTTTCATGACTATGTCTATACAAACACATTTAGGAGTCAAATATAATTTTATTAATAGATTTAGAGTCAGAAAACTTGGGTTCAAATTCTAAATTTACTCTTGATATCAATATAACCTTGGTATAATTATTTAATTTCTCTAGGCCTCAGAGAAATATTCTTATATCTATAAAAAAAGCTGGATTTGATGATTTCTAAAGTCTGTCCCTTCTAGTTCTAAGATATAATTAGGGGCAGCTAGGTGGTACAGTAGATAAAACACCAGTGCAGGAGTCAGGAGGACCTGAGTTCAAATCTCACCTGAGACACTTGACACTCACTAACTGTGTGACCTTGGGCAAGTCACTTAACCCCAATTGCCCTATCTTGGGTCATCTCCAGTCATTCTGATGAATATCAGGTCACTGGATTCAGATGGCTCTGGAGGAGAAGTGAGGCTGGTGACCTGCACAGTCCTCCCTCACTCAAAACAAAGTCAAGCGCAAGTCATGTCATTATTTCTCTGATGAAGTGGTCTTCTTCGGCAACAAAGGACAAACAGACATATATGTATGTGTGTATGTATATATATATATATATATATATATTCAATACACATATAAGATACTATAGATTATGATATATGCAAGATGTTATATATGACAATATTATATATTAGCATATAAATGTAGTAGACAGAGTAGAAAGAACACTAGACAGTGTTGAGGGAGCTAGATGTGAATGCCAATTATTAGTTAATTCTCCACTGGGAAATCAATGTATTATGAGTCTCTCAACTTCCTTATCTGTAAAGTGGGGATGGTAATACTTGTATTACTTATATCACAAAGTCAATGGAAAATAAATGTGTTTTTCGAGTGATTTTGTTTCTCAACCTCAAAGTCATTTTAAGCTCTTTATTCTCGGTACCCTCACCAAGAGTCAATTGGTTTCCAAGTCTTGTCAATTCCACCTCTTTAAGATCTCTCCCATCTACTATTACCTTCTCTCTACACATTCCACAACTACTATAATTCAGATGTTTATCACTTTTTGCCTGAATGATTACTGTAGTCTCGTATCTGGTCTTCCCACCTCTAGGCTCATCTCTTCTCTGATCCATCCTCCATGAAGCTGCCAAATTGAGATTCTAAAAACATGGGCTTGACCGTCTTATCCCTATGTTTGTGAATTTTTGGTAGCTCTCCATTGTCCTTGACAGTGATTTTGGTCTTTTGTTGAATTTTTTTAATTCTTAAAATTATTGAGGGCCCCCCAAAAACTTTTTAAATGGGGGTATATACATATATATGCACATACATATTTATATTTACTGTATTAGAAGTTAAAATATCTTAATATTATTATAAAAATGTTTTGACCTCATGAATCCTCTTAAAGACTCTTCAGTAGCCCTAGAGGGTCCCACGACTATACTTTGAGAACTGATGGTCCTTAGGGTAAAATATTCCTTTGTCATTTCAAGTCCTTCATTATCTTGCCTCCAGTATGTTTCTAGGCTGATTACATATTATTCCTCCTCATATACTCTCTTTTCCGGTCAAACTGGCCTCCTTTGCTGTTCCTTATACATACATGCCTACCTCCATGCCTTTGAAAAGGCTGTCCTTCCTCATCTCCACCTCCTGAAACCACATTTAAGGGAAAGTTGAGAGGACAAAGTTGAGTTCAAGTGCCACATCTTTCAGGAGGGTTTTCCTGATTAGCCCAATCATGAGTACCCTGCCCCTGTTATTTTGTATTTTATATTGTATATATCCTATTTTCTAACTTATTTAATAATATTCTTATTTTATTTATTTGATAATTTCATTTTAATAACAATGATAGCTAGCACTTGTAAAACATTTTCAGGGTTCTAATGCACTTTATAAATATCTTGCTTTTTCTTCATAATAATCCTAGGAGGAAGCTGCTGTTATTATTCCTATTTCACAGATTAAGGAATTAAGGGGGACAGGAGCTAAATGACTGCCCAGGGTCACACACCCAGTTAGTGTCTAAAGTCATATTTAAATTCAGCTCTTTCTGGCTCCATGTTCGTCAGTCCTTCCACTGTACCAGAGGGCTGCCATGTCTGTGAACAGACTAGATGGGCTCTATCCAGTAGAGCCCCAAACTCTATGAGGATAGAGACAATCTTACTTTAGCGTGCTTGTATGTCTGTGTTTATATTTGTGTTTATGTGTGCGTGTGTGTATGTGTGTGTAGGAAAACAAAGAGGACCTAAAAGCTGCTTAATAAATGCTTACCAACTGATGAAACCTTAAAACCCTATAGAAACCTAAATTATACCACACTTGGTGGCCTTATTTTCCACTGAATTAACTAGAGTCTCAACATTTTAACTTGTCTAGATTTAGAGAAAATGAACTCTGCCAGGTCCAAAGTGAGCTACTGTGCTAAAGGAAAAATACTGAAACAGTCTGTATTGGGATAGCTCAAGCACACTGCTATTTACTCTTCTTGGGAGATGAAAGGAAGAGGTTAGCCTCAGCATTAGAGAGTCTCTGATTCTTTCCTCATCTATTACATAGAAAGCTTCTTGAGAACAGAATCTGTCATTTTCCAGCTTTGTAGCCCCAGCACTCAGCATGGTACCTTTAACAGAGTAGGTGCTTAATCAGTGTTTGCTCAATTGAAGTGAGCAATCTGTGGTTTAAGCAATATTGGCTGATCCTTGACAGCCACTGAGCAATGGCATGCTCCTTCCAAGGGATTGGTATTAGAAATTTTGTTGAGGAGAAGGCTTGGAAAGGTGGGCCAAACCAAAATCCTAGAGTGTCATAAAGTTGTTCCTCTTTCCTGCAAAGTGTCAAGAGCATTGATAACTGTCTTTTCCTTCCTCCTACTTCCATGGTTGTATGTTCTAAGTTGGTAAGTCCAGTTCTTGCCCAAACCCCAACCACAGGAAAAGCTTTCTGTTTGGAAAGTTCATCAGTATAAACTGCCTCAGGAAATTTCTAATTGAGTCAGATTTATTAGAAAGAGGATTCTCTCATGGCACTTGACTCTTAGCTATTCCTGCCAAAGGCTGTGACATTTGGAGCTGGGGAAGTGAGACGTGTAGGCAGAGGGAGAACAAACCCACCACAAAGCCAAAAAAGCAATCAGTAAACCAGAATTTTTTTTTCAAATCTTGAAAAAAGAAGAGAGAGGGGAGTTGAGGGGAGGGGCATGTGTTATTCAGATTGAGTTTAAAATATGGGCAAAGTGTCAGGCCAGTTTTTATTTTAGCCATCCCAGTTAGGCAAGCTCTAGTTGCATAATCTTGTCTCAGGGTGAGGTTCTAAATGCTGGGGAGACATTGGCAATGGAAGTTCTCTCATCGGTGAGGCTTCTGCTACGCCAGGGCCTCTTTGCTTAAAGCTCAGGTTTTATGTAAAGCATAAAACTGCCATTTGGATTCTCCCCATTGGACAGGGACAAGGAGAAAAAAAATACCAGAGTTCACCCTGGGTAGCATTGACTTTGAAGTCTCAAGGCATGATAAATAGCAGGTCATGCACTAGCATTCTTCAGGGACCAGAACTGGCAGATGAGACTGTTTACAAAGTATAAAAATCAACGAGCTTCAACATTTACAGTACATACAGTCAGGATGGGTGAATCGAGTAATAAATTAGACAAATAAGATGAGTATCAGCACTTTTTAGCAAGCGGTACATACATAAAATCTCCATTGGGAAATACTTGCCATAGAAATATTCTGGCTGCCTCTTTCAATTGAATGGGATGGCTATGCTAAAAGATCTTCCTCTCTCATATGGGCCTCCACCTAAAATCCATTCTAATGCTCTCTGTCACAGATTCCTATGAATATTAGCTAATAATTATTGCATTTTCAAGTTTATAGTTTAACCTAATTTAAATACACTAATACAAATTGTCTTAATGTATTAACGGTATTAATTATATTCATTTTGCTGAGGCTGGGAGGAGTGAAGTAACTTGCCAGAGCTGATATAACTTGTAATTGTTTTAAGTAGGACCGGAACCTATTTCTCTGACTCCAAGTTCAGCCTTTTAGCCACAATTTTTTGCTGCCTCTGATTCTTGCTCATGCCATCCTTTTTCCCTAGCTCCCTTTATATAATCTTCATGAAATTGTAAAGCTCGCTAGCTTATAGTTAGGAGGGACTTCAGAGCTTATTTTGTCAAACCCCCTTATTTTGCTGATGAGGGAACAGGCCTAGATAGGCATTGACTTCTTGTTCATTTGTTTCAGTCATTTCTGACTCTCATGACCGCACTTGGGGTTTTGTTGGCAGAGATACTGGAGTGGTTTGCCATTTTCTTCTCCAACTCAGTTCACAGATGAGGAACTGAGGCCAACAGGGTTGAGTGACCTGTAGGGTCACGCAGCTAGAAAGTGTCTGAGACCAGAATTGAACTCAGGAAGAGGAATCTTCCTGACTCCACTGTGCCATGTAGCTGCCCCCAGGCATTGACTAGAGAGGCCCAAAATCAGAGATGTATCAGAGGGGGGAATCAAATTCAGAGCCCTTTACTTTCAAATTCAATTTCTAATTTCTAGCTCTTTCTATCAAATCTAATTTCAATTCTAATTCATGCCTCATGGAGTTTTACAAAACATGTGATTGGGCCAAGAAATTTAGATATAGATTAAGAGAAGAATTCAAATCCTCCCCTATTGACAGTACTCTGAATAATAGTATAACCCAGGCATGCAACCTGTTTTTCTTTGGAGATGACATATGAAATAGGCAAGTGGTATTGAATGAAGTCACTGAATTCTCATTTATGAGATCACATTATGTTAAGCTGGCAGGGCCTTAGAGAGGGTCCAATCCAAGTCCTTCATTTTATAGATAAGAAAGCTAAGAACAAGCAGAGATTAAGTAGATTGCCCAAGGTTAAACACACAATAAATTGGAAACCTAGTCTGTTCTTCTCACTCCCGTCCATGATCTTTCCCCTAGTTTCCTCTCCCTAAAGGTAAGAATTTTAAGACAAAAACTTCTGACTATGAAAGCAAAACACATCTAATTTAATAGGAGTGATTTTCATCAATCCTGGAGGATTTAGGTATCTTTCGGCTTTAAGAAAGGATTATAGCATAGATCACATCTTCTAGTGCCTTTCCATCCCTTAGGCCTTATTCACATGCTTGGAAAATACTATACCTGTGAGACTACCCTTATAAAACTCTGCCTCATTTAAATAGCACTTTCACATACATAGAGAGGCAGCATTTTTCCCCCCTTCATATTCCTGGTGCTTAGCAACAGTGCCTGGCACATAGCAAATGCCAAATAAATGTTTATTGTTGTTGCACATAGCTGGAGTCACAAAGCCCAGGATTCAGACTCTGTTTCAGAAGCTTAGGAGCTGTGTGATCCTGGGTAAATTCTTCAACCTCCCATAGCCCTGAGCAACTCCCCAGACTTAGAAAAGAAGTCATAGGCTGCAGTTTTTCTAGAAGGAGTTCCCACACAGGGAGCTTCATCATTGTGATGAAATCATAGCTCCCCCTCAAGTGAATCTCACAACAGTCCTGTGAGATAAGAGCCATAGGCATTACTATCTCCAGTTTATTAATAAAAGAAGGCTCAGAAAAGTTCATTGACTATTGAAAATAATTTTTTAAAACTAATTTTTATTTATACCTTTTGTTTTTAACATCACTAAAATTTCCCCTCGAATTCTTGCTTCTTCCCAGACACCAATCCTATGTAGCAAATAATATTTTTAAAGGAGGAAAAAGAAATAAAAAATCAGCAACATTGATCCACATACCAAAAAGCCTTAAAATATGTTGTTCAGTTATTTCAATCCTGTCCAAGTCTTTGTGACATCATATGGGGTTTTCTTAGCGAATTTCTTTGCTATTTCCTTTTTCAGTTCATTTCAGAGAGGGTTAGTGACTTGCCCAGGGTCACATAACTAGTAAGTGAGGCCAGATTTGAACCCAGGGAGTGTCCTCTTGACTTCAGGCTTGGCACTCTATCCACTATATCTCCTAACTGGTCACAAAATAAGCGCAATGTACTTAACCCTGAGGACATCCCACCTCTGCAGAGGGATAAGGTGGGATGTTTTCTCATATCTCTTCTTTGGATACATGCTTGTTCTCTATCATTTTAAACAGTCACTTTTGATTATTTCACAATTTTTCTTTCTGTTTACTTGCTGTAGTTACTGTACATATTGTTTTCTTATCTCTACTTATTTTATTCTGCATTAATTCATGTAACTCATTCTATGTTTTTCTGTACTCATCATTTTTGCAATTTTTGTCAACACCATAATATTCCATTGCATTTATATACTACAATTTGCTTAGCCATTCCCCAGTCAATGATACCTACATTGTTTCTAATCCTTTGCTATCACAAACAGTGGTACTATGAATATTTTGGTAATTAAGGAGACTTTCTTTTTCTTATTCACCTCCTCAGAGTATAAGCCTAGTTGTATAATCATTGGATCAAAATATATGGACATTTTAATTACTTTACTTACATTTCCAATTTATTTCCAAAATGGTTGTACTGATTTGCAGCTCTACCAACAATGTACTATTATGCCTATTTTGTCCATAACCTCTCCAACAATGCCTATTCCCACTTTTTTGTCATCTTTGCCAATTTACAAAGTGTGAGGTGAAACCTCAGGGTTGTTTTACTCTGCATTTCTCTTATTAATAGTGATTTGAAATATTCTTTCAGATGGTTATTAATAGTTTCCAATTCTTTTGAGAATTGTTTATAATCTTGGTCAAACGTTTAATGGCAGAACTGAACTGGAGATAAGGTTTTCTGAATGATAGTTCAGTTTTATTTCCATTGTATAATAGTCACCTCTAACTGACAGGTTAATATGGCACAATTCTTGGCACATAGTGGACACTTAAGAAATGCTAGTTAACTATCTGCCTTCAAATCCCAGAATGTTCTATTGGGGATCTCTAATAAGATGGGAATAGGAATTTTGAAGTGAGTGAAGAAAGAAAATACCAGAACTTATTCAGAATTCCTGTGTTCAAATCCCAGATCAACAGTGGTATGCCCTCAGTCAAGTCTCTTCCCATCTTTGGCACTCAGTTTGCTCATCTATAAAATGAGGAGGTTGGTCCAATAAGGTACCTGCCAGTTCTAACATTCTTCAAGTCTATGTTTTGCTTCTTCAATTCAGTATTAGTGGGATAAATGTTCCATATAGTCTTGGGGAGTGGGGGAAAGGTAGGGGAACACATATTTAGGAAGCAGCTATTACATGCCAGGCACTGTGCTAAACACTTAACAAATATCTCATTTGATCTTTTGGGAAGCTTCATAGTTCATACAAAGCTCACTGCTTTAGAGTCATGAAGACTTGGGTTCTAGCCAGAACCAAACACTAGCCAAGTGAGCCTGTGAACTACCATTTTATATCTCTTCCGCCCTATGCAGCCAAGCTCTTCAAAAAGGCCTCTATTTTTTAAAACTTTTTTCTTTCTTCTTAACCTCTTACAATGTGGCTTCCAACCTTACCATTTGACCAGAACTGTTCTCTCCAAAGTTACCAATGACATTTTATCTGCCAAATCCAATGGTGTTTTCTCAGTCTTCATTCTTTTTGAGCTCTCTGCACCCTCTGACACTGCTGACCCCCCTCTCTTCTCTCTAGGTCTTCAGGATGCCACTTCTCCTTGTTTTCCTCCTCCCTCTCTGACTGACACTTCTTAGTCTCCTCATCATACAAGTCACAACCACTAACCACAGGTGTCCCATAGGCCTGTGTTGTGGGCCCTATTTTCTTCTCCCTCTATTCAATTTCACTTGGTGATTTCATCCGCTCCAATGGCTTTAATTAATACTTGATGATTTTCAGCTCTCTCTGTTCTGCTCCAACCTCTCTGCTGATCTACAATCTCACATACCTAACTGCCTTTCAGACACCTCAGACTGGTATTCAGGAGATAAACTAAACATGTCCAAAATTGAACTCAGTATCTTTCCCCCTAAACCTTTTCTTCCCTCACCCCTATTTTCCCTATTATTGTAGAGGGTAAGACCGGTTTGCCACCTAGGAGTCATCACTATCTCTCACTCCAGATATCCAATCTGTTGCCAAGACCAGTTGATTTAACTTTTGCAACATCTCTTGTATACACCCCCTTTTCTCCCTGGGCAGTGCCATTACTCTAGTGCCTTCCTCCCCTTATATCCTCGTGCTTGCAATAGCTTGTTGGTGGGTTTGTCTCTTCTCTCCTCATTCTTATCTATCCTCTTTTTAGCCACCAAAGTGATTTGTCTAAAGTGAGGGTAAAACCATGTCACTCCCCCACTCCAAAAATTCCAATGGCCCTCCATTACCTTCAGGATCAAATATAAAATGCCCAGTCTGGCATTCAAAAGCCTTAATAACATAGTTCTCTTCTACTTTCCAAGTATTCTTACATCTTGATTGCCTATTACTCTTTCATTCAGTTAAAATGGCTATTCCCTAAACAAGACATTCTCTCTCTCACTACAGGCTCTTCCTCCTCAACTCTACCTACTGATTTCCCTGGCTCCCTTTAAGTACCAACTAAAACCTCTTCTTTTATAGGAAGTCTTTTTTAATGTCTCTTAATTCTAGTGCCTTCCCTTTGTTAATTACTTCCTATTTATCCAATCTATGTCTTGTTTTGTATATATTTGTCTGCATGTTATCTTCCTCATGAGACTGTAAGTTCCTTGAGGGCAGGGTCTGTCTTTTGTCTTAGGATTACCAGTGCTTTACATAATGCCTGGAACATAATAGGTGTTTAATAAACTTATTTTAATAAATGTGCAGAGTCAACTCAAACTGTCTCAAAAGAGCTGGTCGTTAAATTTTCAGTATAAATTTTACACCTCAGAAATCAGCAAAGTCATAAGATCATAGCTTGAGTAAATATTTTATTGATTGTCTAGACTTAATATTGATAATGCAGATTAAACTTAAAACTGCATCCTGTGATTTTTGTGGGGGCAGGGGAGACATAGTTGTTAAACATTGATTAGTATATCTCTTGCCCAGAATAAATTTTTTCACCTTGATGAATCTCAGTTTCCTTTTCTGTCAAACAGAAATAATAAAACGTGTACCACCTATCTCATAGGATTAGGAAAAGACTTTTATAATAGCTCTATACGTATATTTGAGCTACTATTTTTGTTATTGTCATCCAAATTTACTCTCTTATCATCAAGTTTAAGGAATTATGTCTTCAAAAAGATTCAGATGAAAAACAAAGAAACAGAGTTACCATATCACCTTTCATTGTAATATAAACTACTTCTTTCTAATGAGGTAGAAGCCAAATGAAAAATTTCAGCTTTAAAAAATATCCCAGAAATCTGTCCAAGGTTCAGGACAAGGGCAGAAAGGATGGCAAAGGCCGGCCAAGGGCATATGACCTTTTTAAAAATAAAAATGTTGTGGAGCTGGGCATATCTGAATTTATAGACCCATAGAGTATTAGCGCTGGGGCTATGGATTTTAGAGATCATTTAGTCTAAACCCCCACTATTTTATGATTGATGAAACAGGCCCAGAGAAGCAGTCAAAGTCCTTCACAATCTGGCTGTTTTTCTAGTTTTATTTTCTTATTACTCCCTGCCTTACTCTACTGTCTGGACAACTGATCTACCCCTGATTTAGGCGTTCTGTAATCCACCACTCTCACCTCAGGCACTTGACACTCACTAACTGCATGCCCTAGGGCAAGTCACTTCACCCCAATTGCCTCATCCTGGGTCTTCTCCAGTCATCCTGATGAATATCTGGTCACTGGATTCAGATGACTCTGGAGGAAAAGTGAGGCTGGTGACCTGCACAGCCCTCCCTCACTCAAAACAAAGTCAAGTGCAAGTCATGTCATTATTTCTCTGATGGCATGGTCTTCTTTGGCAACGAAGGATGAACACACACACTTCCTGACCCCCACCAATTTCCAAACTATTTCCTCAATTGTTTTGTGACTTTAATGACTACTCACCTTCCTTGGGACTTCACTGACTAAAGCTCCTCTCCCTGGAAACCATTCTTTTATATGTCTTTTCAATTAAAATCTAAACTTCTTGAGGACAGAAAATGTCTTATTTTTTGTACTTGTATTAACAGCAGATAGCACTGTTCTTGATACATAGTAAGTGCTTAATAAATGCTTCTTCATTCATTCATTCATAGATCACCTCCATGTACTCTCTCCTCACTTCCCCTCAGTCCCAGAGGTGGATCTGTACAATACTTAGCTTCTTTCTAGGCTTAACTCAAAGTCCTCTTCTTAGAGGTAAGCAGCCTTTCTTGATCCCCCTATTTAGTTTTTTCTCTTTTCTTAATGTCATGGACAAGGACTTTCTCATTTTGTTTTTGTATTCCCAGGTCCAAGCACAATGCCTTGTGCCAATGTTTAATAAATGCTTATTGAAGTGGATTAGAACTGACTCACTGAAGGTTGTATAGATTAAGCCTCCAGAGAGCTATCTGAAAGCAATGGAAATTGTATACCTAAATATCTCTGTATATAGCTTCTGGAGGCTTGTTAAGTTATGTGCTGACACGTTAAAATTAATTACATTTACAGTTTTCTTGTGGGGAACTAAGCACCATATTCTATGAACCATCCTTATCTCTATTTCCTGTTTCAGAACTCAGATTCACAGAATAAACACCACTGTCCAGGTAATGCATTGTTGGTAAATCCTGCTTATCAGATATGTCCCCCTTCAATTTCTAAAGTCAAGCTAACAAGTCAATAAGCATTTATTATGCATTTACAATGTGCCAAATACTAGGTTAAGCACTGGAGATACAAAGACAAATAAAATGAGATAATCCCTTCTCTTGAGGTGTTTACATTCTAATGGGGGAAGATAGCATATACAAGGAAACTGAAAAACATATGGTGAGGAGGGCTGATGGAAAAAGAAGCCTGGAAGGTCAGGAAAGGGGTTCAAAAAGGAATGAAAGAGTGAAGATGGCTGGTTTAGGGGTCCTTCCTTAAAATGGAGGTACCAGGAGGAAACAACCAATCAAAGGAAGAAGCCACAGGAGCAGAAGCGTCTTCCACTGTGAGAAAGTTGCAACATTGGAGGAATAAGACTTTCAGGATAAACCTTTCTAGAGCATGATGGTGAAGTTGGCTTCCAGAGTGAGAAGGGATTTAGAACAGGGCAGTGAGAAATTCAGCCTGGAATCATAATGTGGAGACTGATGGAATTCAATTCACTGGAAATGCCCATTTCAGAAAGTCTTATTGATACTTGAATGGTTCAAGGTAAAAGCAGATCATCAGATTGCTGAGAGATTTCCAGGGAGTCACTCAAAAAAAGCTTCAGATAATTTGAGAGACTTTAATGACTGACTTAACAGAGTGTTCCTGGTTCCATGGAAAAACATTGTTATATAACCAGAGTCGTAGTGTTGGATCAATTCAACAAAATTCAACATGTTATGTTTCTTCTCTACCCCCTCCTCCAAGACTTTAAGCTTACTGAAGGTAGGACAGTTTTGTTTCTATATCACACCCTTTAAGCACAGAACCATGTAAACAATAAATCCTTCATAAATGTTCAGTGTGAGTATATTGGATTGGATTGAAATTTTTGTTGTGTCTGACTCTTCATGACCCCACTTGAGGTTTTCTCGTCACAGATATTGGAGTAGTTTGCCATTTCCTTTTCTAATTCATTTTATAGATGAGCAACTGAGACAAACAGGATTAAATGACTTGCCCAGGATCATACAGTTAGTAAGTATTGGAGGTCAGATTTGAAGTCAGGAAGAACTTTTCTGACTCCAGACCCTGAACTCTATCCATTGATTCACTTTACTGACCCCAATAAATGGATTGGGATAAAATAGGTTGGAATAACTGTGTGTTAAGTACCTATATGGTGCAAGCCACTAAGGAACAAAGATGAAAAATATAATCCTTGACTTTGAGTTTCTTACAGTTTGGGGGGGAATGGTGATGGAAGACAAAATCCTAGTGCCCATGATGTGTTACTTCTCTTTTGTGACCACAGGCCCTGTAAGGAATTCTTGTGCCTGGTAATACTATCCAGACCATTTCATACTATTTTTATTTCTTCTTATACAAAGATAAAACAGAACCTGCAGTCAGCAAAACTATTCGTCTTGAGGTTTCTAGACGCCTTTTGACCATTTCAGACTCCCAAAGTGGGAAAGTCTAATAATTCTTTTTAACTTTAACTGAAGCATTTCCAGAAAAAAGTATTAACTCTTAAAAAGTATTTGCACTGTTAAAATTTTTATCTTTAATTTTGGAATGAAATAATTTGTTTTATATTATACCATTAGGTGAGGAGATCACATGGATGGGAGAGCTAGGTGTTGCAATGGATAGAGTCCTGGACCTGGACTCAGATAAACCCAAGTTCAATTCTGGCCTCAGTCAATAACTAAATGTATGACCTTAGGCAAGTTACTTAACCTCTGTTTGCCTTAGTTTTTCCAACTGTAAAATGGAACTACCTATCACGGTTGTAAGAATCAAAAGATGCATTTGTAAAATGCTTATCACAGTGCCCCACAGTGCACATAATAGATACTAAATATTATAGGAGGTCTTCTGTATGAAAATAATACTGTGCCTATTTAAGCCTAGGTCTGAAAGTCAGCCCCATTTAGTTGTTTATGGATAATTAGGAATATTGAGATGCGTGGATCACCTGTATTCCTTCCTCTCTTCTTTCTCTCTCTCCCTTAATCCATCTTATTCCTCTGCTTGAAGACTTTGGGATCAAAAATTCTCATGGGGTCCATTCTCATTGTGCCTTCCCCCCTTTCCAAGTGTCATCTTTTCTGATCTAGGTCCATTCTTTCCCCTGTAACACACCTGGTATCAGTGAAGATCCATGCTTCACAACTTTAAGAGAGATTCTGATTGCTCAACTTTCAGGACTGACAGCACAGAGAAGTATGGACTAGGAGGCACTCTCTCAGGACCCCTAACAAAGAGGATGGGAAATAGAGTGCAAGAGGATGGAAATGAAGAGGGTAAGATGGTCACAGGGAAGTGCAGTCCTGAGGAGTTAGAGGGGAGGAGGTGGGTCATAGACAAGGAAAACCAAGTTACTGGAAAATAAGATCCAGGGTTTCTGTTTATTATGTAGGAGTGTTACACATGAGATGATAATGCTGATGATTAAACAGTACCATAGAAAACTGCCAATCCTGATAACATTTGCACATATTGTGTAACCAAAAGAATAAGTAGAAAAATAGACATTTTGCTCAACATAAAATAATGTTAATTACAATAATTTATGTAACTGTTACTATTCATACACCTCATTATGCTCTTGTTGTCTGTCTTTCATTCTCAAAGAAGATCATGACATTAGGAAGATGATGCCATGGCTTGCAAGGGAATTGGATTTAAACAAAGAAGAACTGTGCAAAGTCACCAGCCTCATTCTCTCCTTTGGAACCATCTGAATCCAGTGACAAGATATAGATCAGAATGACTGGAGATGAAATCCTCTAGTGAGGTCAACGAAGAAGGAGAGTGACATGATGAAAATGGTTTTAGGAAGGCTAATCCGGACTGATTAGGAAGGAATGATCTGGGGGTTAGAAGAGAAGATGAGTTAATGAGTAGTTCAGGCAAGAGGTAACAAGGACCTAAACTAGGATGGACATTGCCACCAAGTCTTCTCTGGTCCTCAAGATAAACATAGGCTAGGAAGGGGGTAGACTGACCTCAGGGTAGCAAAGGTGACCACAGAGAGTAGGAGAGAAAGGCTTAATTGCACAGTTATCCTGTGCAGGTCTTGGGAAAGTTCTTAGCAAATGAACCATTGACCTCTTGGAACAGGCTATTTCCTTAATTTATTCATTGGCTTTCTTTTTTCTTTAAAAATAAAACAAAATGGTTCCCCAGGGAATGGGTGTAATAAAGTCTTTCACTCAAATACTGAAATGAGATGATGACAAATGAAGCAACAGCTTAAGAAGAAATGGCATATAGGTCTCAGGTTAGCTCCTCTATCTATGGAGAACACTTAAAAATAGAAGTTTTGTATTGCTCTACAACTGGTCATAAAGTGAATGAGCTGGACCTCAGGTGTATGGATAGCTGGGAGGATGCTGCAGACAAGATTCCTACAGGAAATAGCCTGAATCTTCTTGTCTCCAAGGTGTATATCAAAGGATTGTCAACAGGACTGCACTAGTTAAGCACACCCTAGTGAGTGAAGCTTCAGGTGATTGCCTATAATGGTAATCTGAACCTCACAATATATGAATGCAGTTCCTAAAATTGTATTTGGAAGATAACTGAAAAGTGGCATGAAATTACTTTATAAGTTACTCAAAATATGTCCATATAAACTTCAAAATATGTCCATAGTATCTCTAGCTTCAGTCTTAGGCATGCTTCCTTTACTGCAGGATATGTGGACAAAAGTTTTGAAAGCAAATGGAAATCTGGGCTGGATTAGAACAACTAATGTAATTAGAAATTGCCCCCATTAAAATATCTAGATACTTTCCAGATTTACTAGCATTCTCTTCATGTTAGCCAAAGATAACCACAAATAACTTCACTTTCCTCCTCCCCTAATACAATAACATGGTGTCCATTAGGATCTAAGCAGAAGGTAGCATAGGTGGGATAAGACAGCAGCTCATCTGGAAAAGATGTAGGAGTTTTTAGTGGATTGAAAATTTAATATTGGTCAATAGTGAGACACAGAAACCAAAATAGCACCTTTATGCTAAACAAAAGAAGAATAGTGTCCAGAATCCAGGAGGTGAGAGTCCCAGGTAGTATATGTATATAGTTCAATTCTGGGGATTACATTTTAAGAGGAATATTGTCAAACTGCAGATTATTCAGAAGAGAGTGGTGACCAGAATCGTGAGAAAACCAGAGACTGTGATACATGACATCTGATATAAGGAGCTGGTGACATCGAACCTGGTGAAAAGAAGGCTTAGAAGTAACATCATGGTTGTCTTCAGTTATTTGAAGGGTTGGGATAAATCCATGCCACCTTCACCAAAGTCCCTCAACTCTGATGGGCCAACTGGGTTAACTTTTTAACTTAACAAAAGTGTGTGTGTTCGTCCTTTGCTGCTGAAAAAGACCATGCCATCAGAGAAATGGTGATGTGACTTGCACTTGATTTTGTTTGAGTGAGGGAGGGCTGTGCAGATCACCAGCCTCACTTCTCCTCCAGAGTCCTCTGACTCCAGTGCCCAGATATTCATCAGGATGACTAGAGATAACCCAGGATGAGGCAATTGGGGTTAAGTGACTTGCCCAAGGTCACACAGCTAGTGAGTGTCAAGTGTCTGAGGTGAGATTTGAACTCAGATCCTCCTGACTCCTGCACTGGTGCTCTATCCACTGCATCAACTAGCAGCCCAACTTAACAAAAGTATACCATTGCTATCTACTGGAAAGTCAGGTCAGACCCTTAAGTATTTATCAATTATTTATTTGCTCATTAGGCTAAGAGAGCCTAATGCTAAATATCATGAAAAAATTAATTATACTTTAATCTTGAATGCCCTAATTCTCCGATCAGAGAGATTGTGGTGGGAAAAGCTAAAAACTACTAGGAGAAGCCCAGGGTTCACAAGAGAGTCCAAAGTACTTTTAGGATCTATCCTGAGAACTGGAAAAAGAATCTCATGGAGGGTATTTCATATGTAATAGCAAGGACCCTGAAAAATTAGCAACACACAAGCCAATGGCATCAGAATGAAAGTTGTGTCAGTTAAAAAGGTCATGGAGACCAGTGGTAGCACAGAGATCATTTTGACCCACTATGGAGGGTCTCCCCAAAATTGAGAATCTGTGACCATTGATGATGACTGTTGTATTGTTAAGATTTTTTTTTGTGACACTTTGTGAAACTAGTCCTTCTCTAATCCTTCCTAGTTAAAACTTTTGACATGCTTTGTCAATCAACTACACACTTCAGTCTTCAGCAGTCCCTGTGTACATGGGTCATTCATTCCACAAACAAGTATGCCAAGTATTATGTTAGGCACTAGGGGAAGTGAAAGTTTAAATAATATGCCATTCCTGCCCTCATCAAGCTTACAGTCCAGTACTTACTCTCAAAACAGTAGGCTACCAGCAAATCTTAAAAACATTCCCATAACAAAAGGGTAGCAGAGGTGACGTTGGAGTTCTCTGAGTTAAAATGAAAATTTCACTCTAGTGAACAAAAGAGAGATTTATAATGCAAACCTGTCATGTAAGCAAAATTTTTTTTTTGCTTTCAGTTTTGCCCTACTTCTTATTTATTAAGTGCCTACTATGTATAAGCCATTGTGTTAGATGCTCTGGGGAAGTGGGAAAAATATAACAGCAGATGAGGCATATAAAGCATTTGGTAAACTTTAAAAAACTATGTAAGTGCCAACTATTATTATAGCTATAATTATTAGAAGAGATAGTTCCCATCACCTAGTAACTGAGATGAGGAATATATATGAGAACACATGTAACACAATTCACTGTAACACAAGATGGTTTGGTAATACAATTCTAAACATAAATGAAAAAATAAAACATTTTACTTTTCTGGGCAGTAAGGTAGTCTCTAAGGAGCTCATTTCCTCAGTCCACAAACGCTTCTACTAACAAGCACCAAGGAAGTCCTATGGAATCATGCTAAGATGCATCTTATTTCTAGGTTATGTTACATACAAATCTGAATAAATGAGCATCCATCAGGAGAGAGGAATTCCATTTTAAAACACAAAGAGATTGGATAGATCATTTTTGAAAAGTGACAAGGCACACAATCATTGTAGAGAGTGTTAGCGTTTTTTCTCCTCAGGTCTGATAGTCCCTTGACTTATTAACTGCAGATTGGGAAAATAATTTTAAACATTGATTTTTACCCTGCTTTTCCTGGAATAGAAAATATGTGACATTCTCAGTTTTGGCAATCTTCTCTATGCAAAGCAATTAATGTAATTTGGGGATGTATTAATATACATCAAAAGCAAAACTCAATAGCGGTTCTCAGACTCCCATCTCTGCTGCAGGCAAGCTCCACAAATTTGTACTGAGGCAGAAATTCCTTGGAGATAGAAAAATATTGCTTTTAGCATCTCATTGTTAAAATACATTCAACATAAAGCAATTCCTATGACAGGTGTGCTTCCAGGGAATATTCATCTTTGATAAAACATTATGAATATTATAGATCTCCTCAATCCCACAGGGCTTTGTTTTGAGTAACCCAGTCATATAGAAAAACTACAAAGTTCTGTAAACTGTTTTTCTGGAACAATCTAATGGCTTCTGGTTGATTTAATCAATAAACACAGAAGGATCTTAGGAGAAATTAAAACTGTAGCTTCCAAAAAATTCAATAAAATAAGAAATGCTGGTTTCCTTTCTGCAAACCAACAAAAGAATGCATGTTTATTTATCTCAAAGATGGGAACAAAAAAAGACAATCTAAATTGTAAGATACTGGCCCAAAATTGGGGGGGTTAGGGTTGGATTGCATGGAATTTCAAATTTGAGGATGTTCCAGTGGTTGGTTCATTTCCCACACTGCAGTGGAAAGAACATAGCTCTTGGAATCAGAAAGTCTAAGCTCAGATTCAAGATCTGGCATTTTTATCAGCTGTGTGTGACAAATCTCTATTTCTTTGGGTTTCTGGTTTTCCCATTTGTAAAATGGGTATGACTATTAATATTTGTATTGTATATGCTACAGGGCTCTCGTAAGAGGAGTGCTTTGTAAAATGTAAAGCAAAACATCAAGGGTAAATATTTATTAAAGAGGCAAAATGATTTAGTTGAAATAATATTGAAATCGGAGTCACAGGAGCAGGATTCACCTCCTTGCTTGGTTTGCTGTTACTACCTTTGTGACTTTGGGCTAATCTCTTTTGGCCTCTGTTTCCTTTAGTTGAATGAGGAAGTTTAGACTTGATAAATCCTATTATTCCCTTCCAATTAAAAATTCTATTCATCAGTGAGTATAAGGGAAAGGATGTGTGAATTGACTTGAGAGGGATAGAGACAGGACCTGTGATTCTATTGGTACAGAGAACTCCCCTATGAAAATGTCCCAGTGTCTTATAGCATCCATGTTCAAACCCTATGGTCCTCATACTGACTTAGAAAACCACAAATTAACATTATCTGTGTTGTGTTATACTTTTATTTATTTTGTTGAATATTTCCCAATTACATTTTAATCTAGTCTACAGTAGAAATGCCAAATATACAGCGCCCTCTTTCCCCTATATCCTGCTATTCTGAGTGGGCCTGGTGTACAATTTAGGAATCCTTATATATGATTCAGTGATCTCTATTTCTATATGATTTTGATACCTGTGGCCTAGAACACTGAGGGATTAGTGACCTACCCAGGGTCACACAGCCAACATATGTTAGAAATGTCTCCCTGGCACTGAGTGGGCTTTTTATCTATTATACAACACCACCTCCCTTGAGAAAACATAACTAAAAGAAGAAAGAACTGAAGTTCAATGTCTGTGTCAGCTGTCATTATCAATACCAAAATTATCCTGAGAAAAAGAAGGCCGGAGGCCCAAGGGTGTGGGCTGAGCCTGGGGACCCCAGTGGTCGAGGTATTTCCTGCTTTCTCTCCTGTCTCCTGACCATCTTGACTTCCAGGAGTCCTCTCTGGCAGCACTTCAGGGGCTCAGTGACTTTGTTGAGTAAAGACCTTAGCAGTGTGGCATGCCCTTGTCTGTTATACAAGCCCTGGGGATCAATCAAACAAGCTTTTTGTGATTTGAGTGTTTTCTCTTGACAGAAACACACCTGCTTGTTGATTGTCTCCCCTATATGGCCTCAGTCTGCTTTGCCACTGCTCTGTCAGAACCAAATATGCTAAATGGGGGTGCTATTCACAGTTCTGTTTCAGAAGGATGGCATTGCCCAGGATGCCGAGAGGACCCAAGAATTTTTGTTTCTCTGACTAACCTCAGCAATGTGTTTCTCAGTCTATACCTTGGCCACAGTGCAGAACAACATCGGGGCAGCTAGGTGGTGCATGGACTCTGGAGTTGGGAGGACCTGAGTTCAAATCCTGTCTCAGATATTTATTAGGTGTGTGACCCTGGGCACTTAACCCCAATTGTCCCCTCCTTCCCCCAAAATAGTAGAACATCCTGATCTTGAAATGCATAGATAGCTGAAAAAGAGGTAATGTTTTTCATTTCACTCCAGGATGCATTTCTGATTCACCTGACCTTTCTCCCCCTCTTCACATTGGAAAGCTCACTTCAATCCTGGACTTCACATACTGGAAGTACCCTCCACTCCCACAAATTGGCTGATTCTTCCCAGAACCATCATTTTTAAAGAGGAGGACCAGGTCAGCCATTTTTTTCACTTTTCCCTAAGTTGCACTCTGGACTTTCCCCAGCTTTTTTTACTGTGGCCCCTACTCTCTTTTCAGCACCTCCCTCCCCATTACAATGTAAGCTCCTTCAGGGCTGACACTCTCTTTCTGTATTTTTGTTTCCAAGGCTTAGAGAAATGCCTAGCATGTAGTAAACACTTAATAAATACTTGATAACTTGCTCATATATATAAATTAAAGGAGGGAATCATAGACTCTAGACTTGGAGGAGACTTCAGAAAGTATCTAGCCAAACCTCAACCTGAATAAGAAACCTCTCTAGAGGGCAACATGCCTGACAAAGTACTCATCCAACCTTAGCTTAAAAGATGGACCTCAATGGGGAATCCATTACATTCCAAGGCAGCCTATTCAAATTCAGATAGCACTAATCCTTGTGAAAATTCTTCCTTACCTCATACCCCAACTTGCCTCTTTGCAGTTTCCCTTCTTTGCCTCTGATTCTGCCCTCAAGGGCCAAGTGGAAAAAGTCTAATTCCTCTTCCATGTGATAGCCTTTCAAATACTTGAAGGCTGCTGTCACATCCTGCCCTTATCCCCTATAATCTTCTCCTTTCCAGCCTAAACACCCTCTTCATCCTTCATCCCATTTTCACATGGCATGATCTTAGGACCTTTTACCATCCTAGTTGTTCTCCAGTCTATCTATGCCCTTCCTAAAATGTGGTGCCCAGAACTGCATTTGATATTCAAGGTATGACCTGACTAGGACAGAGAACATTTGAACCACCACTTTTCTGATCCCAGAAGCACTGCCACTGACCCTAATGTGCTTGCTTCCCATGATGAGCAAGTCTAGATCAATTACACCTGGTTACATGGCAGAGCCAACCTTATAGTCGGGATGGTAAGAGAAGCCACACCTCCTTCTATGATCTGCCCTCTCTTCTATATCCTCTCTTGCTATGTTGTCACTTCCAGCATGTCTTCTTCCCATCATGAGGCTCCAAATATTGGCAAAATCTGGGGTAATAAAGTTATGCCCCCTTCAAATCACCATCAGACTTGCCTGACTCACAGGCAGCTTTCCTCTAGAAGGAACACATAAAAGTAATTTCAAATCCACTAAGGCAACATTCACAGAGTGTCTGCTATGTATGTGCAATGCACTACAAGAAACACCAAATACAACTGTGAATAGAGTTCTGCCCTCAGGGAACATAGACTTTAGTGGGGGAAAGAAAGGCTTGCAGAAGTAATTGTAGGACGAAGCTGTAAGAGAGGTAGAAATGAAGTTCTACAGGAGTGACAAAAGAAAGATCACTTCCACCTATAGGGGAAGCATCAGGGAAGAGATCATGGGGAAGAGCCCAGAACGCTGAGACAGATAAAGAGAGGGAAGGGATGACTGTGCTAGGAAGAGGAAAAAGTTAAGAATAAAGGCATAGAAGCAGAGAAACAGAGGGTATACTAGAGGAAAGATGTCTCTGAAATATCTTAAATTCAACATATATGCAATTAAATTAGTTATTTCCCTTCCCCCGACTCCCACCCCATCCCCTCTGCCTAACTTCCTTATTGCTATCTAGGGTACCAACACCCTCCCAATCACTCATGCTCACAACCTAGACATCTTCCTCAAATCCTCAGTCTCTCTCTCTGTATCTAATTCGCTACCAAGTCCTGCTGATTTTACCGCTGTAACCTCTTTTGTAAATGCCCCCTTCTCTCCTTTGTTGGTTGGTATTCCCCTGCCTCAAATCCACCTCCCCCCATTCAAGTTCATCCTCTAGATGGCTAGCAGATTAATCCTCCTAAAGCACAAATTTGACCATGTCACAACCACCCCCAATCTAATCAACTCCACTGGATGCCGATCGTCCCCTAGATTAAATGCAAAATCCTTTCGTTTGGTTTTATTTAATGTCTTCCATAACCTGGTCCCTTTCTACATTTCCAGTCTTCTTTATACCCTCTTATACTGTCCTCCTCCATACAGGACCATAGAGTTAGAGCTAGAAAGGACCTAAGAAGTCACCTCGGTGATCTCCCATCTCCCTTAACTCATAAATTTGGAAATGGAGGTGAAGCAGTGTGGTAAAATAAGGAGAACTGAGGTGTCCAAGGTCATACTGAGAGCAAGATCCAGAATTTGAACACATGTCCTCTAATCAGAAGCAACTAGATGGTTCAGTGGATAGAGTACTGGGCATGGATTCAGGAAGACCTGAGTTACCTAATTCACAGGAGAGGGAAATGCAAAACATTGCAGTATCTTTGCTGAGAAAACCCCATTCAGCTGAAGACTCAGACACAACCAAACCAGCTGAACAAGAAATTCTACTTCCAAATCCAACTCTCTTTCCACTTTACTGTGGTACCTATAAAAATAACTGTTTCAAGGTAAATGGAAGAAGCAGGAATTAAAGCTAGATCCTCTGCGTTATATTTAATACTTAATTTCATTTAATTAATTTCATTTAAAAAATTTAACAAATAATAAATTAATTAAAATTTCATTAATATTTAAGTAAAAATATATATGCTATAAATATAATTCCTACTATGCCATAGCAGACCTTAGTCTCTCAAGTGTAGAGAGTTACCTACTTGCCTATGTGCCTGGCACACAGTAGGTGCTATATAAATGCTAATTCTTTTCTCTTCTCTTCCTTGCCTGATGGCTGCACAGATAGTTCCTGGGGTCACTTGGTAGCTTCCCTTGATTGAATCAAAGATTCCCTGTACCACGAGATAAACAGTATTTTTAGTAAGTGCTGAAAGGATTTGGGCACAGCTGAGCTTTTGGGTGTTAAGTGGTATGATAGAGAGCATGGGGAGGAGACAAACATGGAGAAGAATTTGGCTCTTCATTGTGCATGGAGAGACTATGTCTGGGTAAACGAAGTGCCTATTTTTTCTTTATATTGGAGTCTCCTCCTTGAGTTAAATCTATAAGATTCAAAATGCAGGGCAGGAGTAGAGGAAGAGAAAAAAGGGAAAGAATAAGAGAGTACAAATTGAAATAATTATTGGATTCCTTCCACTTTTCTCAACTCTTCCATTGTGTCATTTGCCCTGGGAGCCTCACACTTCCTCTGACTTCAACACTCTAAAGCCCAGTGTCAGGCAGGCCCTATGATAGGACCAACTCCACAGGAGTGAGAAAAAGTTGTGGGAAGCTACCATAGAAAGGCAGGCTGATTATGGAGCTAAACAGCTACCTCCCCTCAAGTAAAGACAGCAGCAACAACCCTGAAACAACAACAAAGCACAGTGATGTAACCTGACGAGTCAGTCAAGTCAAATGATTAAGCATATAGGAAAAGCCTACTATGTGCCAGGCACGCTCTGGGGATAGAAAGACAAAAACAATCCCTGACTTCAAGGGGCTCACAGTCTAATTGGGAGTAGGGAGAGACTATGTAGAAACAATGTACACATACATATATATAGATAAAGAGAGCAAGAGAAAGACAGAGAGACAGACAGAGAAAGACAGAGACAGAGAGAGAAAGAGATAAGGGGAAGAGAGACATTAAAGTGGAGATGATTTTAGAGGGAAGATAAAAAGACGAAGGAAAAGCTTCTTATAGAAGTCTTTCTCTTCCTAGAGAATCTTAAATGCAACTACATTTCAGACACGTCTTAGGAAGAGCCTAGAGAGGTCAGGGTAACTTCTTGGAACTGTGAAAGACTGCTTGGAAAAATTGGTTGTTCTATGATCTTTCATTTATCATATTCAATTCTAGCATCCAATATAGTATGATTTTTCTTCCCCATCCTCTCCCTATCAAAACTTGCTTTCATACAAGAGAGATATGAGGAGCCAATGAGACAAGGGATATAAAGCACTTTGAAAACTTTAAAATGCTATATAAAATGCCAGTTTTTATTATTGTTTGTTTCCTTATAGTCAGTCATCAAGCCTCCAGCCTGGTAATGATTTCATTCTGTAAGCCCTCCTACTAAGCTCAAGCAGTGTTGAGAGAGCAATATAGGAGGATTCTGGTAAATGTTCAACAACTGGATTCTCCAGGAAAAAAGACATACGTAGCAAAAAATTGGAAACTGAGGGGATGCCCATCAATTGTGGAAAGGCTGAATAAGTTGTAGTATAAAATATGATGATTTGGATGATTTCAGAAAAACCAGGGAAGACTTATATGAATTAATAAAGAGTGAGGTGAGCAGAACCAGTGGAACACCGTATACAGTAACAGCAACATTGTGAAATGATCAACTGTGAACAACTTGGCTACTCTGATCAACACAAGGATCTGAGACAATTCCAAAGGACCTAGTGCTGTCCATCTCCAGAGAGAGAAGAGAACTTACAAACTTTGAGCGCAGACTGAAGCATATTTTTTCCTTTTCTTTGTATTTCTTACTTTTTATTGTTTTTTAAAATTTTTTTGCAGTATGGCTAATCTGGAAGTATGCTTTGAATGGTTTCACATGTATAATCAATATCATATTGCCAGCTTTCTTGATGGGTAAGGGAGGGGCAGGAGGAAGAAAACTTGAAAATAAGTTTAAAAAATATAAAAAAAATTAATTTTAATGAGATCACATATATACAAACTTTTAAGTCTGATCTGCATTATTAACATTTTTTAAGTCTAGATAGCAACAAAAAAATAAACTAAGTCCTGATTTCTAGCAATTACCAAATCCTAGGCTGTTCCTGTTCAGCATGAAAAATTTAACAATAGACTTTTGAATGCTGTTTAGGGCTGGCTCCAGCAGACCCTTTGTGTGCGTGGATGCTATATCATAAGATACTATTATCAATCATTGACATCTTAGTGTGAATTTAAACTAATGTATTCTACTTCCCCAACATTAGCACACTTACCCTTTTAGACATTTCTTGGCTACTCACTAGTATTATCTCACTGGTAACACCTTCTCTTTGAGATTATCCCTAATTGACCTGTGTATACCCTGTATGTATATAGTCATTTGCCTGCTATTTCCCTCTTGTGAGCTCCTTGAGGGCAAGGATGGCTATAGCCTTTCTTTGCTTCCCCATGCTTAGCATAGTGTACACTTAGCATATATCCTTAATGTTTGTTGACTTTGAAATGTGTGTGCGTGTGTGTGTGTGTGTGTGTGTGTGTGTGTGTGTGTGTGTAGTAGTAGTAGTAGTAGTAGTAGTAGTAGTAGTAGTAGCACTCTATATAACCATGCACATGTATGGATATGTGCAATTTATATGTTCATGCTTGCGAATGTGTAGATATAAAGATGTACAAGAAATGGGCTTTGACCTCTATGAAATACCAATAGAATAAGGAGAGTAGGATATTTATACAAATAACAATATAAGGGAGTATGTGAATATGATAAATGACTTCTAAATGTTACAGGTAAGTATAGCCCTACAGGAATGAAGAGTTGGGAGAAATCCCTTTTTTCAGCTGAAGTGATTAGGGGAAACTTCATGGAGGGAGTAAGAATCTGAGCTGGTCCTTAATAAATAACATTTTTCATAGTTAGAGATGGAGATGGGAACCTTTTAAGCTGAAAACAAATCTGAGCACAGGGATGAAGGGCAAAAATGTAACGAATTAGCTACATATACTTGGTCTGAAACTAGCTTGGTTGAGTGGGTAGGGCACAAGAAGTTGGAGTCAGGAAGGTATGAATTCGGATCCCACATGGCACTTCCTAGCTGTATGTCTTTGGGCAATTTCTCT
>CM053769.1:219144543-219166271 GCA_028658325.1 Potorous gilbertii
GATGAAGAATAACCGTCATGACAAAGCATGGCTTGAAGGTGAATAACCAAAATACAAACTAACTTCTGAGAGATTTCAGAGGAGGACAGCCCTAATTTATATTTTTAACCTGTAGGAGTTTGCCCCAATATCATGATTCAGGAAGGTTCGGAAGCACAGGTAAGGGGAAGGGAGCAGTCATTTATTAAGTACCTATTATGTGCCAGGCACTAATATTATGTCATATGATCTTCACAATAACCCTAGAAGGCATGTACATCCCCATTTTGCAGTTGAGATAATATATTAAAGGTGCTTAACAGGCTTGAAAGATTTATGTGAATATCAATTATTATTAACGCCTGGTGGTACAACACAAGCAAAACTAGTCACAAAGTTCAATCTCCAATTTGTATCATTTCATGAAAATCTCATTGGAACTAATTATCCTGAGACAGTTCACCTAGCTAATTGTATGCCCTGGGTATTTTACTTAGCCTTTGTCTGCCTCAGTTTCTTCATCTGTAAAGGAGCAAGAACATTTTCCCTCCAAGGCTGTTGCAGTGATAAAATGAGATAGTGCTGGCAAAGTGCTTTGCAAACCTTAAATTGCTATTTAAGTTCTAGCTATTACTCTTACTGTTCTTTCAACTAATGGTAATTTCAGGGAATCAATGAATGATGTTAGATGTTGTTAGTAACATGTAGTTCACTAATTTATCTTTTCCTTCACTTCTGAACCTCTGAGTTTACCCTTGGCATGCCAATTTAACTGGGATTATATGGTCCAAGAGACTGAGATTCCTTAAAAACTATGATATCAAACAAGGAAATCCTAGCTTGAAAGTCCTATAACAATTCCTGATTCCTTGGCCTCCAAGGGCTCCCATTTTACACAGCAGGCAACATGAAAGCATCCAAAAGAATTGAGAAATTCTACTTCCAAAGTCTGGTCTTTAACCATATGACATGGATGGTTTTTGTTTTTGAAAACAGGAGTTCTCTGTACCAAAGTGGTTAAGACCAGCAAAGTAAAAGGCATTTTGTATTAAGATAAGTAAACATCAAAAGAAAACCAAGAAACACATGAATGGCTCTAAACCTGAAATAACTGCTAGATAATTCAGTCATTATGCCATTATTTTTCCTTCTGTTATTTAATTGTACCAAGGCTCCCCCTCTTCCTTTTGAGTACAGTGAAGTGAGAGAAATTATACTTTAATTTAGCAAGCAGGTGTGAAATGCAGAATTACTTCAAGTAAGGACTTAACCTCACTCGGTATTTCCCCTGAGTGACAGTTTGTTGTGTTACTTAACCTAAAAAAAGTTTATTCACAACAACATTATTAATTAATACATTTGCTAATGCTTTCTTCCATTGATTGACATTAATTCAAGTGGTTACAAGTGCAAACAAAAATTTTAAACCATTTAAAAACTAATCATTTCAATATTCTATTGATCTAACATATTTCTATCAGTTGTGCTCATATTGATGAGTGTAATGTTAATTATGTTAATGACAGTTAACGACCTTCCCCACCCATTAATGGGCCAGACCATTAAGGGAAGCTTTGTTTTGTAGGAAGGTCAACACAATTTCCAATGGCAGTGTTTGTTTGATCAGAGGAGACTCTGGGTTGCTGTAGGAACACTCTCCCAGCCCCCCACTAGCTTTCAAAACCCTGATGTTGGTGCTTCTCTCTCTGGTAACTGTATGTATGTAATGGTCAGACAGTTGGATCTTTCTGTTGGTGTGTGATGTATGTATTGCTTATGGTCAGACAATTAGAAGCCTTGTCTGTTGATCTTTATTTCTCCATATTTTCTCTGAAGTTCAGGGTGCTGACCTTTTTCCCCTAAACTAAGTGAATGATATATGTGTTTGATTAAAGTAGATTATTGCCTCCTCAAAAGTTGCTTGCCTTTTAGAAAAGCACATCTAAGAACCTGCACAGCAGGCCTTCTTTTATATGCCAGGATTCTTGCTGATACAATGAGCCACTAATGGACAGTTCTACCATTCACTAAGGTAGTATTAGATTAGGATGCAAAATAATGGACTACATTCATAGTTAGAAACACAGAATCTGAGAAAAGTCCCCCAAAAGAGAACTAGGAAGGAGCTGGGATACATTAAGAGTCTTCGTTAGGCTCAGTGTTCAATTGTCTTTTAGTCTGCCCTGATAGCTATGAGTCTTTGCAGCATGTATCTTCTTGTTTTGATGTTAGATTGCCAACAGTCAGACCCTCAGATTGAAATGCACTGAAGTCCCCTACAAATGGTGACCAGAACTAACCAAAAGAATTTGGTATAAAGCATATATAATTTATTATATTATTATATTATATATTATTATATATATTTAGTGTATGTATATATATATTTCTATACTCATCCTAGGGGACTTAGTTAATAACAAGAAAAGCAAACACATTTACATCCCTTTAAGGTTTATCTGAAGCATTTTATCTTATTTGTTTCTCATAATGGCTATAAAGGAACAACAACCTTGTGAAGCAGGTAGGATGACTGCCCCTATATTACAGGTGAAGAAACTGAAGCTGAAGGAATGGTCATTATACTTTCTCTGCTTGATCCTGGAGGGCAGAACTAGGAACATTTGGTAGGTGGAAGTAGCAAAGAGGCAAATTTGGGCTTGTTAAAAAGAAAAAAGACTTCTGCGAATGAGAGTTCTACAAACATGGAATAAGCCACCTTAGCAGTTGGTAGGTCCTCCTCTCACTGAAATTCTTAGAGCAAAGACTGGATGACCACTTGTCAGGTTCATTACAGTAGAAAGACTTTGTAGGTCTGGGTTCAGTCACATGACCTCTGAGGTCTCCTCTAACAGTGGGATTCTTTGAGAAGTTAAGTGACTTCCCACAGTCATGGAGCTTCTAAGTAGCAGAGATATGACTTGAATGAAAGTCATGAAATCACAAAAGCACAGAGCTGGAAGAGAAATCAATGGCCATGTCATCCAATTCACAACGCAAAGAGAACCCTCTTCTTCAATGTACTTGAGAAGTGGGCATACAGTATTTGCCTCAAGACCTCCATAGAGGGGAAATCTGCTTCTTCCTAAGATGGTCCATTCCACTCTTGGAAAGCTCTATTTAGAATTCTTCTGAATCCAACTCATACAAAGAACTCTACATGTGTTATTTTGTTTGATCCTAACATTAACCCTATAAGGGAAGAGCTATTATTCTTCCCATTTACAGATGAAGAAACTGAGGCAAAGAGAGGGTAAGTGACCCATTCAGGGTCACAGAGCTAGTAATTATCTGAAGAAGGGCTTTCCTGACTCTAAATTCAGCACCCTATCCATTGTGATGCCTAGCTGTCTTTACACAGAATCCAAGGGTGGTTATGATGAGCCTTCAGTATGCATCATTCATGACTCAATAAGACCCTAATCTATTCTCAAATGATTTCCAAGGCGATTAATCCTGGAATGGAAGACACAAAATAAAGTGAGCATGACAGTCTAAAAAAACAGCAGCTCTGAGGAAAACTCAGCCAACTGCTTTCAGTTGCTACTTTATATATAATACAACATCTATCTCTGTGTCCCAAATGGGTCAGGATTCATAAGCAGGTTTGGAAAGGTCAGTAAAACCTTTTAGATTCTGTACGTCTGCCAAGGGAGTCTCCTTTGCTTCAGTGAGGGGGTGGAAGGAAGCCCTTTCATTTTTCTCCCTCTCACTCCTACCCTTCTGTAATGCTCTAATTCGAAGTCTAGTACCATCCAGGGAACTCAGGGCCACATCTGCAGAATCACTCTCCACGTCTAGGTCTGTATATTCCTCTTGGCCAGTGAGGTGAATTATCCCCACGTCTCAGTAGGTAGTAAGAGGGTGATGCTGAAACTGAGGTCAGTTCTAAAAATATACATTAGGGGTAGATAATTCATCATCCCCAAAATCTTCCTCTGGAGTTGGAGGTCAAATTTTCTAATGAATGAACAAATGATTATTCTAGTAGGAGGAAAGACAATAATGGATTCTAGAGCTGGAAAGAACCTTAGAGGTCAGTGAGTCCAACCCTCTCATTCTGCACATAAGGAAACTTATCCTCCTAAAAGTTGTGACTTGCCGAGGGTCAGTGTTTAATAAGTGTCTGATGCAGATTGGAACCCAAATCTTCCTGACTCCAACTCTAGTACCCTACCTATTATACCATGTCTTTCATAAGATAAGATAAGGAGTCTTTTTGATCAGAACATCAAGTCAGGGGGACTTAAAGGACAAGAAGAGATTAGGGAGTTAGGTATTATATTAATGTTTCTTTTTAAATAAAAGCAGTTTTCATATCTTTTAAATGTCTCATCGGTTCATCTTTGTGAAGCAATATGATTTATTTTCCTAATTTGACTCCCTTATTTTGTTCCCCATTCCTAAAAAGACTTAGTCTGAAATACCAAATGATAGATCTCCATACAGGAAACTAGAAGGCCAAAATTGCCATTTCTTTGCATCAAGAAAAAAATGTTTATGGTAACAATATAGGATTTTGGCAAGCCCTATAGCCTAATTAGCTCAGGAGCAAGCATCTGGTGGCTGCAGTGGATGAATCATGGAGAAGCTTCATAAAGGGAAATAATTTTTTTTTTCAAATAATGGTAGAAGAGAAAGAAAACTCATCTCACAGGCGCACAGCTCCATCCACCCTTAAGAAGAAATACTGTTTAGAGATGACATACACACAAGTCTCAAGAAGGAACAGAATTACAAATATTAACATGGCAATATTAATATAAATACAATTGTCTTAAATTCTTTTGGCTCTTTAGGCTTACGTGGTTCCTACTCCATGTCATCACTACTGCTTCCCCACCATACTTGTTGCTTTTCAGTCATGACCTCCTTTGGAGTTTTCTTACAACGTACTCCTCCCCTTCACAGCCTTAATCTTGATGTCACCTAGGGTTATTCTGCTTTTCCATTCTTAAATTATAAAATGCCTTTGTCTTATGCCAACAGCAAACTTCTGTCCTTTGCCTTATGACCAATAATATTTTTCATCCTTTCTGTGACCTCTATTCCTTTCATCCCTCATTTCTTTCCCAGACTATCTCCACTGAATTGACTAACACTCTTCTCTCCCCTATGTCGACTAATTAGGTGACTCTTAAATTTATATTGTCTTTTATACTTAATTCTCTTGTTGCCTTTGTCAACCATTTGATCATGCTTTGACCAACACCAGACTTGACTTATTCTGACTTTCTGCCTCCTTACATACACTGCTTAATGCTTACATATATACACATACATGTAGGTGTGTATGTATTGAAGAAGTAGCACAAGAGACGTCATTTGAGAAATACATTATTACAAAGTAGTGAACTGGTCGCAAAGGTAGGAAGCAGACCTAGGGAAGTAAAGTGTTCTACTGGCTTCTCCCTGCCTGCCCTAAAGGGAGAAGACTTCAAGTCAGTCAGTCAAAAAGTATTTACTAAGTTCTTACTGTGTGCCAGACCTCTAGCACCTTGGGTGGATCTTCGGAAAAAATGTGGTCAAGCACTAAATCATTGGCTCCTGTCACATTTCCTGGCACATGTTGTTGCTTACTCATTCAGTCATGTCCAATTCTTTGTGACCCTGTGGACTAGAGCATACCAATTCTGTCCATGGGGTTTTCTTGGCAAAGATACTGTAGTAGTTTGCCATTTTCTTTTCCAGTGGATTGAGGCACAAAGAGGCTAAGTTTCTCTGATTACAGTTTGGTATACAACATATGCAATTAATATATGATACACATGTATATAGGCAAATATATATGTAATACACATGTAAATGCACATATGTGGATTCATGTGCATATGACACAATTGATAAGTGGTCAAAGGATATGAATAACAATTCTCAAAGGAATTTCAAACTGTTAACAACCATATAAAAGAATGTTCCAAATCTCTAATAACAAGAAAAATGGCAAATTGAAAAAGCCCTAATTTCACCTCAGTCTACAAATTGACAAAGATAAGAAAAGAAGGGAATAGTTAGTGTTATATGAGTTGTACTCACTAAACCCACTAGTATGTTGCTGGTGAAGCTGTGAATTAGTACAACTCTTTTGGAAATCAGTTTGGAATTCAGCGTATAAAGTAACTAAAATGTCATACCATTTGACCCAGAGATTGCATTATTAGGCTTATATGACAAAAGGGCCATGGATAAGAAGCAAGTCCCTATATATACCATAATATTTAAAGCACTACTTTTTGTGACAACAATGAATTGAAGTGAAAATAAAGTAAATGTCCATTGATTTGGGAGTGACTAGGTAAATTGTGGCACATGAATATATTGGAATATTACTGTGCTGTAAGAAATAATGAATACGATGACGTAGTATGGAAAGATTCACATGAAATGATGAAGAATGAAATAAGCAGAGCCAAGAAAATAATATACACAATGACTACAGTAAAATAAACAAAAATAACCACAGAAAAATCAAAATGAAGCTTGCAAAATTATAAAGAACAAGCATAGCTCCAAAGAAGAGATATGAGAAGTCACCATGAGAAGTCACCCCTCCTCTTTGCAGAGGTGGGGGGGTCTACAGATGCAGGACATTGTACATATTTCTGGACTTTTTGGACATTCTTATCAATTTTCTGCCTCAGTCCCTTTTTTTCTTTAAAAATATTCTTTCTTGGGATGATTCTCTGGGAGGGAGAGAGGGAGAGATACTAAAGGAAATTTTGATGATATAAAAACCAAAAGATAGCAATAAAATTTTATTTTGAAAAAAATGACAAGAGGAAGACAATTCTTTCAATTAGAAAAAAAAACCAACCTTTTATTTCCTCTTTCCACTTCTCCTCTCCCAAAGGCTTTGTTAGTGATTTTGACTGAGTTTTCTTTTGCCTCTATTTCCTGAATATGTAATTGACTTTTCAGGGGTTCATTGGCTAAGAATCAAGTATGCAGTGTGCACAAAGCCACCCCCTATTTCTTTCTCCCCTCTTGCAATGGAAGAGTATCTGTCCTCTGCTTCCTTGTGCAGAGTTGACTTTAAGCACTTCAGAAAGTTACAGGCTCAAACTATGCAGATCTTCAGGATAGATAGGTTTCCTGAAGAAGGTCATACTCAAAGGGAAAAAAGAAAGTAGAAGATATATTTAGAAAAGAGGAAAATTCAGGCTTCCATGACACATTTACATGGAAGAGCAGAGGTCTGGAGACTAGTAAAACACCAAGCCGGTAAGCCTTATATATCTCCTATATGAGTATACTTAATTTTAAACAAATCTTCAAATGCAGATATTCAAGACACACCAATTAGGAATGATTACTTTTTACAGAACAAGAATTTGAAATGTGAGTTGACTGAGAGTTTCAATTTACATGGAACTCTTCAAAGACATACCTAACAAACGAAGGTAAATATGTATTTGTCCACTAAAGCACATGTGCCAACATAGCTTTTTAAATATTTAGGTCCACACCATAAGAAATCTTTCCTAATCTGGATGACCAAAGGGAGAAAGCATAAGGAAAGATTGAAAATGAATGTGTTTGTACTGCCTTTCCATCCTTGGGTCCCTCTTCTTTCTCTATTCCCTGCTGCTCTAACCTCTAGAGCCTTCTCTCTGGGATGACTTCCATCTACTCTGTATACCATGGATAATCCATGAAGGTGGTTGAAGTAGGTGCTATGAAACTCTTAGAGCTTGATCAGACGTCAAAGTCATGATTATCCACTGCATCCCGGGCCATCACCAGTCACCTTGACTTTTGTCCTATCACTTGATTTTGATGACTCAGGAAGAAAAAGTAAGGCTGATGACATTGTGCAGCTCTGCTTCACTTAAATCCAATTCATAGACAAGTCAAGACATCACCCATAATGTCAGTGGACCTGCCCAGGGTCACACAACTAATAAGAGTCAGTGTCTAAGATTAGACTGAAACTCAGGTCCTCCTGACTCCAGGGCTGGTACACTATCTACTATGCCAACCACTTGCCCCAATCGATCCTCTTTGAAAACAAAGTTTGAACTACAACATTTTAGCTTGTACATAGTTTATTGGGGTTGTTTTTTTTGCATGTTCTCTGCTTTCCCTACATCAAATAATGTGAATTCATTGAGGGCAGGAATCTCTTGTCTTTCTTTATATCTTCACCCTTATTACAGTGCCTGGCACATAGTAAGCATTAAAGGATTGTTGAGTGACATTTCCCTGCTTGAGTTCCAGGGTATTTTGAAAAGATTGGCCCAGATTCTGCTGATCAGTGAATAAAGAAGAAAATTAGAGAAAGCTTGGGGAACTTCCCTTTACAACTCAGAATGAACCTATAACCAGAAAGCCTAAGAATACAGAAATCAATTTGAACCAAGACTATGGTCTGGAAAAAGCAGAACACACATTGATTAAGCCCCTATTTTTATGTTGATTTCAGCAATTTCATTTAGATTTTTGCATTTATAGTTTGTTTATTCAATAAGCTTAATGCCTTTTGGGTGACAATGTTATTCTGCAGAGTAAAGCTAGCTGAGTTAATATCCCTTCTCCTGGCAGGATTTTAAACACTTTGATGAGAGGCCTATCTATTTCTTTCCCTCTAACATGCTAATGCAAAGTACAAAGAAATCAGTACAGAATCAGACACAGCCAGGGTCAGACTTGAGCTAGAGCAGAGCTCCAGCTGGTGTTATCTCCAGCCATTTCTTTAGAGAAGGTTCACAGGTCTACAGAGTAGTAAGCCCATTCTCCAAATTCTATCTTCCCTGTGTCATTCTCCATGCTGCTTCTCTCTCCCCTCCCTCTTCTCCCTGACCCTGTCTTGGATATTCCTCTGTTTTTGTAATACTAATGAGGTTAAAGATCTTCCCCACTCGTTAATGGTTCTGTCCATTAAGGAAAGCTTGATTAGGGGAGGCCCACATCTTTTGTTAATTTCTAATGCACTGGTGTTCAAAGATTGCAATACCCTCAGACTCTGAAAAATGTATAAATACTCCGAGGTGAGGTTTTTAGCTTGAGGCTTGGTTTTTGGAAGAAGATTGATGAGCCAGATGAGACTCTGGGAAGCACCAAACATTCCCCTCCTCCACTTACTTTGAAAACCTAGATGTTGTGCTTCTCTTTCTGGTAACTCTGTATGTATGGTCAGACAGCTGGCTCTGTCTGTTGATCTGTGATATATGTATTGCTTAGGATCAGGCAGCTGGAAGTCCTCTCTGTTGATCTTTATTTCTCTGTATTTTCTCTGAAGTTCAGGGTGCTGACTTTACCCCCTGAACTAAGTGAACGATACATGTGCTTGATTAAAGTGATTGTTGACCCCAAAAGTTGCCTCTCCTTTTAGAAAAGCACAGCTAAGAACTTGTATAGCAGGCTCTCCTGTCTACATCGGGTTGCTCCCTTTTATAACTTTTAGGCTACAAGTCTTGTTTCTTCTGCTTCAACTTTTACCCACCCAAAGAAAGTGAATTTTAGCCTGATGCACATGTGGTTCTATCTCAGAGGCTCATACTCTGGTACGTCTGCCCTCTCAGAAGCAAAGATTATCTTTTCCTCTTTGCTTTATAAAATTATAGAACTGGTTATCTCACAAGGTCACTATTATTCATGGATGAGGATGGGGGAGTAAGTTAAGAAGAGTAAGCTATGAGCATCATTGAATGGAGGACTAGCTTTATATGCAGGTATTGTTGGTGGCCAAATTTGGTTAATTTGGCAGGGAAACACCCCTCCACCCCCATCAATATGTTTCCTAATGAAACAAACCCCTCAAAGTACCAGTTTAACATGAATGAGTTTATGAAACCATAACAATGATAGTACTGATAATAAATTGGTTGTTATTCATTTGTTTTAGCAGTGTATGACTCTTTGGGATCCCATTTGGGGTTTTCTTGGCAGAGATACTGGAGTGGCTTGCCATTTCCTTCTCCGGCTCATTTGACAGATGAAGAAACTGAGGCAAACAGGGTTAAGTAATTTGCCCACAGTCCGATAGCTAGTAAATGTCTAAGATTGGATTTTAACTCAAGAAGATAAGTCTTCCTGACTCCAAGGCCCAGCACTCTATCCACTGTGTTACCTAGCTAACTAAATGACTATTGGGATTATACAACCAGTATGTGACAAAGACAGGTATTTCTGACTCTTTATCCACTACAACATGGTATTGAAATTGCTAAATATTTCTCCTTTATAATTTTTCCAGGCCTGGTTTTACCTGGACATTTGGTCCAATGAAGGGAAGTGTCAGTGCTTACACACTGCCTTCCCAAGAAGGAGTTGGTGCTGAAGGCCCCCATGCTATTTAAATTCTGCTGCCAACTATAGGTGAGGAGAAATTAGATGGGCCTTTGCTGCTTCATTTTCTCAACACAGCTTCCTAATCACCTGAGAGCACAGATGGCAGAAGGCCCATTACATCCTCACCAGAAGCATTTCAGTAGTTGTTAGCCCCAGAGTTTAAATGTAATTACTTCCTCCTCCTTCCCCCTTTTCCATTTAGAGACACAACATGACTGTGCTGAGTCGCACCCCAGAGAGAGCCACATTTGGAGAACTTCGGTGAATACATACAAGCAGTCATATGAATAATGAAAGACCATCATCTAAAGGAAGACAAAGCCATTTGTCTCCTCTGAAGCTGACTGTGACCAAAGAATCATATATTAATGTGATTCACTCAAGGCCCCAGATCGTTAGTGGTATTATACTGTAGAAGTGTGTGTTAGGGTATATCTTGTTGCAAGTATTTGGAAGTCAGTTTCTGCTTTACCTCTCTGTCAAAAGAAACTTCACACAATGACTGATAATATTACTTACCAGCAGTAATAGTGGTATAGGAGAAGTATACTAAGGAAAATGAACTCGGGATTTCTCCCCATCGGCAGTTGGTAGCAGATATTTTTAGTGTATTTCTGTGGTTAAACAGCTAGGTAGAGTGGTAGCTAGAACCCTGGGCCTGGAGTCAGGAAGGTTCAAGTTCAAATTTTTACTAATGCGTGATCTTGGGTAAGTCACTTAATTTCTACCTGCCTTGGTTTCCTCATCTGTAAAATGAGAATATAATAGCATATAACTCCCAGGGTTGTTATGAGGGTAAAATGAGATTAAATGAGATATTTTTAAAGAATTTGAAAAGCTTATGGCTATATAAATGCTCTCTATAGGGGTGATGATTGTTCCATAGATCTGTTGAAGGAAGGAAGGAAGGAAAGAAGAAATGAAAGAAAGAGGGAAGGAGGAGGGGAGAGAAAAGAAGGGAAGGAGGGAGAGAGAATAAAAGAAAGAGGTAGAAAGAAAAGAGGAAAAGGAAGAAAAAAGAAAAGAGAGAGGGAAGGAGAGAGGAAATAAAGAAAAAAAAAGAAGAAAGAATGAGAGAAAGAAAAAGCCTTGAAACATCAAAGAGAGGTATAGCACCTCTTCTCTGAACTAATGCAAAGAATAAAAAAAAAATGAAAATCTCCAAAGCATAAAATCAAAGTTAACATGGGTAGGAAGATACAAAGTAAGAGAAGGATTGTGTCAAGAACAAAGATTTAAAGATCATCTTGTCTCATCCCTTTATTTTACATATAAGAAAACTGAGGCTCAGAGGAGATAAATGACTTGTCCTGTGCAAGTCCCTCCCACTCAGGTACTGAGTCTCCAATCCAGGTCCTTTAGCGAAAATCTGATGCATTTCTTTTGTACCATGCTGCTGTGGAATGAAATGGAAAAGAGAAAAGGGAGAGACAGAGAAAGAGACACACAGAGAGAGAGAGAGAGAGAGAGAGAGAGAGAGAGAGAGAGAGAGAGAGAGAGAGAGAGGGAGAGGCAGGGAGGGAGAGGGAGAGAGGGAGGTAGGGGAGAGGGAGACAAGATCCCAATAGCCTTGAGTCTTGAAGCCCCTTGTGTAGGTACAGGTCTAACTAACCAACGTGTGTTCCTCTGATGGGAGAAAAAAGTAAGTCCATGCTTCTGCTACAGTAGGGAGATATCACTCTTTATGAAGTATCCCACATTCAACAACTAGCTGGAATTCATCATTTGAATTCATTGCTCCCTGTAAGGTAAAACAAGGTTAGAATCTTCCTGGCTTATACTCTGAATGGGTAAAGAGCATTCTAATTTTCCAACTACTTATGTACTTTCTAATCTTTACTTTTCTTCCAACCAGAGATAGTGAATAAAATAGAAATTTTCTGTATTATTCCTTTATCAAGTTCCAAAGCCTAATGATCATGGCTCTCGTTTATTCTGTACACTTAAAAGCAAGCAGATATGATCTGGGCATTGAAAGAATGGATGGCTTCCGTATTTTGGGAGAGAGCAGGAACCAGTTACTTGGTTTTGCCTACAAGCCCAGCACTACCCCAGTTTCTGGGTGTGCACTTGGCTCTTCTTGTCCATTACACCAACCAACCTGCCCTAGAGCATCTTAGCCTCAATCAGCATCATTAGATTTACATTTTAAATTGAACACTGCAATAAAAAGCTCAGATGTAGAGGAAAGTAAGTACCTGAAACTGGTTCAGTTTCTAAGTCTCTAAGAGAAAGGAGAAACCTATATTTAATTGACATTAACAAAGTGGTAAAGACTACTCTGTTTACCATGAGCTTCCTCTTGGAAGGTTTTGCTGACTTAACCCACTCAACTCTGTGATCATTCCATGTACTCCCCTTCCAACACCTGGGAATCATTCGAGCTTATGCTGAATTAAAATAATAAGGTATAATAAGGAAAAGTGCTGGTGCCACTTATACTGGCTCATAAGAACTAATTGCTAAATTTCCAGTCTGCACATTTATACTTTAGAAATCAGCAAATGCTATAAATTAATGCTCAATTTATTGTTTCATTTATTGGTTTAGACCAGAGTCATCAAACATGCTACCTGAGTGGTATGTGGCCCACAACACTTTCATGTGAACCAGAAACAAATTAGTGTATAATTGGGAAATACCTGACAAGATAAATAAAAATATAATAACATGTATGATATGTGGTTTTTTAAGAAAATAAATAGTCAGCAGTCATCCTTATCTACAGTTTAGTAGTGGCCCTTTTTGTTTTCTATTATTTGTTTGATACCACTAGTCTAATCTTAAAGAATAAAGAACATTTTAATAAAGCAGACAAAACTTAAAAATGTCTTTACCCTCCTCTACCCTGAGATCCAATTGTTAAATATATAGTCAGGCAAACAAAATTTCCCTGCAGAGCTGGTTGCTAAGTATTTACCAACACACACACACACACACACACACACACACACATACACACACAATATCCATGTTTTATTGGATATTTTGGACATTCTGAATGGGTCTATTTGGCCTCCGCCAATATACAGAATGGGAGCATCTCAAAGAAAGAAGTAGGGTCAGCTACTTCTATTTCTTTAGTTTTCACAAAGTACCTCTGACAGTGCTATGCAAACAGTCTAAGTTCCAAGACAGCCTTATGGAATGAATAACCCTCTAAATTTAGATTTAAGAAACATGAACAGTATAGTACAAAGGGGCAAGGTGTGAAGACAGATGACCTGGGTTTAAATACTCAGATGTTCTCTCAGGTCTCTTCCAGCTTTAAATTCTATGTTCTCTCATTGAGTCATACAATGGATATGATACTTCAAAAAATACGGATAGTCATCTGCAGTGATCAATAATTTTTTTAATGGATAATTGGTCTACAGGTACTGGTTTTAGCTATTTCTTAGTCCCAGCACTTAGTATAGTGCCTAGCTCTGTTCCTTATTTCCCATGTGACTCTAGGACAAATCAACATCCCCTCTCTGGCCTTACTTTTGCTAGTTTGTAAAATGAGAAAGATGGACCAGATCACTCAGTTAAGAATCATTTGCCCCTGTTATGTACCTAGCACTGTGCTAGGTACTGTGGACAGACAAAAGAGAAAACTCACCAGGGCTTAAGGATCTTACCGCCCATCTAAGGAAGACAGGTACATATACATATAGATATATACAAAATGGATACCAGAATAAGGTGATTCTGAGAGAATAGTCTCGACATGTAAAAAAGCATCAGGAAAGGCTTCATTTGGTGGTGCATGAGCTGAATCTTGAAGGGAACTAGGGATCTGAAGAGACAGAGGTGAAAGAGTGTATTCCTGGCATGGAGGACGACCTGTTCATGGGTGAAGAGGTGGTAGATGGAAATATAACTTCAGTCCCTCACCCTAGCCCAACTCTAGATCTATTATCCTACAATCTATAAGCAGCAGCTGATAGAGTACTCACATGACCCACAAATATGTAACACACTGGGCCTTTAGGTAAATCAAGTTATATATCCTTTATTAAAACGACAGAGTTAGAAATTCAAAGCACAGGTCAACAGAGTTAATGCCATTTGAAAGGAGTCAATTTTTTTTTTATTTACAGAATATCCTATCACCAACTAGTCCCCCAGTTGTTGTTTCCTCTAGTCTCAACCAAACATTGAAGAGTCAGGATTTTTAAAAATGCCTCAGTTTCTTTAAATGTAGGGTATTGCATTGGCAAAGTTTGTGGATTCCTCAAGAAAACTATTTAAAATCAGGTAAAGACAGTGAAAGAAGATCTTCACTCTTGGGGAAGGCTTTCAATGCTTCAAGAAATATCCAAAAGTATGTATTTACAGAGCTAAGGGGAACCAGAGGCTCTGGAACTCTTTGTATTTCATCTTGGTATGTAAGAGGAAAGATGAATTTGTTTGTCTCAAACCCAGGCTAATGACAGTTTCCTTTACTATACTCTGTTATTGCCAATAGGGCATAGCCTATGAAATCTTACACTTCTTCTAAACTTCATTGAGAATAATGAATGAGTGCTCTAAGCTTCAGACTATTCCTTCCGCAGGAGACAGCCATTGAATCCCATGACCATGAAGGAAGGCTTAAAACATAAGTATAAATATGACACTGAGAGAGATGGATGGCAAAGAAACCTTGGGATCCAAGGACATTTTCTTAAATAATTATTCCATGCAGTCATGCAAAGCTCAGCTTGACTAGGCCAGCAGTGGAATGTAAACATCAAACTTTGTCAAAGAATTTTTAATTCTTGAGAGGATAAATAGGGACATGTGTGTGTGTGTGTGTGTGTGTGTGTGTGTGTGTATCCTTGAGTACATCTTAGGAGTTTTAAGTTCAATGCCTGATTGACTTGTATTTTAGAATAATTAGTCTCTCCTAAAGTGGCAGTGGTAGAGTTTTGGAACGAGTCCTCAAAAGTATTTTTAAGATGATCAGTTACACTTCTGTGAGATGGAGCTGGAATAGAGAGGCACTATTACTGGCAGCTACCGAGAGGTGGCCACAGGCTATGCCATGACAGAACCTGAAACCAAGCAAGAACACTGATAACCATCAGCATTTACACAATGCTTTGAGACTTACAAAGCACTTTACACTCATGGCCTTTTGACACAGTTTCTTCATCAGTAAAATGACAGGGTTGGATTAGATATTCTCCCTTCTAGCTCTCAATCCTGTGGCCTCTCAATGATTCATACAACGAACATGACACTTCAAAGAACACCAACAATGCTACGGCAATGATCTGTAAGTTTTGTTTCATTTTCATTGTGGTTATTGGGTTACCAGTACTGTTTTCTGCTTCTTTATACTCCCAGCAGATTGTAAGTGCTTAATAAATGGTTTTTGACTGAATGTATATATCTATATGCTTAAGCATATACTTAAGTTCATACATTATGTGTATATCTATGCATGTAATATATACACATGTACATACACCTACATATATATTACAATATCATGAGGCTTCTAAGTAATCTACCAACCTTTTGGGTTTTTTTGGATTGGCAAACTTGAGTCACTTTTTTCATCGTCCTCTCTAGCTTCTTTTGCACTGAAATCAGTGAGTATCAAAATTCATGTTAATTGGATTTCAAGGCTCTTGTCAAATACTTCATAGAAACTCTCTACCTCTTTTTCAAATGTCAAAGATGGCACATGAGTTCTAATTATCTTCCTGTTGCCCTTTTTCACAAGCTCATCATGAACACCGTTAATACAAGGTGATCAAGAATCCCATCAAATGATGTTTCTCATCGTCTTTGGATATTCAATAAAACCAACACCTTGATTTGCTCTTCCAATAAAAAATATGTAGTTAGTCTGTATTTGGAGATGAACTCACTGAGGGAAGTTATGTAAGTGTTTCACTTTTCTGAGATTTCGATTTCCTTTCACACTTTAAAGACCAACCTACCATTCAAAAAGACCAAAACAAAACTCAACCCTAATAACACTACACCAACAGTGCATCAATACATTCCATAAACTCTCCTCTAAACCCACAATCCCCTGTTTCCCATGATATATTGTCCCCTTGTGGAGATAGATATACAATTGTTACTATTATGAACAGATTCAGTTCCTCTCTTTCATATAAACCAAATGTAGTACTCAAGAATGCCTACATTTCACCTCTCCTTGTTAAGAAGTGGAAACTGACATTCACACCAAGACCAAGAAGAAGGGCCTAAAAACATCCAAAAAAGTTGTAGACAATAGTTACGAATGGAAGGAGGCAGTGTTTGCACCTAAGACCCCGGGTCATCCAAAGAAAATGCATTCTTTTTTATCTGTATTTCTTCTGAGGTCCGGATCTTTAGATTTTTTAAATATTCTTTTCTGTTCTTCTTTTTCTTATCCTTTCCTTCAAAAAGTCTTTGAAAACAGCCATTACCTTAAGCTTTTTTTTGCTTTCCTCTCCTCAACAAAAAAGAAATTGGTTTTAGTTAAAAGTGTACCAAGTCAATCTTAATAAGAAACATGAAATAATTTTCCTCAATAACTAGCAAACGAAATTCAAGTGTGTCATCTAGTTTTATTTTCTGTTTTTGAAGTCTGAAAGGTTTTTTTCTCTCAATAAACTCTCACCATTGGAGTGCTAAAATATGGTTGCTGTTTGAGTAAACTAAGGGCTGTATTTTCAGTATCAACCCTCACCCATGTAACAGCTACCATCACATGCTTAAGAGTCAGTTCCATTAGGTACAAAGCCATTTATTCTATAGAAGACTGCTGAAAAATACACTCAGCATCCATTTTAGAAAGGTAAGGATTTAATAGTCCTGATTTTCTGCCCACACCATGACCTCAGTTTTTGGTCATCTCATTTTTTAAATTTTCCCAATACCTAAGTACTAGTACACCTAATGCCAGGGATAGAATAATGAGATCCTGCAATCTCAGAGCAGGAAGGGAATTCAGAGGCTCTCTAATTTAGCAACCCAGACTTGACCAAGAATTCCTTCTTTAACCTTGCCAACAAGTAGTCATCCAACCTTGACCAGTCATCCCTCCCATGAAGAAGAAACCATTATATCAAATGAGTTCTAATGGACACGCAATGCTTTGCAAAATGGAAAGGACAATATCCATGTCAGCTATTAATAATAATACCTAATTATTGTCCCTGATATTACGAATACGACCATCTTGTTCTAATTTACTACTAAATAGGGAAATTCTTCCTTATTCTAGTCACTATCTACCATAGAGAATCACAGAACTGAAAAGGCCCTCCATAGCTCTCTGGTCCAACCTGTGCTCGAAAGGAACTCCTATGATAATGTATCAGAGAAGTGGTCATCCAGGCTCTGCTTAAAGATCTATAAAGAGGGGACCTGCCGCCTTTCAAGGAAGTCCATTCTCTTTTTGGACAGCTCTAATAATTAGGAAGTTTCCCCTAATACTAAGTCTAAATTTGCCTCTTTTAAACTCCTTACCCTTCCCTCTCCTTCAGCCTTGCTCCTAACTGAATAAATAGAATCCCTCCTCCATGACAGTCTTTCATATACTTGAACACAGCAATTATATCCCCTTCCAGTCTTCTTCTTTTCTATACTAAAGGTGTCCAGTTCCTTTAATATATCACGTCATGAAATGGATTTATAGCCCTTAATCATTCTGGTTGACCTACCCTGAGTATTCTCTAATATCCTTAAGCTTTTGTGACCAGAAATAAACAAAGAACTCCAGATGATTTCTGTAGATGACAAAATACAAAGGGACCTTCTTATTCTTGGAAGCTACAACTAGCTCATAGAAGCTAGGTGGTGAAGTAAATAGAGTGCTGGGCCTGGAGTCAGGAAGACTTATCTCCCTGAGTTCAAATTTGATCTCAGATTTAAGTAGCTGTGTGACCCTGGACAAGTCACTTAACCCTGTTTGCCTCAGTTTCCTCATCTGTAAAATGAGCTGGAAAAGGAAATGACAAACCACTCTAGTATCTTTGTCAAGAAAACCTCAAATAGGGTCAAAAATTATCAGAAAAGACTGAAAATGACTGGGTAATATGAATAGCTCGCATCAGTGCTACAACTCCAAGATCACATTAGCTTTTTTGATTGTCACATTTTATTGCTAGCATGTATTGAATTTGTCTTCCATTAAAACCCCTAGATATTTTTCAAACAAACTACTGTATAACCATGCTTCTCTTATTTGTATTTCTGAAGCTGATTTTTTTTCTGTACTGAAATGTAAGGCTTTACATTTATGTATATTGAATTTCATCTTATTTGATTAAACCCCATGTTCTGTTAAGATCTTCTTGGATCCTGAAATTTAAATCAAGTGTGTTAGTTATCCCTCCCAGGACTGTGTCATCTGCAGATTTGATGAGCTTGCCATATATCATTTGTGGAAAGCATTTGTAAAAATGTCAAACAGTAGAGGGCTAAGCCCAGAGCCTCTTCATCTTGAAGCTGGATCCCAGTCCTAGACAGCACCCCTGAGAAGGAGCTGCTGCTCCAGCAGCCTCTCCCTCTGACTGGATGGCTCCTCCCCAAACCTCCATTGAAGAAGGGTTCCCAGGCTAGCCATGTCTCACACCTCCAGGCTGCCCTTGGAAACTTTTCTACTAAAACTGAACCTGTCCAGATTCTTTTTATGTGCTGCCTTCTGCTGGTACAATGAAAGCTCCCTGCAGGCAGGGACTTAATTTCTTTTGACTTGTATTTATGGGTACATAGTTAGCACTTAATGAATGCCCATTGACCATTGATCATGCCTTCCTCCAAGTACGTGGATTCCTTAATGGATCCATAAACTCATCCATATAGCTGCTCTGTCCATAGAAACATGGATCTAAGCCTTCTTGTTCTATATAATTGTTATCAACAGATCCTAAAAGGGGATGCACCCCCTGGACCAGTAATGCACTTTCCTCATTACTTGTTAATTGAGAGAAAACAGGAGCAGAGCTATCTTTGTAATGGGGGCTCTCTAGGTGGTGAGATTTTGTAGGGTTCTCTTTTCCTCTCCAAAACTTTTCCTCCTAGGTCTCTCATAATTCAACAATTAGAGAATCTTTCCTTTGTCTTTTGAGAAAGCAAATGTGCTTGGGAGGAGGGGCTCCTACTATCAGTTCTTTATGACTCATTTATTAGATCAGTCAAACAACAATCATTTATTAAGGGTTTTCCATGTGCCAGACCTCTGGCCAGATATTAGGGATCCAAAGATAAAAGGAAAACATTTCCTGAGGATAAGGACCTGGGAGAGAGTGCTTGAGCAGGGAAGAGAAGGAGGAAAAGGGTGGTCTGGGGTTCAAAGGCTAGCCATTTCACCATATTGCTTACAACTGCCTTGGTTGAGAGAAAAGAAAGCTGAGATTAAGGAGTGAGCTGCTGAGGCTGGGGGTGAGAGGGCAAGTTTACCTGTTGTAATTTTAGATAATGGTGAAAAGACAGGAGACAACTGAGAGCTGATGCATTCTGGACTTTGCATACCTCAACTTGCCACCCTTCACCTCTTTCCTGAGCTAGTAGTGTGTCTTTGACCAGAATCACTTCCTGACCTGTACCATTGCCACAGCAATGCTAGGACCTGGTTTTGACCTCTTCATCCAAACATCAGGGAATCTTTTTCAGTAGGGTTTGAGTTGGTATCCTGGCCCTTCTGCAGTCAGTCATATTTTCCTCTGGCCAGTTTAGATTTTATGGAGAAATAATCATGATGAAAGGCAGTGAATCCATTACTTTGCAGTCATTTATTTGAAAGTTTTGTGTCACTGCCTAGATCAGCTCTGTCTACTTTGCGTCAACTTCAGTTTTTCTAGGATGCCAAGGCACCCCTGCTGGAATGCTGTAGAACAAACACTCACAAAGTCTGGCTGCCCCTTCCATCTCAGCACAGATACAGAGGAGAGGAAGATGGCATCATTCTGCCAAATGTGCTCCTTACCTCAAACATCCTCAGAACTTTCTGAATACCATTCCTCACCTCCATTCATTTGACATGACTATCAGCCTGGGTCACTGGGCAGCAAAGAGAGGCACTGTTGTTCCCATAGAAACCTGAAGGAGTTGAATAAGGTGGAACCACCCTACCAAGACAACAAGAATAGCTCTTACATCTACATCTTGTAGAGTACTACTTCTAGACTGCTTCCATGACCCTGGCTATACTGAGGTCTCTGAATGTACTCTTAAAAATGGCATTTATTTTGATTTTTTTAAAGCAATATTAATAGCAGCATTCATCCTAAATTAATATGACAGAATCACTCTTTCAGGACCAACCCATCTCTCCTTAAATGAACCTAGAATCCAAGAAAGCCTGTTAACTCAGGGCAGCCCCTCCTCCAGCATATCTGATTGAGAAAAATTAGGTCACTGGAAAGATCTTAACAACAGTCTCCAGATACTCCCATGAGTAACCCCAGGAGTTCCAACAATCCTTTCAAAGCAAAAACTTCCTCCATTCTCACAGACAACTAACTATACTACACATACAGACAACGTTTCATTTTGAGATGCGGGGTAGATTGCTGAGCTCAGAGTGTGCTCTGGGAATTTAGACAGTTATAGGGAAACTTAATGCTATTTCCTCAAGGGATAAAGCACTAGGGGATGCAACTGAGAAGCTGGGATGGGTAAAGTAAGTACTGGAGGGTAAGCAGGACCCAGGAGATCTAGGTATGCCCTCCTTACTCTCCTGATGACCAATCCCAAGCTTGCTCTTCAAAACCCTCCATATCTCACTTTGCTTATTCCCCAAAAACCATTTTTTTCTTCTCCTGAACAAATACTGTGAGAACCTATCAAAAAGTAACCCATAGTCATATAGGTATGTAGGTACTTAGAACTCTTAGAATTCATTAGAACTCATTAGGAGGAACTCAGGTTCTTCAATACACAAACTTTTATATAAATACTGGACAGAACTGTAGACAAGAGAAATATTTTTGGGACCATCTACAGTAAAATCTCAATTAACAAGTGTATGGCTTGTACCAATTCCACCCCTCATGCAGGTACACATCTTAGAGGTAGCAATCTCTTCACCAACTCAGAGTCAGTTATCCCTAGCTAGCAAAGTGGCCCAGGCTTGGCTTGAAATTTGGGTTACTAGAACTTATCCAATTTATGGAACACTCAGTTAAATGGAATTATTCAGTACTCTGGATTTTGCCACAATTCAGCAGCTGCCTTTTCCCCCTGGAAGCTCATTCAGTGCCTTTGGTCTTCTTATCCTGGAATAGTCCTCTGTCCTTCAGCCTCCTTTTCTCATTGGTGAGTTATTCCCAGAGTCTCCATTTTGAGGAAGGACCCAGGTCATCTATCCCATTTTTCTCTCCTAGCTCTTGCTTCTGATTGCCCAGGCTTTATCACTCTGTCTCTGTGAGAACACCACCAACCCTCTAGGTTGAACTAGGTAGCCTATAATGTCCTTTCTAGTTTGGAGTCTATGATTCTATGTTGCCTTATACTAAGTTTTTGTTGTTTTTTAATGTATG
>CM053769.1:219166771-219197026 GCA_028658325.1 Potorous gilbertii
AAAATTTATCAGGAATAAGGAGAGATGCCAAAGACTCAGAGATTACATGAAAGTTTCATATCTGTACATCTTGAACACCTTCAAGAAGAGGTGGTACCAAATGTGATGAGCATCAACTAACACCATAAGAAATGAAATTGATTGTATTTTAACAGATAGGAAATGAGCCATTACTGATGTGCAAAACATTACTGAGTCAGCTGACTCCAGGCTCAGACTCTAACTTGTTGGAGCAAAAATTAAAATCAAGTCAGATCAGGCATGTTCAACCTAGAAAAGTAAATTCAAATGTGAAAAAGTGATGTCACGAAATTAAAACAACTCCAGTAGGACTGTTCCAAAGAAGTTATTAAAGATGAAAATATGAAATGAATGAAAGAAATGACACTGACATTGACTCATAACTTTATATAGAAATTCAAGTAATATAAATAAGGTGCCAAAATGAGATGTTTTAAAAGGTTTTAAAGCTTATTTAATTAGTAGTCACTTGACTTACCAAGTGGAAGAAATACATAGGAGACAAAAGCAGTGCTAGCTCAGAATACTATTAACTCATTTGAAAATAATACAGAGAAAGACAATAGAAGATGATGAACACTTTCCCGATATAAAACAGGGAGAAGTGGTGGAAAGGAACCTTATTGGTGAGAGAGCCAACTAAGCAAAGTCATCCTGAGGGAATGTGAGGTGAAACTGCACAGAGCAGTTGCATCTGTTTGCTCCTTAATGCTCCCCTGAAATGATTTCATCAGACATTCAGATGCAACGAGCAACAGTGAAAGATGGAAATGATCCTCAAAGATTTTTATAATAAATTCTATTCATCATCAAAAAAGGTACTACTGTAGGCGGACTCTACATTGTGATACTGGATATGCTTATAGAGCAGTTAGAAATGCTACTTAAAGTAAGAAAATGGAAAATCAGCTGGATTAGATCAAGTGTACATAAAAGAGATCCATGCTGGAGGCAAGATAATTGTACAATCATTGAAAGATCAATTCTCAAAGTATCTGAAGTATTGGAAATATAGGAAAGGCATGAGGAAAATCTTGGTGTTTGATATACCAAAAAAGATGACTGGCAGATCCTCAGCAAATACCAATCCAAACCATAGACACAGGAATGACTAAGAAGCTGTGGTATAGAAATATAATTGAATAGTACTGTATTATAAGAAATTAATATGAGGAATACAGAGAATCAAGGAAAGACTTACATGAACTGATGCAAATAGAAATAAGCAAGATCAGGAAACCATCAATATAAATGGATATAATAACAACAAAACAGCAGACCTTGAATGCTATGAAATCATATTAACAAAACTTGCCCACAAAGAAGAGATGAGAGATAAGAAGCCTCCTCCTGCTTTTTTGTGAAGGAGACCATGGATATGAAACACTGTATACAATGCCAGTCTTTTTTGATGGGTTAGTTTTGGGGTACCTTGGAACAGGAAGGGATTGACACAATGGGAAATATAGGTAATGTAAAAATAAAAGTTACAGACAATTGATTAGAATATACTTGTGTATATGCCTACTTTCTCATCCATGTAAATATTTTATGGGAATAGAATATGCACAAATTGAGGATATCTTTGATGTGGGTATTACTGGGAGTAGAGAGAATTCTACAAGTGACACTTCACAGTGGACCACATCTTTATCATCTTGTAATTAATAAAAAAGATGGAGACAAGTAAAGTTCCTACTGTGCTTATTGACTACAAAAAAAGCTTGATTCAGAAAGCAAAATACCACCTCAAATATTCTTTAAATAAGATGTATTCTATACATTCAACAAATTTATGCAAGATTCTTTAAAAACTATAAGAACAGGGGTGATGTTTTCTGACAACCTTCTGATTGTTAATATCAAGTGATACATATTATAAGCAGACAGATGCTCACAAAGGTGATTTATTTGCAGGTGAAATTTTGATAGTTGCATCAAGCCCTGGAACATTTCAGGGTCTTCTGGACAAGATCCATAACAATTCAAAAGAATTTGGACCAACTATCCCCAGAGGAAAAAATAGGTGTGTGGAGTGCTAGTCTTGGAAGTCAAGAATACAAGTTTGAATCCTTCCTCAGAAACCTATCAGTTATGTGATCATAGAAAAGTCATAAAACCCCTATAGGACTCAGTTTCCTCATCTATACTTTACTGATTTTCTTTGGAAGTCTCTTAAAAATACTGATACAAGACCCTGCATATCGACAGGTTAACAAAACCATGAGATTGGTGAGGACTGGATGATCTTTAAAGTCCCTTATAGTTCTACAGTTCCAAAGGAAGGAAGGAAGGAAGAGAGGGAGGAAGGGAGGGAGAAAGAAAAAAATTAAGAGCCTACTCTGTACTAGGTGTTGTGCTAAGTATTTTGCAAATATTTTCTCATTTGTTCGTCATGGTGGCTCTGGGAGGTAGCTGCTGTTACTATCCCCATTTTACAGTTGAAGAAAATGAGGACTTGCCCAGAGTCATACAACTCCTATGTGTCAGAGGCTGGATTTGAACTCAGGCCTTTCTTGCTCCTAGCCCAGCACTCTTTCTACTGTGCCATGTATGCACCTAAGGAATACCTACTGTTTTTGACTGTGATGTACAACTAAGTGGACAATCTAAAAACTGCAAATAGACAAGTTGGGCCCAGAATTAAGCATGAGGTGGAAAATTTCAGAGTTCCTTTAATAACTCCCAATTCTCCCTGCAACAAAGATCTCTCTTTTTAAAACTCGTATTCTAACATTAAGGTATATGACTGTGAGTGAAGAACATACAGTCTCTGTAGAATCAAAACTGAAGGCACACTGAATGGATGTGAGCTGTCTACCATACATAACAAATGAGGAACTTCAGAGAAAAATAGGAGCAAATGAAAAAAAATGATCATCAGATAAAGCCAATGAGCATTTATTAAGCATCAGCTATGTGCCAGATACTATGTTTAGCACTGATCATGTGATGAGAATAAATGATAACTCTTAGACTAATTGTTCCACTGGTATCCTCAAGGTGTCAAGAGAAAATGGAGATGGCCTTCAACACATTAGATAGACCCCAAAGTTTATGGGATGACATAATAAATGTTGCATAGGATGGGTTGGCATGGGTGGGTAGGTTGTGATCTACAGCTCAACAGGACATCCACTTGGATACATCTCTCAAGATACATCTCTCAAGGTAAGTTCATTGCCTCTAGACTCACCATCATACAGCTAACTCAAGTCTTGACTGACACCACCTCACTTAGCCTCTTCTCCCCTCTGATTAGAGGGCTCCAGAGATGAACAGCAAAGTTCTCCCAATGCCTTCCTTTATAGAGAGCAGGAACTAGACTTTTAGTTTACTCCACTTTGCACCTGCTGCTCTGCCTAATTTTAGCTCCACAGAATAAAATTCCCCCTTTGTGTGTTGTCTCTTCCTTTAGATTGCAAGTTCCTTGAGGTCAGTGACTGTCATTCATTTTATTAACTTTATCCTCAGCGTTTAGCACAATGCCTGGCACATAGGAGGTGTTTAATAAATGTTTATTAGATTGGGTTGGATGAGATCACTTAAACATTTGAGTATTTGAGCATCTTCCCAGGTATTCAACAAAGTGTTCTGAATTTAACGCATGTTTAATAGATGTCTGTTAAAATTAGAGTTTGTTGAAAAACCACATGAATAAAAAGTAGAGAAACAGATCCCTTCTGTCATCCTTAAGCTTGCCTAAGCCTCTGCCAGGATCTACAAGTAAGCACTATTCTGGGTCGCAAAATAAGGGCATTGCAGGTAAGCTTTTAAATCATGATGGAGCTGCTCAATCCCATCAGAACCTGTGTCCAAGTCCAAAGTCAATGCTTAAAAATGTCTGTGGAAAACTTGGAGAAAGGCTCAGAAGAGAGGAACTTACAATAGTGTAACTTTTCTCCTTTCTTGACTTTCTTTGGAAGTCTCTTAAAAATACTGGAACAAGACTTTGCATCCTAATGAATTACTTGAACAAGTTAACAAGATCATGAGAAGAGCCTATGAAGAAAAAAAGGGTGTACTCAAGAGTCCATTATTAATGAAACCCATGGATATGAATACTCCAGCCTCAGGTTTTTCAAATTGCATCCCTTAATAAGAAAGCTCTTGCCCATCCAATCTGATGATGTAGATTAGGATAAAGGACATATAGATGATTACATTTACTTACTTCTCACCCACTGATGGTTTTCAAGGGACTGAACACAATCAGGTATCAAAAAAGAAGATGCAATGTAGAGGGGAGCATTGGGAATTTCCCACCCCTTTAATTTATCAGTTGAAAACCTTGCTCCTTCACGGTAGGTTTTCAAAATTGATGTGAAACCTACATGGGATCCTAAAAGTGCTTGTTTTCTTATGATGCTACAGTGATTTTTAACAGAATTTCTATGCCTAGAGGCATTTTTAGCAGGCTCATTTCCATAGTTTTACAGATAAATAATGAATATATATAGTCTAGGTAATTATATAAAACCACTTCAATGTTGAAGGCAGACTAGGGAAGAATCACCTTTGGCCATTATTCACTGTGCTGAAGTTGATCCAACATCTCATGAAAAAGACTTCGGTTTCCATTTTAAAGAGTTCTTGAAATCCCAGCACCCCCTGCTATTGAAGTTCAATTTAGAATAGCTGTCCCATAAACTCTTCTGTTAGAGGGGGAAAGCCAGTCTTTGGCACCAAAGTCTCCTAGTCATTACTGACAAAGCCTCTTGGCTCTACAAAATACCAAAATGTAACTGACCAACTAAAACCAGGGTTTTCCCTTAATGATATTTGATTTTTCCAATCTTAACAAACACCACCACTTGGGTACCTTCCTCAGCCAGCCACTGCCTCAGAAATTGCTCTGAGGAAACTGTATAAAATTTCATAACATCCTCAATTCATATTTTTTTTGAAGCAGACAGGAGTTATCTTCTTCCTGGGGGAAAAGGTCACAAAGCCTTATATTTGCTGGTCCTCTGGGATCCTCACTGTAGAAAATTAATTCATATGACAGAAAATTAAGTATTTATGGCAAATAATTCTATAACATTCAGAAGTTTCTTCTTCTGATTGAACTGTTTACACTGCAGAAGAAGTTCCTTTGGATGCTCCATCAGAGACAGAATTCTGGGCTAGGTGGACTGCCCTGAGGGACACCTTATGTTCTTATGACCTCTTGTTGATCACTGAGTCAGGGAAATTTTGAGTGACACAATGGTGCCCTCAAACACATGCCCTTCATAGCTCTGCAATGGATAGATAATATTCAAAAGGATCTACTTTCCTGTTGGCACTTTTGATTATTTCACTCAAACTAGATGAAGGCTGAACGTTGAGTAATGGCAGCACTCAAACCACACGTACTGAAATAAGTCTGCTACTCTTGAAGATAGTAGCCTTAGATAAGAATCTGTTATGTACGTCTATATCTAGACTTTTTGGGATGTGGTACAGTTTGATAAGAGACAGCAATTTCACCCTTAAAAGTTTCAATTTGGTGATCATGGGATCATAGGTTTAGAGCTGATAGAGAACTTAAGAGATCAGATATAACATATAGAATTATAAAGAATATAAAATATATAGAATTATAAAATATAAAGAATTATAGAATTATAAATATAATATATAGAATCACAAAATAGAAAACTTAAGAAGTCAAATATAATATATAAAACAGAATATAGAGAATTATAAAAATTAACTGTCCTGAAGCATAGTTATAAAAAAATTTAAATCAAGTTTACAGATCCTTGGTTAAGAGCCTACATCAATGGGTATTGTTAGCAAGGGATCCCACTCTTCACCCCTTTCTTCAATCTTTCTTTCACAGTATTGCTTTCCTCAGCATGGATCTGGTTACTTGATGCCACTGCTCAAAAATCTTTAGTGAATCCCAATTGCCTATTGGTTAAAGTTCAGACTCACATTTGGCAGTCAAGGCCTTCCATAAACTGGTAATACCCTATCTTTCCAGACGTGTTCTTATGCAGAGAACCTTTAGCAAGTAACAGTATTGAAAACAGCCTGGCATGAGGAGTTTGCATTGAGAAGAAAATTTGATGTCTGTAGATCAACTAAAGCTAATAAGCATTTATTAAGTACCTACTGTATGCCAGGCACTGTGATAAACAAAGGGCAAAGCCATCCTGCTCCTCAAAGAACTCACAGTCTAATGATAAATGACTATCTGTATGAATGGACCAGGTGTTCTGGTCAGTTCCAAGAAAAGGTCAATAAATAAAGTATTAAAAAACAAGTCAAAGAGGTTGCTTTTGGACCAAATGAATTCACTTTTGAACTGAGCTGATCATGATTTATTCCAATTTATACACACACATATGTGGATAGATATATAAGTATTGCCTGTATATTGAATGACACAACAGCATGTAAGATGAGCACAGGTGGGAATCCACTGAGAGGTATTAATGGGAAGCCTGCCCTTGTATAGCTTTTGCAGGATACTCGGCATGGTGCCATTTTGGTGACTTCCAGATAGGAGGAGGATATGGTGATTGCTGAGAGCTGCCTTTACTCCAGGTTTTAACAGGCAAGGCATCCTAGGTGAAGTGGATAGTCATACCTCGCCCTTTGTACCAAGTATTTTCTCTTCTTCTAACCTATGTGTAGAATTTTGTAAATCATAATAGATTCCTTTAGTTTAATTTAGTAGCAGCAGTAGTGTTGTAGTAGTAGTAGTAGCAGTAGTAGTCGGAGCAGCAATAGTGGTAGTAGCAGTAGTAATAGTAACAGCTAGTATTTATATAGATCTTTAATATTTGCAACATCACCAATTTTTTAATCAATATTATGTCATTTTATGTTCACAATAACCTTGGGAGATGGGTGCTTTCATCATTTTGCTCCTGTTTTACAGATGAGGAAACTGAGGCTGGCATAGGTTCAGTGACTTGCCCAGGGTCACATAGCCAGTAAGGGTTTGAGGTTATACATTAGTGTCTCCTTGTCGCGCCTTTCTTTAAAATATTGGCATTCTTGAGAGAGATAACTTGTTAAGTCCACGATATCTTTGCACGAATGAGGTTACTGAACATTTTTTGTCCCTGATAGAAGAGCTCGGATAACATGAAAGAAAGATTAACTGGAATGGTGGGTGGGAGAATGCTGAAAGGAGAACTGAAAAGAAAGGCAAGGATAAACTTTGCCTTGGCACCAGTGTTTTAGAAGAGAACACTAAATGCTAACAAATGGGGGATTTTCAAGCAGAACATTATAATGAAACACCAGGTGTATGAAGGCTCCAAAAGTTTAAAAAAAAGTGAATTTATAAATTGATATATTTACATGTACATGCATATATATATATGTATATATATATATATATATATATATATATATACATATATATGAATAATAAAATAGAAGCTCCCTGAGGGCAGGGACTATTTATTTGTCTTTACACCTCCAGTATGTAACAGATCTAGACACATGGCATTCACTTAATACAGATTGCTGATTAACTCAGTTAACTGCAGCAGCAGTAGCAGGAGCAGCAGTAACTCTCTCCCCAGTCATTAAATTTTATCTTTTACCAAAGGTGGCAAACATTCTAATAATAACAATGATAGCTAACACTTATATAATGCTCACTATATACCAAGTACTAACAGTTCTTTTTCAATTTTTCTTGCTTGATCTTCTCAAGAAGTCTGGGAGGTAGGTGCCGTTATCATCCTCATTTTACAGATGAAGAAACTGAAAATAGTGGAGGTCAAGTGACTTACCCAGGGTCACACAACTAGTAAACATCTGAGACCACATTTGAACTCAAGTTTTCCTGACTCCAGGTCCAGTGCTCCATCCCCTGTGCCACCTAGCTGCCCCAAACCAGGAAAGCTTATTTACCCACCTACAGGATTTTTAATTTTGTGGGTATAACTCTTCCCTCCACAGATTCAGACTGCAACCCTTCTACCATTTGGTAGATGGTTTTTTGAGATACACTGAGGTCAGAAAAACTCATCATTTTATAGTCAACCTGGAGACGAGTTCTCCCTGATTTTAGCTGGGTTATTCCTCGGGGTAATAGACATGTACAATCTTGTGCAATGCCTTTCCAAATTAGAAAGAAGGACCTGCCTCATTTTGTGCTCTGATGGAATAACTTTCAAGAACCTTGTGTCACCTCTACAAAACTTCTTCCTCAGAAGACTTTAGTAGAACAAAACAGAAGAACAGAAAATCATCAATTAATACCAGTGTTAAATGAAAATTCTATGAGGTGGAGAAAAATGAACACCACAATGTAATGTTGAACTTAACCAGGTAGGGAGTCTGGTGCTCACAAAAATTTACCCAGTTCCCCCAGATTATTGTCCCCTGGTGAATGCAAATGTTTCTATTCCTGTGCTCTCTCTTTGCCTATATTGTCATAGAAGGAAAGGGTGACTAACACAATTATTACTACTATATCTATGGTCTTTGGTTTTCTCTAGGTACGTTCAATTATCTCTCATCTCTGCAATGTCTCACTGCAAAGAAAATCAAGGCTTGCTTTGTACAACAACAACAACAACAAAATTAAATGTTGGGGGGATACCTGAAAGGGAAATTCCACAAGAAAGCCAAACAGGTAGGCCCATACTCCAAAGAGATCAGAGAAAGAGAAAAGATCCCACACATGCAAAACTTTATAATAGCTCTTTTATAGTGACAAAGAACTGGGAACTAAGATGGTATCCATCAAATGGGGACTAGTGGAATGCATTAGGGTATGAGAATGCTAGTAAATTCAATTGTGCTATTAAGAAACAATGAAAGGGATGATTTCAGAGAAAACTGAAAAGATATCTCTCAAGGAAGTGTGTAGAATGAGGAAAACAATTTATACAGTGACAACAATGGGGAGGGGGCATGGATATTGGTATAAGGTTACCAAAAGGGGGGGGAAGAGAGGAGGTGTATTGGAACATTTTTTAAAAATGCATACCAAAGAATAGAAGGAAGGGCAGAAGAAATCACAGATAAGCAAGACAGCTTTGAAAGTTACTTATGGAACTTATTACTTACAAAGAAAAGCAAGATGTACTTAGTGACTGACAATTTCATGTGCAATTCTTTTTTCCCCCTGCTCTATTGTATCTATGGAAATGTCAATTTTATTTCATGTTTTTGAAAATTCAGAATAAAGAAACTCAAAAAGTAGATGATAAAAATAAGAAAATTCAACAGAGGGATTAAGTCACTTGCTCACTCCCAGAAGACTAAAATGGAAGCTGATTCTTTCACGGTTAAGCCGAGTTGATCAAGTTCAGGACCATGAGAAACCATGCTGTTGCTCTGAAAGAAAGGAGCTATTTGAACATACTGTTCACTCACTGGTGTTTAACCAATAGACTAGAGTCTTTTTAGAAACAAAGTACAAATTTCATCTGTGAGAAAGCATTTACTATTTAACATTTTCCCATAAAACATGAAGGAGCTATGATTTCTTCAATGCATGGAACATTGGTGTGGGAGGTCCCTCCACCAACAGCAATACTGATCACAATCCATCATGACTTAGAAGTTAAGGCCTAGGATGTTGCTTGAGGCACACTGTGGTTAAGAAAACTGTCTAGGGTCACAGAGCTAGTAAATGCTAGAGTCAGGGTGGGGAACCTACAGCCTGGAGGTCACATGTCTGTAGGTCTTCACATGCAGCCGTTCGACTGAACCCAAACTTGAAGTTTGGGTTCAGTCGAAGCGCTGCACTAGACCTCCTAGAAGGCTCCATGTGGCCTTAAGGCCCTATGCTACAGGTTCCCCACCCCTATGCTAGAGGGTAGGATTTGAATGCAGAACTTTGTGCCTACAAATACAACACTCTGCCACTCCGCCAGGCTGTTTAGAATACAAGCAACCCATGAATTCTGATTCTTTTTTTCAGAAAATGTCTTTATTTCCATGTTACACCTGCAAAGTCATTTGGGCTACAATTCAAACCCATGACTGCTTTTGAGACTCTCCAAGTTTCCACATCCAGATGTCCTGACACCTCACTTGGAAATCAGCTGTGACTATTTTTAATGAGCATGAAGCCAAGCAAATAAGGAACATTTCTTAGACTATCAATCCCCACTGGTTGTCCATTTCCAAATGCTCTGTTAAAACTTTAAAAACCTCAAATATCCCTAACATAGAAAAGGGAAGGTGAACTCCAGGAAATCAAATGGCTAGATTTTTATATTCTAAAACAATTTGTTCCCTACAGTGCACGTTTAGCAAAAGCTCTGAATAAAAGTAGCCTGATTGTGAGTTTAGTTCCTTTTAAAGGGTGGGTAACTCTCAGATCATCTCTGATTGACATAGATGGAGGAAAGGAATGGGTGGCAAGGACCAGATTCAAATAAGAATGTGCCTATGTCTTGTAAGTCATAAGGTAGGAGGTGGTGTTGGGGGAGTGGGCAGAGAGGAAGATAAAAACAAAACAAGCAGATTCAAAATGAAAATTATCACCTGGCTATAAACTTAAAATAAAGGAATGATATATTCACTGCTCAGATAATATATTTCTAATCACCTTAGAAATCATTCTTTGGCAGCTCCCGGGAAGGAACACATAAAATAAATGCTACCTGTATAGGACAGTATGACAGCCTGCCTTGACTTCATGAATTACTGGAGGGTCATAGGTCTAGAGGTGAAAGGGTCCAACTCCTTCAGTTTATAGATTATCAAATTAAGGCACATAAAAGTGAAATAACTTGTTCAGGCTATACAAGTTGTAAGCCTCAGAGGCAGGATTTGAACTCAGGTTCTCTGATTCCATAGTTAGGACTCTTTCCACTTTACCACCTAGCCTGCTTAAGATAAGATCCCCTCTTAGCTAGAATATTTCAATAGCTGTCTCCCTGGTCTCCTTGTTTCCAGTCTCTCTCCTCTAATCCATTCTTCACTTCACCATCAAATTGATGTTTCCAAAATGCATAGCTAACCAAGGCACTCTCCTACTAAAAATTTTTAAGTGGCTCCCTATTGCTTATAAAATCCTCACCCATTTCATTTCAAGCATTTCAAGACCCCAGCAACCTGACTCATCTTTTCAATCTCAATTTCATTTTATATTTTTCTCCTTTATGACCTCTCAGCTATCAACAACTGGTCTTCTAGATGGAACTTGCATACGAAGTTATGTCACTAGACCTCCTGCCTTTGCACAGGCTTTTCCCCATACCTGAAATATACTCCTCCTCATCTTTATCTCTCAGAATCCTTAGCTTTCTCCAAAACACAGCTCAAATGCCCCTTTCCTCATAGAGCCTTTCCAGACCCCTAAGTTGTTAGTGGTATCTTCCCCTTACAATTCTTTTGCATAACTTTGTATTCATAAATCTGCATAAGTGTTGTACCTTCCTGGTACCTGGATTCTTAATGCAGGGTCCATGGACTAGACTACAGGATGTCTGTGAAGTTGGACTGTCTCCAGTCATATCAGCCATGTCTGACTCTGTGACCCTATTTAGGGTTTTCTTGGCAAAGATACTAGAGTGGTTTGCCATTTCCTTCTCCAGCTCCTTTTATAGATGAGGAAACTGAGGCAAACAGGGTTAAGTGACTTGCCCAGGGTCACATAGCTAGCAAGGGTCTGAGGTTGGATTTGAACTCAGGTCTATCTGACTCCAGGCCCACCACTCTATCCACTGTGCCATCTAGCTGTGAAGTTGGATAGAAAAAAAATTATGTATTTATTTTCACTAACTTCTGATTGAATTTAGCATTTCCTTCGATTATTAATTTTTTAAAAATGATTCTGAAAAGAGGCCTATAAGTTTCAGTTGGCTGATAAAGGGCTCCATGATGTAGAAAAGGTTAAGGAGCCCTACTATAGTAGAATGTAAGCTTCTTGAAGACAAGAACTATTTCAATATTATATTTGTATCTCTGGCATGTTACACATAGTGGGAACTTCATAAATGTCTGTGGAACTGAATTATTGAAGAGCAAGATGAGATAGGGATGGCAGGTTTTTGGTTTAGCAAGAGGGGAGGAATCTGTGATGATGTGATGAGATCTACATGCATGGCAGGGCCATTCTAGGGGAGAACCTTCCCTACAGCACATATTGTGGTGGTCTTGCCAAGGAAGCATCTGGAGGCCAGCTCTGGAGTGACTGACAGGTGGTGTTTAAGGGCTTAGAAAACAAACAAATAAACAAACATATGTTGTGCAGAGCCTTAAAAACCAAGCATGTTAGGAAAGAGTGGCAAGCTGACTTTTATATTCTTTAAGATACTTCACATATTGGTCAGATTTGGGAAAATTGGCAGACTGAAGTTCACATCATTAGAATGGAGGTGTTTAACAAGTGTTTTCAAGTCTGATAGAATTCCTTAGATTCTTGAAACAGGAAACAAAGCAGGCAATAAGGAATATTTTTTTCCTAAATCTAGCCAGTGTATAAAATGTGCAAGAAGGTCACCAATTTAATGAAGAAAGTATAATTCTGCCTTTTTCCTTGGTGCCAAAATTCCACACAATTTGTGTTCTAGGAGGGGTACCGAGAAGCAGGGCAGGAAGAAGAAATGATGTTCTAGTCTGTTCTTATATTTAAGCACAATTAGACACCTGATTACATTATCAGTCAATATGTCAATCTCCTGAAATCAGTAATTATGGTTTATGTAGGCGTTCTGGCTCTCTAATTCAAGGCTTGAAATGTGTTTCCTTTCATTTAGCTGCAGGGTAGATCTGATTTGAATATATTTCCCCTATTTGACATTCCTTTCCAAAGAAAGGCTTTTAGTATGAACATACAATCCTTTCAGAAAGAGATGGGATGTTCAGATAAAGAAGCAAGATAAAACTGAGTATAATGAAATCCAACAGAAAACAACACAGAAGCCAGAACCCAATGAACAAATTTATCATCAGAAACCAACACATACACTGTACCTATTTAGATACAGAGATTAATCAAAAGAAAATCATGTTTCCTGCCTGTCAAAGGCAGACCTATGAAACAAGATATGAACTGGCAAGATTATAGAATTTGGAATCAGGTTCCAATCCTGACTCTCCCACTTAGTTTGCGTATGACCTTGGGAAAGTGACTTAACTCTGACAGGGACCTGGTTTCCTGTAATATAAGGGGCTTGAATTAGGAGACCTTTAAAGTCCCTTTGTACTCTAAAATTCTACACTCTATATTCTATGACAGGAACCAATAGGAACCAAAACATAATCCATGACAAGGATATAGCCTCAGTATGGTGTCAGTCAAATATTGGAGACACATTCATTTTATTCTTTGTAGTTAAAAATTGGTGCTATTTTGGGGAGAAATTCTTTCCTAGATACTCATTTTGCTGAACATGAAGTTGTAGGGGTGAAGGGGAAGGGAAAGGGATGTAGCCAAGGAAGAAGCCTAGACATCTAGACCCATGGCTCTTCTTCGATATAGGCCTGAAATCAAGGGCATTTTCCAGAGTATTAGAGGTTAAGAGCTTGCAGAATTAGCCCTTCAGTCATCTGTTCTATCCATATTTGAGTCAAATTTGCTTCTCTGGATACCAATAACATTATGATTCTAGGAAGGAGCCCACAGTTTAAATTTTACTGCACAGCCCAAATAAATACATGCAAGCTGCCAAAACTGCCTACATAAATCTCTCTGATCTCCTAGGTAACACTAAAAAGAGTGGAGACAGGAGGAAAAACTGTTTTTAACCTGAAGATGGAAGCAGCAGAACCTGTGGAAACCCTGGACCAAGAAAACAAGACCCAGTCTAATAACCTCTGAGAGCAAGGCTGTCAAATTCCTATGGCTGAGAAAGCTGGCAAAAATGGCTTTTGATTCTGCTGAACATCTAACACACAGGCTGACTGGATGACTTGTGCTCAGCTAGCTTAGATGAACAGTTGCTTCCCAGGATTCAGGGCTTCCTTTGAGGAACTGATTTAAAGACTAAAGTGGCTCATATTTCCTTAAGATCAGAGTTGTGTCTTGTGCTGTTGGGCTGTCTTTCAAGACTACAAATGTTCCATCCTGCAACTCTTTCGTTAATTCAATCCAAATCAAGTGTCTATAATTTTGTGTTCAGCCCTAATCCCAGTAAAGGATACAAAAGGGTTATCCATCCCTCAAGGATCTTATCATCTAGGTCAAGTGTCAAGACAGATAAAAACAATTATGGGAGAATACAAGATAAAATAATGAAGTACCCAAATATGTGAAACAGATAGTCAGTGCCCTGTGAAATTAGGAAGGAGTAACATTTGTGTGCATTTAATTGGAGGTGATAGGCTATAAAGCAGACCTTAAAGTACTGATAAATGTGGACAGATTGAAAAGCATGGAGGGCATTACACGTGGAAAGAGCAGCAGAAGGGAAAGCTCAAAGGTGAGGCTACCTAAAGCTTTTCTTATGTCTTTAAGGCTGAATGATAGATGCTAATTTTCCTGAAAAGAACTCTCTGATAATCAGCAGTGGCAGATTTTAGCCTACACACTTGTCTCAAAGTCAACATAACTGAGTCAAATGAAAGGGAGAAGAGCTGTTAGGAGAGTCTATCTGGGACAAAATAGAAGAATAAAGAATCTACCTGACAAGTGGAGACCTGTCCACAAGGGACCTGCTGTGGAAGAAAGTGATCTGGATCAGTATCAAAAGTGGAAGGGACCCCAGCAGTCACAGCTTGTGACCTAGACTCCCACAAAGAATACAATACCTCCAAATTTTCTGCAGTCTGAGGTCCCTTTCTGAAACTGTCTCTAGAAAGGAAGCAGAGAAAGCAAGAGAATGGGCCAGTACTGACATGCTTCCCTCCTGGCCTTAAAAATCCAACAGTTTTCCGGAGTCAGCCTTGAATTCAGGAGGCACGGACTCTGCACCTGTCATTTCCAATTTCTAGGAGCCTGATTTCCATCCGTTTTTCTCCCAGAAAATAATTCTAGTTATTCTTGTGTGCACTCATGCTTCACTGGCTGCCTAAATTGCATTTTTTGAAAATGTAGCCTGTTAATTAAATGAGGCAAAAGAAGAGGGATTAGGCATAAACTTGGTAATTAATAAACATATACTAGCAAAGGCTCAGCTCCTGTTACAGAGGGTGCTTTCAGGGCAGCCTCTCTTCCCTCCCTCTTCCATGCACTCATCCCTCCCACCGCTCCTCCGCCATCCCCATCTCCATCCATTGCACACAGATGATTAAGAACCAGCCAGCTTACTGCTTCTCTTATCAGTTTCCTATACAGATGGCATCCTGAGTAGGGCTGGTACTCAGCAAAATTTTAAAGCAGATTAGTTTGTTTTTGGTGCACTTAAATTTTCCTTTTTCTATCCCTTACCCAAGTGCTCAGTGGTCTCATGCTGTCCTCTGATCCTGCAGCAGTCCACTCCCCGCATACTGTTCACTTCTAAGTTCTACATTTTCCCTAAGCTTTCCCTACAATGAAAACTTACCCATTCTCCCATATCCCTATCTCCCATACCCTTTATAGGTGACTAGCTGGCTAATCTGACACACTAACTGTATTGAGCTATTAACCTGTCAGCTCTCTTAAGTAATGTCTTTGTGTGTTAACAGAGGCCTTCCACACTTTCACTTAAAGAATGGGAAAATGGGAATTCCTGGCTGCCTGCAAAGTATGTTTGTTTAGTCCTGGAGGAGAAAGGAGGTGGTGGAAAAGGCAGGGGATTTATTTCATACCTCAAAGCACATCCTGTAGGGGGCTGTCTGCTTTGCTCACATGAGTGGCCAGCCCCAAGTCCAGGGGTCTGGTGAATCAGAGTTTTATATCAATCCATGCCTTTCTATCTCAGTAAAACGAAATTCACACAAGATAAGAAATCATATTACGAATAGCACACATTTCCATATTGAATGAAGACTCAAAATGTAGTTCAAATTTACAAATGATCAAATTTTGGTAAGTATTTTAGTAAGTTCTACCCTAGGCAACTGAATTTCAGATCAGGAAAAGTGCTGAATGCTCTCCTGTCCTGTGAACTTTGGGGCAAACTGCTATGAATAAACTTCAGTTTTAGCACTGTGAAAATGGGGATAGTTTATAAAGAAGGGACTCTATGGTCAATGACATACATATTATTCTTTCTGAATTTGTGACTTCTAACAGGACTGAGCTCCTTGGAGATGCTAGCATCCATTAATTGGCAAATATTCCTCAACAATCAGAATATCAGGAATCTACAAAAAAGAGTTAATTCTTAAAGCTTGTCCTCTTTAAGATTCAGGAATAAACTACTTATTCCTTGACTTTAGTCACAGTACACAATGAGAATGAGCAAGCTGGTAAATGGACCCAGATTTGCTCAGTCTCTAAATGGCTCCTCCCAGGATGCTGGACAGGTGCTTTGGGAAGGTGGTTGGTTGGTTGTTGTTCTTAGTTCTCAGAGAGGAACAAAATGATATGGCTATGTGTGTGAAGTGTGTCCCACTGTGGCTTATCAGACCAATACGAGCTGGGAAAGATCTCCCACAGATTGGGCACAGATAGTTCATATTGTTGTGTCAAGTGTCTGAAACTGGATTTGAACTCAGGTCCTCCTGACTCCAGGGCTGGTGCTCGATCCACTGCATCACCTGGCTGTTCCAACTTGAACTACTCTTTAATATGACTGCTCCATGACTGACAAGCTGTAGAACCTGCACAAGTGTTCTCACTGCTCCGAGTCTCAATTTCTTCATCTATAAAATAAGGAACTGGAGTTACACAATCTCTCATGTGCTTTTCAGCTGGAAAATTCTCCATCTAAGTCATTGAAACATCTAATAATAGGACCTGACTGAGCATAAAGCACTATCACCCTAACATCCAAAGTGGTTCTTTCTTCATGGCTAGAGTCACTTAAGCATTGGAATTAGAAACCATAGGTGGAAAGTCATTTCCATTTCTGTGAAACGATAGAAAAGCAATACTTCACTGCTCAGGTGGAAAGATGCAAAACTCACCTGTCTGTCTCTGTAAGATGACTAGCTAACTCACACATAGTCTCCCAAACAAGCCAAACTGAGCCAACAGAATCACTTCAGAGAATGGCAAAACGGGTAAGTGCAGAAGTAAGATGTTACTTGTCATCTCCTTCCCCCTACACAGCTCGTGTTTGTTCCCCTTCACCCTCTTTGATGGCTCTCTGTAATTGATCTCTAAATGACAGGATCTCAAGGGAACATACACATCACTGGGGCAAGCTGTCATTTTTGAAGGGTTTTTGCTTGCTTTTGTTCAACATTTTTTCCCCTTCTCTCATTGGATTCCAGTGTGCCTATGGTTCTTCTGGCATTTAGATTGGCTGGCTAGGTGTTTAAAGTAGAATGATGCTGGACTGGACTTGCCTCTGAGAGACTGGGGTGGGGGTGGGGGTGAGCAGGATAGAGAAGAGCTGGGAAGTGGAAGAGACCCAGAAACAACCACCCATGACCAACGGTTTCCATTCCTCTTGCCAACCAATAGGAGCCCAGAATTTAAAATGGGCATGTCTGAACTGAAAGGCTGTATTGAGACTAGTTCTCACTGGATTTTCACTGGCCTTGAAAAATCTCCAGAAGTTTCTTCTTTTTACCCTTCCCTGAGTCCCTCCCCAACCCCCACTTCTTTTTATCTAGTTTTAACACACAAGCCTCAATTACAAAATGCTGAACAGAACAGGCCTTTGGACCCTCCCTGAGCTGTGGAAGCCTTCACAAGGGTTGCTGCAGGGAGTTTAAGCTTGTTGGAGACCAAGCAATGCACCACCCCCAATGTGGTGGACTTAAGTCGAATAGGGCCATGAAAACAGAGTGGATGTCTTTTTTGCTTCATTAACTCTTGTTTCTATTTTCTGTACTATACACTGTAAGGGGTCTAAAGACATCATCTAACCAGCACCCTTGTTTTACAAAGGAGGAAAATGAGACCCAAGACTTGTCTAAGGTCATATAGCTGGTGTTTCCATTAGAAAAAAATCAGCAAGAGAGGTGATGGAGACAAGATGTAAGGTGCAGAAGAGAGGATGGGAGACATAATATGGACACATAATCACAGCTTTGCAAGTAACCACCTAAAAACTGCATAGCCCAGATGTATTCTGGACAAGCTTGCCTCTCTGGAGAAGGGTGTGCACCAAGTACAATGCAGCCTCCTGCCCCAACAAAAATTATGGGGTTTGGCTCAGCAATCAGGGATCATATACAAAGCTGCTGTTACTCCTTTGTAGGATCATAGATTTTTTTGAGCTGAATGGGTGTTAGAGGTTATCTAGTACAACTACCTCATATTATGGAGAGGAGAAAAAGGCCTGTGGCTTGGGAGTCAATCTCTACTTTTGAAGATACCCTTATCCCAATGCTTCATTCTGTAAAATATGGCTAATCCCTTCCTCCCAATAATTGCTAAGAAATGGGCTGGAGAGAAAGCCTTTGATAGATAAATGATATTCCATAGTAAAAATGACAGCAACTTGTGGTTTTACAACATTTGGTCCAGGATGAAATATGAGGAAGACTACAGGAGTGCCTTTTCTCCCCTTCTGTCTTTATTTTATTCAAATTTTAATTCTCTAGGGAAATCTAATAGCTTTCAGAAAATTTAAAGAATAGGACTGCTGCCAGCACTGCTTAGAGACTATCATATTTGACAGAGATTAATGTAGACTTCTCTTTTTAATTCCTGTCTGCTCCCTCAAGCTCCTCAGTCTTTGCCTGACCCAGGGACTCTAAGCTCTTTGTGTTCTGAATGAAGCCCCAGAACCCAAGCAAGCTATGACCCTGTTAGAAAGGTACCCTGCAATTGACTTGCACTGTGATATTGGCTATAGATATGGAACTTAAGAGCACTTTCCTTTTTTTCCAACTTACCTTAAATATCAGAAGGTAGTTAGTTGGGCTTTGAGAGGTAGAGAGAAGGGTAAAGAATCTTTTTTTGAAAAAATTCATTATGAAATTAAGATGGACAAGCTTGGACAAAACCATTTTCCAGTTCCTGGCTTTCTTTTGGAGGGAACCCAAAGCTTACAAGTCTCTTAGTTTCTTCCCTCAGCATATTTAACAGCATTTGAGGAGCATCTGTCATCAGAGAAGTCCTTCCGATGACTGACAACATTGGAAATATTGGCCCATAATTCAATCTCTTAGGAAATACAGTTTTCTTTTAAACTGGGGGAAGGAAAGAGGGTAAGGGCTGGTGTTTATTTGTATGTGCATATCTGTGTGTGCATGTGTGTTTTCTTCTTTTTAAAACCTAACTGGGCATGGATCAAATTTGGGCCAGTTCTTGCATCTGAAACCCCATTTTTATGTATGAAATTTTTAAAAGCCCATGTCTCAGCATGTTCAAGGTGCTAGTTGAGGGCAGAAGGAGTATCAGCTGGTATTTAGGAGCCAGAATCACATAAATTGTGACAGATCAAAGGGGAAAAGAGGGTTCTCACTGAGCACTAACAGAATCTATCCCTCTTGCCTACATTGAACCACATCCCAAGTCCAGAAGAACCAAGTTATGCCCAGCCAATAAGAAATATGAATGATTTTAGCTTGGAATTCATCATCCCATTCCAAGGGAGAAGGAGCCAAAAGATACAATGCATGATGAACACTCCCAAGATAGAACAATATTTCTGCTCCAAACCAGTGGCTGGCTTTCAGAGCCAAAGACACACATGGAACAAAGGGCAAAGTTGGACTAACCTTGCAGAAAATCAGACATGTTCAGAGAGCTGTCAGTCAATAATCATTTCTTAAGCACCTACTATATGCCAGGCACTGTGCTAAGTGACTTACAAATATTAACTCATTTTATCTTCACAACAACTTTGGGAAGTGGATGTTATAATTGTCCCTATTTTACAGTTAAGGAAACTGAGGCGCAGGTTAAGTAATTTCCCCACATACAGCTAGTAAGCTTCTCAGACCAGATTTGAATGCAGGTGTTCGTGACTCCTAGTTCACTAGAACTCCATCTATTGTACAATTTTAGCTGAAGTTTAACTCCCCCTTCCATCTCACTCCTCCCACCCCACAGTGAGAGCTGGCTTAAAGCCATTAAACTCTACCTTTATCCAACCTTAACCCAAATCTGAACTTCTCCTCTAACATACACATATCTTTTTCTACCTCTCCCATGACATTATTAGATATTTCTAGGAATGACCCCTCAAGTCCTTTCATCTCAGGAAATGTAGAGAATGTCTTTTTTTAGTCTACGTCCTGTTCTTTCTCTACTACAACTCATTACATATGTTTTGGTGTAAAAGAGTACTTCTTAGGAATAATGGGATAGTCCTAGTGAAAAAAAATTAAAAGACAAAGACTTTGGTCCAATTTGGAATGAATGGATGAACTCACTTTCCTAGACTTTAAATAGTCCTCAATACTATTGTCTCTTGTTCTTTTATCTCCTTAATGTCCAACCATACTGGACACATGAGAGATGCTTGGTAGATGGTTGTTGAATGGACAACTGAATAAATATTAAATGCTGACAAATTTGACCTTAGATGTATCTGAGAAAAGGGATGTCTGCCCTTTGGAATTAGAGGAGAAAAATCAGTAAACTATTCATACCTATTAACCTGGAGATCCTATCACTAGGAGAAGTGGAAAGAGAAGTAAACATTTCTTAAGTACCTACTATATGCCAGGCATTTCCTCATACAACTATGGGATGTTTCCAATATTTACAAGAGAAGTCAAAGACAAAGAAAGATCTCCAAAGTATCAAATATTCTTAGCAGCACTTTGGTAAAGTGCTAAAGAACTGGAAACAACAAGGGTACCCATCTGTTTAGAAATGGCTCAACAAAGGTTGATTCCTCACCATGCTTGGATGAAGGTATAACCCCTGTACACTCTGGTGGTAGATCCCATTCATGTATGGGTTGGTCTAGATGGCCCTGAGGTCTCTTTCATCTCTCACATTCTGGAAATTTTTGAAATTATGGCTAATCTGTGTAATGGAATACCACCATGCTGGTAAGACAAAACAAATATGAGAAATTCAAAGGAAAATGGGAAGGTTTATAAGGACCAAAGCAGAGTAAGTAGAACTAGGAGAACAATATACATGGTGACTACAGAAACCAAAATGAAAACGACATCAAGAGGCAGCTGGATTCTGAATAACTCTAATAAGCAATCTTGATCTAGAACAAACAAAAAGGATGAAATACAGCCTTTCCTTTTCTGTAGAGAAGTGTCATAGGGTATGGGTGGATGAAGTTTCCTGTGCTGGCAGCCAGGATTGCTACGTCAATTGGATTTTCTTAAGTCTTTTCTTTGCTATGATGGATGGTTCAAAAGGGGAGAGAGTACAAGGGGAAATAATTGCAGTTTCCAAAAAAACACATCAATAAAATTTCAAAAATTAAAAAAGAAATAGTATTTGCTTTCATAAGAACCAAGAGTGTTTTCCTTTCTCTATTCCTAACTCTTCATATTGCACCAAGTCTTTCCCTGTGGCTATGAGATGTGGGCAAAAATTTTAAGATCTTAAGAGTCTCCCAAATAAAGCAGGGAATGTGATTTGAGATTGAAACTATGAACTATGGACCAGCTGTGTGACATGTGAGAGGAGGGACTTAACAAGCTGGACTGATGAAGTAATGACAAACACCTGTTATGTGGCTGTTTGGAGGTCACCATGGGTCTCCAAACAGTGTTAATTAATACACCCATGGCAATCAGCCCAGCATCAACCATTTAATTCACTATGCTGTCATTAGCCCAAATGAAATCTCAAAGTCTGGAAACAATGCTGCCTGGGGTTGACACTTGGCACTTTAAGATCAAGACATCAACTTGAAAGATAAACAGTGCCAAACTAACATTGTGCTGACCCACCCACTGTGGATGGAACATTAATAAACCAGAGTGTAGAACTCTCTGCCCCTCCAGGCTATAAGGCTATTTATATCCCATCACTCATGGTTAGATGGGAGTTAAATAACATGAGAGCCTAGGGGCCAAAGAGACCAAGGGGCCATGCCATGGTGTACTTATTCTGCATCATCAACTTATTAAACAAAGTTCTTTGATGTTGCTTCCAGAATTCAAAACAATGAGTGATCGGAGTAAGGGAAGCATCTGGGAAAAGGGGAAAAGAAAAATATGACTTGGTCATGGTCATGGACATCTGTTTAAAAAAAAAGAAAACAACTGTGACAGCAATCTTGTCTCTCTCACTGTGTGCTTTTAATTCTGGGTGGCCAGAGGCATTGAGATATATGAAAGATGGGTGACTTTTATAGCTTTTAAATGACTGCATAAAAGTAGTTTTGTCCATGAACCAATGAGCTCTGACAAATATAAACATCTTCTTTCTTTCAACAAGCATTCTGACATTACAACCAAGAGATTTGACATGTCACACAATGGAAACCTAACACTCTGCAGTTGTTAATCTCATGTTGCTGTCTGAAGTCACAGTAGAAAGACCACTTGGAAAATGTGAAGTTGGGGATAGGGGGGTAAGAAATAAAGCCAGTCTTCTACAGTGTCTGATTTGGGAAAAGGTTTAGAGGAGGTTCTTTATTTTTGTTTGTGGTGGTGGTGGTGGTGGTAGTGGTGGTAATAGTTTTTATATGGAGTTTTATGGCTTGCAAAACACGTTACAAATATATAATTTTATTCTTACAACAATTCTAGGAGGTAGGTGCTATTATTATATCCATTTTACAGATAAGGAAACTTGGGACATTCACTTGCCCAGGATCATGCATGTAGCTAGTGAGAGTCTGAGGGCAAATTTGAAGTCTAATCTTCCTTACTCTAAGTTAGAAAAGAATGGGTGGGTTATGGTGATGAGGTTAGTCTAAGAAACAGAGTTCAGGTAAGGAGAAACAGCCAACATGGAAAGGTTATCAAAGCCTAGATTTTGTTTTATATTTTATTATTTCATTTGAATCTGGAAGCATTTGAGAGCCAATGGAAAAATATGATGTGTAAGATATCTAAGTAGCATTTGATAGAATTCATTCTGGCAGATCTCTTTAGAATAGGAGCTAATGAATAGATAAGACACCAATGTCAGGGAGACCAGAAAGATGACTATTTGATGCAAATGGAAAAGGAGAGAAAGGACAGATCTGGAAGAAATTCATACGTTGTGGAGGTGGGACATCACACATATCATCAGTAGGAAAGTGGATGCAGATGTTGAGTTGAAGGTGCTGAACATGGGAACCTTTTAGGATAATGGTGCCAATGCCAATTTCAAGGAAAAAGAAAGTGCTAATATATAGGAAGAAAGACTCTGGGATGGGTCAGTTACAGGTTGTTAGCTTTTGTTTCTTATGTCAACAGATAAAATAAAACGGATTGAGATTACAGGAAGACCATGAAAGGTAGATGTAGCCTTTGGTACTAAGGCAATGGAAAACCACTATATACCACAACTGATGCTTGAGAATGGATTTAAAAAATGAAGAAATCATATAGAAGAGACAAGGAAAGGCAAATCTATAACCATAGAAAATGGAAAGGCAGCACAAATAAGCAAAATGACTGAGCTAAGGAAAAACATGAAGAGAAAGGAAATATATTTTCCTTTTGTTTCCTGACCATCACAATTTCATTCAATTAACTCAGCCTAAGTACTTATTAAGTGCCTATGCTGTGTTAGACTCTATGCTGGGATGTGAGGGATACAAAAGACAAAAAATGAAAATAATTTCTGCTCTGAAGCATGGGGAGAGCCAGAATATACATATAAAAGTGAATATAGATTAAATTCAGAGAAGATACAAAGTAACTTAGACAAGGAAAGCTATTAGAAAAGATCTAAAGCATTTGGAACTTGAGTTGAACTTTGAAGGTAGCTAAAAGATCAGCAAAGCTCTACTGTGAGGTCTGGTAGAGTGGAAAGAATATGGACTTAGAAGTCAGGGTACCCAAGGTTCAAATCTGTTACTTCCTAGCTGGGTGATCTTGGGCAGCTAGATGGTACACTGCCTAGAATGTTAGACCTGGAATCAGGAAGACTTAAGGTCAAATTCTGACTTTGACACTCATTGTGTGATAGGGCAAGTTATTTAACTTGCCTGCCTCAGTTTCCCCATTTGTAAAATGGAGTCAATAATAGCAACTGCAACCCAGGGCTCAGTCACGATAAAATGATAGAATATGTGTAAGGTGCTTTGCAAACCTGAAAGCACAATTGGTGCTTTTTTTTTTTTATTATTTTCATCATTATTTTTAAATGAACCTTTCTGGGCTTCAGTTTCGTCATCAACTGTAAAATGATGGGATTGCATGATACAGCTTCTACGCGTCCTCCTTGCTCTAAATCTATGATCCTATGATGCTTCATGGTGGCATAAAGGTTCTCAAAGAGTGTGTCATTGAATCAGAAGCCCCAGGAGATCCGAGAGCATTGCTGGAAAAGTGTCATATAGAAACCAGTGAGAAACCGAATGTCTGCTGTCTGTGAATCAGCCTAGCTGGATTCAGAGAGGCTTATACCAGGGTAGCCATGTGATACTGATTGCCTTAGTCAGAGCAACTCTTTAAATCACCAGGAGTTTCGGCTGAGATCTGTGTATAAATGCTATTGAAAGCCAATGCCATAGGAGACACATGCTTTGAAGACATCAAATGATATTGTCCATATCTGAAGTTCTCAAATAAAACAAGGTATATGTTGTGGTTGTTTGCTTTTTTTTTCAACATAGTAGTAATAATAAAGGTTCATATTTTATTGCATTTAATAGATACCAAAGATACTCTACAAATTTTGTGTCATTATATAATGACACTCTTGTGAGTTGTCGTGTAGGTATCTGATTATACCCATTTCACAGATTATGAAACTGAGGCTTAGAACTGAGCTAAGGAAAGGTCACACAATAGATAGAGCCCTGGACCTGAGTTCAGGAACACTTAAGTTCAAATCTGACCACAGATACTTATTAGCTGTGTGACCCTGGGCAAATCACTTAACCCTGTTTGCCTCAGTTTCCTCACCTGCAAAATAAACTGGAGAAGGAAATGGCAAACCACTGCAGTATCTTAGCCAAGAAAACTTCACCAGGTCCTTAAAAGTCAGACATGACTGACAACTGCACAGATCACACAGCTAAGAACTATGGCACAATAGGCTCGAAAACTGAGGCTTTTAATTTCAATATTATTGCTTTTTCCACTCAGTCACTTTGAACTCATTCATCCACATTCTCTTGCCAAATCTTTCTTGACTTTTTATTTTTTTAAGGCAGCTGCCTGAGGTTAAGGATGAGATCTGTGATAATGCAAGAGATACAATCTAAATGATCAGTACAGGGATCACTAAATAATGTGTGACCTCTGTTCTATTGAAACTGTGCCATCCACTAACCCACTGAGCAAACTGGCCAGCAATTTCTGGAAAATGAGAAGAGCTTGGTGGTATGTTTCAGGCAAAGAGACAAAGAGTCTTTGAATCTGGTCACTCCATTTCCCATGGTCATCGCTAGAAATAATCTAGTCACTGCTAATTGATTTGGTGACCTGATTGCTCCTGAAGGAACATGTGAAACAGAACAGATGGGGCCTAAGGCCTAATGGGCGACTTCCCAGGTTGGTTTCAGAGAATCATCTGGGGAGAGCAGAAACAGAGGAAATTTCACTGCCACCCTCCCCTCACCCTGAGCAAATAAGTCATATACAGTATCTGTAAGATTGTAAAAGATGTTATTTCAAAGTCTCTAGGAGAGAAGATGAGGAAGAGAAGAAATGGCCAAGAACAAACAGTTCATTGTGTCATTTTGGTTTTAATGTGAAAACTGACAGAATGCTTTATCAGAACGTGCCCTACATTTCAATGGATGATTTTTTTCAATGACTGGGACTTCTCTGTAAGCATCTACTTATAAAATGTCACCTTAATAAGAGAACAGGCAGTGCATCAGAAAAATTGGTGGTGGTCAGAGGAACAGAGTTTAAACCTTCACTTTGCTATTTTCTATTGAGTGACTCTGGGCAAATCATTTAATTTTTCCAAGCCTCAGTTTCCTCCTCTGTAAGATAGGGGTTGATAATAGCACCTGACTTGCAGGGTGGTTGTGAAGATGTGTGCGTATATACACACATATACATATATACACACACATGTATGCATGTGTATGTGCAAAGTACTTTGCAACCCTTAAAGTGTCATATGAATAGTATTATTGCCTGTGTGACCTTAAACAAGTCCTTTGCTTCTCTGGGTATCAGTTTCCTCTTCTGGAAAATTAAGAGGTTGGACTCGATTGACTTCTAAAAGACCTTCCAGTTTTAAATTAGCAGATTCAACGATCTGCTACATTACATGACATGAAGTGATGTAATTAACCTGTTTTCTAAGTGGAAAATTGAAACACATCTTAAAATGATTTTTCCTTCCTTACAAAATGATGGTGAAAATCTGTGATCCTAGAAATGGGAACAAAATCTCTTGAGACTGATGCTATCACATGAACCTTCCTTCTCTCAACATTACTGTTGTCCTTTGCTTTTGTAAACTTCCCAAGAAATCTGATCTCAGTTCACTAAGGATAGAACACAACAGCAAGGATCCAAGCTGTCAACAAGCAAAAACATGCCCCCAAACTCTGTCCACCACAAAAGCAAATAAATTCATAGGTATTTATCAGGCTGGTTAAAATGACCAAAGGAGAAAGCAACAAATGCTGGAGGAGAGGTCAAAAATTGGGACACCAACTCACTGTTGGAATAATTGCTAACTGATTCATTTTGTAGAGCAATCTGGAATAGGTGTTCCCTGAGGGGGATGAGTAGAGAAGAGATCATTTTGGACTTGGGGTCAGGCTAGACTTGGTATGGAACCTCATTCCTTACACTTAAGCAATAGTCTAGCACTGAGCAAATGATTTATGAGTAACTTCTTCAAAATCTCAGTTCCCAGATCTTTATGTCTGTCTATGGCACTTAGCTATCCCACAGGGATATGAGGATCAAAAGCGCTATGCTACTAATAGCCATAGTTTCCAAATGGAAGTAAAATGACTTATCCAAAGTCATAACTCAGGTGGCAAGGGACAGAGCTGAAATTCGAACCAAATTTTTCTCATTTTTAGCACATTACACTATTATACTATCACTTATGGTGGATGCGGGGGTTGGGTGTAGAAGGAATAACTCTAAATAAAGCATTATCCATCCATTTTGCTATGAATCTGAGAGGACAGTTTGGGCAGGCATCTCACATTGTTAGCCATAGGAACCACCTATAAATTAAAATAAACTTATAGGAGTTCACATAGTCAATAGTACACAATAAATGAGCCAAGGGTGTAGTCCCTAGAAGCCCCAAGGTGAGCTAGAAATTAAATTTAGTACCCCTTAATGTTTCAGACTATATGATTGGCAAAATCCTTTCAAACTTCTAGTGTTAGATTGCCTCACAAGAAATAAAGAATGTGAAGGATACAGAGAAGCATGGGGAGACTTACAGAAGCTGATGCAAAGTGAAGTAATCAGTAACAGAAAAACCACAAACAATGGTTACAACTGAAATGGAAACAAGTGAAACTAAACACTGTAATTATCATGGCTGAAATTGAAGAAGGGAGAAAATGTATCTTCATCCTATCTTTGATAAGGATCTGAGGGGGAAAGCATGGGTAGGCATCCTATATGCAAAGGTATAGGAAGCTTCTATATGGAATCAGAGCCTATAATTTGACACAGACTATGGGAAAGGGCAGGTAGAACACGGCATATACTGTTAGACTTGGCTGATTGTGTCTCTTGGTAAGGAAGGAGGAAAGATAACATGGAAATGAAATAAAAGTGATATTAAAGCAAAAAATATTGATTTTTTTAAAAAAAAATCCTTTATAGGGTTGACATTCTATAATTACAAAATGAAAAGTGGAGATAGAAGGAGTGACAAATCTTTTCCTTTTTCCTAATGACATTCTCCTGTAACTTTTCCTTAAGCCCATCAAAATCTAGCTCTGGATGCAATAAGCTGTCAATTAATCAATCAACCAACAAATATTTATTGTGAACCTGCAGCCTCGAGGCCACATGTGACCCTCTAAGTCCTCAAGTGCCTCTGAATCCAAATTTCATAGAACAAATCCCCTTAATAAAAGGACTTATTCTGTAAAACTTGGACTCAGTCAAAAGGCCACACCCAAGGGCCTAGAAGGTTCCCCACCCCTGTGTTAGAGACTGTGTTAAACTCTGGGATAACAAATACAAATAAAAGCAAAGAAGTTCCTGCCCTTAAGGAGTTTATATAATTTAATTGGGGAAGACAATACACAAAAGGAATCTGAGAAGTTGAAAAGCTGGGAATTGGGGGTGCTGCATGAGGCAGAATTTCAGAAAAGCCCAAAAGTAGTTTAGCTGGTGGAGAATGGGGAAAAGCACTATGCTGAGCCCCACTCTTGAAAAAGAGGCCCTGAGGTCCATGGCCCTGCCGCCTTCCAGTCAAAGGGTAAGAAAATTTAATGTTATTTTAGGTCCTATTCTTGTGGCTAATTTGCGGGGAGTAACTAAGGCTAACACTTTTGGGAGTTGCTCATTTCAAAATTAAGAAGCAGAAAGCAAAATAAATGAATGAAGCTATAATAAACTCTCTCTTATGTAGTATAGGGGACTCAAGGTAATCCAACATTCTGGTTACTACAGTTTTACCAAACACATCATCCATGGACTGGTTGTTTTCAAAGAATTAGAAGGCAATGAAAGGTACTTGGCCCTTGGATGCTACTGAACAGCATTTCCTCTTTCCTGGATGATTCAGGAGGCCTTTAAGGACCTTCGGTGCCTGCCTCCCAGTCATTCCTGTGAAGTGCATCATCACTGACCTAGTCAAGGCAGAAGTGCCTGTGAATAGAGGTTTCTGGTTGATAGAATGCTCTAGAAACCTGCATTTTCTTCACTTCTACAGGGCCTTGTGATCCCTGGAAAAATAAATCAAGGAAAACAGCCATAAAAAGAGAAAAAACTAAAGTTGCCTTCTAGATGTTCTGAATTGCACAGAGCAGACGGTGGGAGCTTAATAAATGTGAGTAATAAACCAAAGCAGGTCCCTAGACAAATCCCTAGACAAAAGGCCTACTACAGTGCTTATTTAATTTACTTGATGAATATGCTGCCCTAGCTGCTGCTTCTCATTTCTAAAATTTTATTAAAAAAAGACAGTGCCTAACTTTAAGGCTCATGTTTGTCACCCACACTGGCCTGGACCATAAAAACCTCCTGGAGGTAGCCATAGCCAATCAGGAAGCTATTTGAAAGAGGCACACCAATGATCTTAGTCTGGAGCCTGATAAGTAGAAGGGACTGAGGATGTACAATCCTGAGTGTTGCTTGATATTCCAGTGGTAAACCACTGTAGAATAAGGGCACTGTGGTTTGGGCTTTCGATCCACATATATTTATGATACTTCTATCTTATGGAAACACTGGGGATGGGAATCCTGAAAGACCCTCCACGTGGGATGATCTAAGGTTCTATGGTTCTCACAAGGACTTTAAGGACATAGAAAATGCTCCATTTTTTTTCTAAGCATTAGGGCATATTTAGAAAGTAACCATGGTTCACCTTGTTAAGTGAACCTAATCTTCTTTCATAAGTCATCCCACATAATTTTTGTTAATAGTAAGGTTATCATACTGTTAGACCAAAGGAAAGCTGCAGAAATAGCTGACCTGGATTTTATCAAAGCACCTAATGAAGTCATGATAACCTTGTGGACAAGATGGTGGACAGAATGACAGTACAGTTAAAGTGATTCAGAACTGTTCGAAAGATCAGACTCAAGAGCAGTGATTAATGGATTGATATTAAATTGCAGAAAAAGGCTATTACTGAATGACCCAGAGGTCTGTCCTTGGCCTTGTGTTTTGAGACAACTTAATCAATATTTAAGAAGAAAGTAGAGATAACATCATAAAAGAAGACATAGGTAGCATAGATTTATAGATAACATGAAGTTAGATAACATACTGAATGACAAAATCAGTTTGAAAGACCTTGATAGACCAGGGCAATTAGTTGAATCTGAAAAAAGTTTTGGGCATGATCACACAGTCCTATAGGGAGCTTCAAAACATCAATAGCATTTGTATAGAGTGGAGAAGACATAGCTAGACAATGATTTATGTGAAATAGAACTGGAGGCTAATGGAATGCCAGCTCAAGTTGATTCAACAATTACGTGACTGTCAGAAAGGTGAATGCAATCATCGGGAGCACTAACAACAACCCCCAATCCAGCATCAGGAAGGTTACAAGTCCATTACCTGGCAACAGGTAATTACCTACAGCAGCATTCACTCTTCATTCTTGATTACTTAGCCTTTTTA
>CM053769.1:219197526-219272917 GCA_028658325.1 Potorous gilbertii
TTTTTTTTTTTGTATTTGTATCCCAGCTAAGTAGTTATACTGTATTATACAGTACAATGCCTGGCACACTGCATTTATTCAGTTTCAGTTGTGTCTGATTTATCATGACCCCATTTGGGGTTTTCTTGGCAAAGGTACTGGAGGGGTTGGACATTTTCTTCTCCAGCTTATTTTACAGATAAGAAAAGTAAGGCAAATAGAGTTAAGTGACTTGCCCAGGGTCACTGAAGTAATAAATGTCTAAAGCCATATTTGAACTCAGGTCTTCCTGACTCTGGGTTCGGTATTTTATCCACCGTGACACCTAATTGCCCACCTAGAACATAGTAGGTGCTTAATAAATGCTTATTGACTACAGATAGACTATTAACTTAGGTCCAGTATTCTAATCTTTCCAGCAACATATCTACAATTTTTAACTGTGTTAAATATCTCTTCTAACAACAAGAATATTAATAATAATATTTATATAGCACCTATGTTTCAAGTACTGTGCTGAATGCTATTAGCTCAGTTGAGCTTCACAATAACCCTCAGAGTAGGAGCTGTTGTTATCCCCATAAAACTGAGCAAACAGCCTAGTTTTGGTGACCTGTCAAAGGTCACACATGAAGACATAACTTCCTGTTATGGCATATTAAATAAGCATGTTATCTTTGACTTTATTCATGCTATTGTTAAAAATGCTAAACAACACATAGCCAAACCAAGAACAAATTTCTGAAAAACTTTCCAATAGATCTCCTTCCAAGCTGACATTGACCCATTAATAATTACTTTTGGGGTCCTGTCATTCAACCAATTCTGAATCCAGTTAACAGTATCATTGTCCAGTGCCCAGTTTTCTTTAAGACTAACGTAAGAGACTCTGTCACCCGTTTTCTTAAAATCTAATATTATCTATCGTATGGATAGCAATGCAACTACAGTATGCGCCCAGTCTTAATCTTCTCAATATCTTACAGAAAAGTCTAAGCTCAGCTGTAAGGCTAACTGAAAATCTGCCACATTTTATATCAAATAATGAATCATTTATATATCAATCTGTCATTCTCCTAATCCATACAACCATCATGAACATCTGCTGAACATCTCCACTTGGATATCCCATCGGTACAAAAAGTCAACATCTAAAACACAGATCATTAGGATCCTTCCTTCCTCTGAACTTCCCTTTTTCCCTTGAGGGTACCACCATCTTACCAGGACACTCAGGCTTAAAACCCAAGAGTCTTGTTCTATGTTCCCCTCTCCCTGACCTTCAAAGACTTTCTAGGTCATTTGCTTTCACTTTCCTAGTATCTCTTATATTTACTTTTATTTCTTTACTCTCACACAGCTATCACACTCATTCAGAAGCAAGTTACTCACCTTGGATGGACTGTTGTAATTGTCCCAATTCAACTTAACAAATGTATATTTGTGCTAATCACTATGGCTTCAATGACCAAAAGAAAATTATACATTTATATTTATATATCTACAGACACATACATATATATACGCATATACTCAGACACATATACAAATCTGTAACATAAATATAATTTATTGTTGTTAGAGAGTGCTAGGTGGCACAGTACAAAGAATGTCAATCTTAAAGCAGGGAAGACCCGAGTTCAAATCTGCCCTCAGACACTTGTAAGCTGAATGACCCTGGGCAAGTCAATTAATTTCTTTCTGTATCAGTTTCTTTGACTGTAAAATGGGATAATAAGACCACCTATTTCACAGGGTTGTTCTGAGGATCAAATGAGATACTATTTGTAAAAGGCTTGGTGTAGTGCCTGGCACATAGTAGGCACTTAATAAATGTTTATTTCCTCCCCCTCTTTCTTACACAATGATATACTTACATAATGTAATGTATATAATTATATTTCAGGTATATTATGTAACACTTGTCCTTTACACATTTTCAGTTGTATCCAATTCCTCATGCCCCCAATTGGGGGTTTTCTTGGCAAAAATACTGGAGTGGCATTTTCTCATCCAGTTTCATCCAGTTTCCAGATGAGGAAAATGAAGCAAAAAGGGTTAAGTGACTTGCCCAGGGTCACACAGCCAGTAAGTGTCTGAGGCCAGATTAGAATTTAGATATTCTAGACTCCAGGCCCAGCACCCCATTCACTGGGCCACCTAGTCGACCCTTATGTAACAATAGATGGTATTACATGAAAATAGATAATCACGTTAGAAAGGTGCTTCATGTAGTAGGAATAGATATTTATACATTGGTATAAGGTTTGTAAAATGCTTTATATATGCTCATCTTATTTGAACTTTCCCAAAATCTTGTAAGATCAGCATTAAAGGTACTATTATGTCCATAACACGAATGAGAAAACTAACCCTAGGAGCAGACAAGCAACTTGCCCGTGGTTATAGATCTAACAAGTACCAGAGATAAACTTTGAAACCAGTGTCCTGATTCCAAGTTCAAAGCCTTGTCTGTTATGACTCACTGCGAGTGTATTACTGAAAAGATGGATATAAATTAGGTCTCATCATTTTAAATAGCCTAGACCATTTGAAAGGATCCTATCATCCTTCTGTAAACTAAAGAATTTCTGCATTGCTTATAATCAACAGGGTGAAATTTTCTCTCTTTTTGTTCAGGCTGGATTTCCAGAAATCAACTTTTGTCTATGGATAAATCTGGAGGCTTTGGTCTTATACCTTCCATTTTCATCACTTAAGAAGCACATTTTTGTATCTATCTTTTGAGGGCAAATGGCAAGGGAATGCTTACTCAGTGGGATAAGAGGCTTGCCCAAGAGGAGGGAACACCCTTATTTTCACTGCAAACAACATGAGAGATTTTTCTTTCAGCAACTTTCCCATCACCTTCACAATTGCAAAATCAATACTGAGAAGTATGCACAGAAATTGTTAGACTACTTTTTCCCCTTGAAATCGACTCATCACCTTCTACACTGAGGAAGTTGGAACTGCATAAGTAATAAATACTAAGGCAGAAATTAAAATTATGCTTTATTTTAATGGCATATAAATTAATGTTGAATTATGAGAAGATTCCCCTGAAAGTCACAACATAACATTTACAGGAGGAGCAAAGGCAATCTGTCAGTTCTTGCAATGGGCCAGTGCAGGAGCTTTGTCATTAGCATGGGTATCGGGCAATTTGAGATAGTCCTGACTGCAAAATCTTCTCCCTTCCCATGATACCAGATTGTCCTGAAAAATACAGCTATTCCAAAAACTATCATAATGATACATGTGATCAGGGAAGACTTTTGTATTACAATATACTCTACAATGGAAATAGGGAGATTTCCTTTCTAACCATGCCAGTCACCATCTAGATCCTCTTCAATATTTCAGTTACAAAGTTATGGAAAAGTATCACAGGTCAGCAGATCTCAGAAAAATGAGACTTTCAGACCTGTATGTACACACAAAGTTCCCTGGAGTGGATCCCTGGCATTTGGTATAAATAGTATCTCTGAGGTCTCTGGTAGTTTCTCTCTTCTAAACTCCCTTCTAAATCTGAGATTCCATGGTTCTGTGTTCTAGGAATACGGTGTACTATGTTGTTTTGTATAAGAAGACTTTCTTAATACCCTTTAATGATACTTTCTTCCTTCTCAGATTGTCATGAAGATACTTATCTCTTTGCATGTTGTGTCCTCTCTAGACAAAATATAAGTGATGAGGGTAGGGATCATTTATAATTTTGTCTTTAAATTCCCAGTGACTAACAAATAGAACTTAACTAGAAAGAAGAAGAATAGTAGAATTTTTTTAAAAATTTCATTCAAATATGTGGCTGATCTGAAGTGAAGAATAACTTTCATCTATTCTCAGTGTCTGCCTGGATTATTCTCCCTTACCCTACACTCTCAATGAATTGACACATCTTGTTTCTTCTAAGTCTGCAATACCTCTCACATCTATCCCTTTCCCCCTAATCACCTGGCCACCTCCCAGTTCTAACCTTTATCACCTCTCACGTAGACTATTGCAAGAGCATCTTAGTTATTCTCTTTTATTTTGGTCACTTCCCCTCCAATCTATCTTCCACAAAGTGGTTGAAGTGATTTCTCTATAGCTCAAATTTGGCCATGTCATTCCCTTGTTCAGTACACTCCAATAACTCCCTATTATCTCTGAGATGAAAATAAATTCCTCTGTTTCTCATTTAAAGTCCTTTTTAAAAACTGATTCCACCTCTTCTATACAGCATCATTACATGGTTACTTCCCTTCACACTCTCTGTGGTTGATCCAAATTGACTATATTGTTATTCCTCACCTGGAAAACTCCAACTCCCATTGTTGTGCTCTTGCACTGGCTGTGCCCCCAGTGCCTAGAATGCTCTCTCTCCCTCCTCACCTGCACCTTAAAATCCTTGGCTTCCTTCAGGATTTAGCCCAAACGCCATCCTTCTCTGACGGTCTTTTCCATTCCCCTAACTGCTAGTGCATTCTCTTCTAAGGCTTCATACCTTTTACTATTTATGTATTTTGTGAGTGCCGAATTATTTATATGTTGTCTATACCATGAGAATGAATAATCTGTGGAACCAAGTACTGCTTTTTCCCTTTTTCTTTATATCGTGAGTGTTTAGCTTGATTTCTGGCAAGTAAGTGCTTAGTAAATGTCTGTTGGCTGACCGCTTGTATATATATATATAGAGAGAGAGAGAGAGAGAGGTAGAAGAAGGGGGCAATGACTGCATACCACAAGGCAACCATGCCTATATATGTGTGTGTGTGTGTATACATATATGTATATACACATATACATATATAGGTATGTATATACGCATATAATTTACATACATATATATGTAAATACGTATATATACACAAATATATGTGTAAATATATACACATAAATATATGTATATATATGTGTATAGGCTCAAATAGTGAAGGTATTAAAGGTTGTTCACATACATAGAGGCAGCTGGGTGCTATTTTATATGGAACACTGGATTTGGAGTCAGCAAGCCTGGAATTCAAATCCAGCCTCAGACACTTATTAGCTATCCAAGTCTAAGCAAGTTTGTTTAACCTCTGTCTGCCTCATTTCCCTCATCTGTACAATGAGAATAGAAGTGTTTGCCTCAATTCTTCCTTCTATAAAAATGAGTAAAAATAGCACCTACCTCCTGGGATTATTATAGGGATCAAATGAGATAATATTTGTAAATTGTTCTGAAAACACAAAGCACAATATAAAATCTAGTCATGATGATGATGATGTAGGGAGTATTACAGAATCGAAGTATATCCACACATGCAGGGAGGTCTGTATAATCACATGATTTGTCCAATGTCACATCATAAAGTTATGCCTATAGTCCAGGTTGCTCAATTCCCAGCCAATTGTCAATTTCTACAAAGGTCTACCATATGCTAGCCATTGATGACACAAACAACAGAAACAAGTAGTCCCTGTACACAAGAATCTTACATCCCGTTGGGGGACACAACATGTACTTATATAGAGTGTTCTAAAAGTCTTAGTGCTGTTTCAAGCTATTAAAGCACTAAGATTTTTGGGACACTGTAAAAATGTATGTATATATACAAAGTATATTTATTGTACATTTATTATATGTGTGGATATAAATATATATGTATGTTTATGTACATACACACAAAAACATTCAAAATTAAAGTAAGGCAATTGGCCAGGGTGAGAGAGTAAGAAGATACTAGCAGCAGAGTGTAGTAGAAGCAGTCCTCTTTCTACAATATTGCTATGTACCACTTTACATCCTTTTCTTTTAGATGAGACAGTTATGGTACATATCTTGCCCCAGAAAATGCCCATGATGTAATTCCTGCAACCATTAGGTGATCAATAGCTTGGGCTGCCCCATAGGACTCCCTTGGCAGGAGAAATGAGGTAGCCCCCCAAAAAAAGCACAAATGCAAACACTGGCTTCAAGTCCAAACCAAAGTCAATCTCTACTTCTCCTGAAACTACTTACATTATTTCACTTTCCCATAAGGGACAGGCTTACAGCTATATCTCAGACTTAAAAATAGTATTGATCATTGTCAGTGTATTTATTCATACATCAGAAAGACAAGGTAGGCTTTAAATAGGCACCAGGTCTAGCAAGAGGTGGGACACTTCCAGAATTCCATCTCTGCAGAACCTTTTATCTCTCTCAGAAACCAAAAGCCCCTAAATATAGGCTTTCCATTAAAGATTCAGGAGCTCCAGTGGCTATTTATCAAAGTCATGGAAATCAGAGACTTCCATCATGGCAAAATGGTTGACATTTGTTGCTAATAAGCTTTATTGCACATGTTGTATTGCCATTTGAAGAAAAAGGGAATGCTGAGATTACAGAAATATACAAGGCAATCCCATTATGCATTAGTTCACCTAATGGAGTATATGGGCCCTGATCAGCATTCATGCACTGACCAAAAGAAGGATAGCATGTGCTATCTTTTAAAAGTAGTATCTTTTAAAAGATCTTTTAAAAATAATGTCCTTATTACCAAAGGAAACTTCTTCACCTTAAGTTTATTGTCTCTTTTCTCTCTGCTCTTTTATATTATAGCATTTTCTTCATTATTCTTTCAGATACCTCAGTAGTCCCGGAAAAAGGAGCTTTATAAATGCCTGAGAAGGAAGTCAGAATCCCTCTTAGTTAAAAAACAAACCAAAAAAAAAACCTCCAATCGAAAGTTTAAGAATCAAGGAAAGCAGTACAGATTTGGAACCTAAGCTATTCCTAGGAGACATCACATTTTTCAATATAGTACACATGTATTTATAGTTTTCTTAAAAAAAGAAAAAAAACACAAGAAATTTAGTTTTGCTTAAAAATGATTCCACATTTACTTAAAGTAACTTAAACACAGTACAAAATAAGGCATTTAATGATAAAGCAGAAAAGAAACCAATTAAAGGACTGGAAAATGAAATAGATGGGAATAAGGAGACCAGAATCAGTCCTTCTATTACCCAGCTGGGTGATCTTAGATACATCACAATTAATGGATTTCATTTGCCTCATTTATCAAAGGAGGGGACTGAATTGTAATCTCTAATATTCCTTTGAAATTGAAAATTCCATGATTCTTTCAATAGGAGTACGTGAGATGAACCAGTTATCACAACTTATCACTAAATCGGGGTATAAGTTTTCTGAAGCAAAGACCAAAAAAAAAAAAACGCTAAACATTAGGTTGAATATCTTGACAAGAAGAAACATACAAATTCTTCTGCAGAGATACAGAGTATCCCAGAAAGACACTCAAACGGGGATTTATTTTGTGTATCAATTGACGCATACATACTTGTACATATCTTTGTATAAAAGAGACATAATGGACAATATCTTAGACTATTGAAATAAGCTCCAATTTGCTCTCCCTGCATCAAGCATCTCTAGTCTGCCACTGCTCTCAGATTGCTTTTCCTAAAGCACAGTTATGACTATGTCGCTCCATACATTTTAGTGCCTTCCTATTGCCTTCAGAGTCAAATACAAACTTCTCTGTCATCAAAAGTCCTTCACAGCCCAGCTCCAACAGACCTCTTCAGTCTTATATGTACTATCCCTCTTCACACAATCTATGGCCCAGGCAAAGTTGTCTTCTCTTTTTCTTCACATAAAATGCTCCATACCTCACTTAAGTGCCTTGGTGCAGGTGGTCACCTTGCCTGGAAAGCATTCCTCCTTTCTGCTTCTTTGAAGGTTTAATTTCTTTCCAGTGTTATCTTGTGTATGAGACCTTTACTGATCTCTCCAGTTACTAATGCCTCCCTCTCCTCTCCCCCAATTGGCTTACTTTTTTTGTATATACCTATTATATGTTTATATATGGACATGCTCTCTCCCCTAATAGAACGTAAAGTCTTTGAGGGCAGGGGCTCTTGTATCCTTAATATCTAGCACATTGCCTGACATACAGTAAATATTTAATAAATGCTCGTTGACTGATTAATTATATTTGACTTAGAAAAAGAGAAGAAAAGTAAAACTGACACTATGTAGGATATTTCACTGTTCCATTAGAGAGTTGAGCCCTATTGCACGAGTATGTGACCTTAAGGAACATGCTAATAAGTCAGATTAATACCTCTCTCAAATTTCTTTGTTGTAGGAGAAAAAAACAAATAGACAAACAAACAAAAAACCCCACAGCCACACCATGGTGTATGCCAAAGAAGGTAGTTCTCACAATGGTCCTGGCAGCAGGACAGTCTTGACACTTGTACCAATTATATCATTTGCTAGTTAATAAGTTTTTGGGAACCAAGTATATCCTTTTGCTCTCCATATCTTCTAGCAGTCCCTTGGTGTGTATACAGATGGGGAGGTCAAAACTTTAGAATCAGTAGAGTGAAGGCATTTCAATGACAAGTTTTCATAAAGTGATGAGTCTGGCAGTGAGCTGGACCTTCCTCTAGCCTCTGTGACAATTAGGTTTTAAATGAGCAATCCAGAGGGTCAACAATCATTCGACAGCAAACCTGCCTCTTCCCAGAGTTCTAATGGAATGTTTTGAGTTTTCTAATGAGATACATGGAGAAGGCTGCTGTGGTACCACCAGAAGAAATAATCTGTAGTTACCTGTAGCCATTGACAGGGACAGTCAAAAGTCCTGTGTGATGCACTTGGTGTGCTTTGACTGTGCCACTTGGCAGGTCCTTTCCTAAGTTCTCTCCTGAAGAGGTGCCCACAGTAAGAGGCTGCTCTGCTGAAGATTTACTTTTCAGTTTTGAGGCCAACAGTCTCAAGAAACCTTTTTCACTTTCTGTGCTATTCAGCACCAATGAACCCCCTCCTTTCAGTGGTAATCAAAGGGAGAGCTGACTTTTATGTGTGTGCATAAAATGGGAAGGGGAAAGGAAAAAAAGGATATCTTAATCTATCAACAAACATTTTTTAAGTGCCTGCTATGCCAGGCACTATGGTGGGTGCTGGATATTACAAAAAAAATGACTGCTGTATTTTTGGGGGATAATCATTTCACCTTCCCAGAAACACTTGCTTCCCTCTATGTCTTGAAGAGATGCTTTCAGACACAGATAACACTATAGAATATTGTTTTATTCTCTTTAGAGAAGTATCCAAAATAAGTACAATTATGATGATGATAGCTGGCATTTATATAGCAATACCACTGAGGTATGCGTTACTATAATGCCCATTTTATAGATGTTATTATAATACCCATTTTATAGATGTTATTATAGATGAGAAAACCCAGGCATACAAAGGTTAAGTGACTCACTCAACCTCACACAGTAAGTATCTGAGGCTGAATTCAAACTTCAGTCTTCCTGACTCCACATATTTTATCTACTTTTACTGCTATTTTATTGTGAATTTGAAAGTATCAAATAAACCACAATGCTCTGAAGTTAAATCCTGGGTAAAAGTGTAGTTGGTGGTATATAACATGAGTAATAGCTCTCTAGATCAAATAAGCTAGAGCTCTGTAGACTATAAGCTCCCTCGTGGCAGGGAAATAGTCTTCCTCCCTCCTCTTCCTTCTTTCCTTTTCTTTTCTGTGTTTCTATCCTCAAGGCCCAGAACAGTATATTAAACATACTGGATTCTTCATAAATGTCTGTTTAAGGGAAGTAGAGGGAACCCAAACAAAAATCAGACCATCTGTCTAACTATTTTACCAATTTCATCCTCCTACTCGATTTGATTTGCCTTGTTCCCCCCTATACTTTTACCAACAACGTAGCTCTTTCATCCCTCTTTGGTTTTCTTATACTTGACTCTTCTCAGTATACTCTATGATCTGCTGACACTGGCCTTCTTGCTCTGACCTCCCACATGACCACTACTCCCCCTCCCTGCCATCCATTGACTCCAAGCCTCTGTACTGGTTGGTCTCTATGCCTGGAATGCTCTTCCTCACATTCATATACTGATTTTTCTGACTTCCTTCAAGATTCAGCGCAGACAAGTCCTAGTAGTGCTTGTCTATAATCTCAGTTACTAGAGAGACCAAAGCTGGCAGATCTCTTAAGTTCAGGGGTTGTGGAGTGGGGTTAACTGTAATGATTGTCTATACCAGACTGCTGAAGGAGGGGCAAACTTGCCCCAGGGGGAAACACAACAGGTCAAAATTCCTGGCCCGATCAGTAACATGATTGAACTTATAAGGAGCCTCTGTACTTCTAGCCTGGCAGAGACTGGGAGACCTAATTTAATTCTTAAAAAAAGAAAAACTCAAATTTCATCTTCCATGAGAGTCCTTTCCTCTATGTCTCCCATCCCAACTACATCATTTCTTCCATGGTGGATCTAGCGGGGAAGATGAAGGAAGGGGACTCTGGCAGAAGATAAAATTTGAGGGTTTTTTAAAAATTAAACTGTGCATTCCTGTCTCCTTGTGTGTATGATCCCACCATATCCTGGTCAGGCCACATGTGAATCACTGTATTCAGTTCTGGACCCCATATGTGAAGAAGGATACTCAGGAGCTGTACAATCTACCCAGAAGATGGTGGCAAACATCATTAGAACTAGCATAGTTCTGCCCATAAAATTAAAAAAAATAAATTTAGTTAAAAATTAAATTAGTTTTAATTAATTAATTAATTTAAATTAACTTAGTTAAAAAATAAAATTAGTTAAAAAAGAACTAGCATAGTTCTATCAGAGTTTGGCTCAGGTACCAATAACAGGCTCAGCATCTCTGCCTTCTCCACCTGTAACCCACTGGCCTAGGTCTCTGAGTCTCTTTCCCTCAGGGCAAACTACTTCATTATCTCAGCTGGCAAGGCGATCCAAACTACACATGATACCCAGGGTGACTGGGAAGGAAGAAAACACTTTTAAGGGATCTCCATCCCCAACCCTCCGACAATGTGAGCTATAGGTGTACATATTTTGTATACAAAGTTGTTTTGATGTTTTCTCCCTCATTAGAATATGAACTCCCTAAGGGCAGAGAATGTTTTTGCCCTTATTTGTATCTCCAGACCTTAGCATAGTGCTTGGCACATGGTAAGCTCTTAATAAATGGTGGCTAAATGATCACACTTGCATTTGGGAAAGGATGTATGTGTCTGTGTGTGCATGCACACACAGACACACACACACTCAGATGGCAGCAGCAGAAAGAAAATGAACACAGGAGGGGAAGTCATAGAAAGGGGTGATAGTGGAATTTTTTCCATTGCTTATCCCAGTTTTGAGTAAAACCCACAGACCTAATCACTGAGATCAGACTAGCAAGCTGGGCTGACTAGGGTAGTTGTTGTGATGGACCTTTCAGAAGTGCTAGGACAGGTATCCACAAAAGAGTCTAACAAAAATCTCTGAACTACATCCAATGCCTCAGTGACAGCATTTTTTTTCTTTCTCTTTGCTTTGCAAGAAAAGCACTACAGGTACTTTGGATGAAAGGGATTTTGTGAGAGACAAAGCTACAATAGAAAAGGAAAAGAAGATGCAAGAACCCTTTTCTTCTACTTTTAATTGTTAACTTGAAGAGTTTACCTGGTGAACCTAACATCACTTCTGAGAGGCTGTGTGGCAAGAACTTTTATTCCTGTTTCACAAGTGGAGGAACTGAAGCCTGGAAGAGTTAAATGATGCAGATATTTTGTCAACTCACCAAATGACATGGTCACAAAAGAAATGTTGTTTCCCTAAGTCAGTCCACAGCTTCCTTGAAATGCCCCTGCCTCTGAATCCTTAGAAAACCTTCAGGGATTCCTGACTTGTCATGTCTCCTGCTTAACTTGATTTGGTGTTCTCCAGTTGGTAAAGACCAGAGCTGAGGCTACAGTGGAAGGAAGACAGTGGGTGAAAAACATCCCAATGTACAAAGAGGAAACTCTTCAATAGCGCCTAGCTACTTACTAGGTAGAGTTAGAGAAATGACATCTTTTGGGGGAATCTCTCACTTGTTCAGAGGAAACTGATTATCAAGGTCTTATGGGGGTTAAGTGACCAAGGTTCGAGCCAATTCTCAGGTCATTCTTAGGGAACCAAGATGTCAGAAAGTTGGGATCAGGAATGAAGAGACAGAGAAAGAGAGAGACACAAGGAGAAAAGGAGGGAGAAAGAAAGAGGGAGAGAGAAAGAGGAGAATGAGAAAAGGAAAGAGAAAATAGGGAAGGAGAGGGAGGGAAAAGAGAGACAGATAGACAGACTCGCTTGATCTCTACTCTGGAAGAGTGTACAAGAGCACTGTGCACATTAACATGACATAAGGGGAGGAGGTGGACAGATAAAAGGAACTAATGTTACACATAGCTCTTGTTCAGATATGTAGGATCCTAAGTGTTAATACATGAAGACTTTCTCTGTAATAAAGTGTGAACCCCTAGGAAAAACATGTTCACACTAAAGTCTATCTGCCTCAAGCAGCCTTCTGGTCTATTGGAAAATTCCTACAATCCCCCCGATGGAACCAGCAAGACAGAAAGAAATCAAAAGTCAAGGGAAGAAGTAAAAATAACATCCTCTTAATAATACATGGATGCCTGGCCAGTCCCAGGCCATGCCTCAAACCATAAGCTATAAAAACAGAGAAGGCAGAGCTGAGCCCAGAAGCTGTCCTGATCCTAGGTTGGGAAGGAGACACATCATCTCCTTGAAAAGTACAGGCACATCTATATTCAGGACACAGAAACTCCTCAGGTTCTGTGTTGTAGCTCCATCTGCTCACTTGCCTATCTTTGTATCTTTAGTGCTTGGCACATACTAAGCACTTAATAAATGCTTGTTGCCTGACGAGGAAAATACGCGCTGAGATTTAAAACAAATATATGACCTGAGATATGGCTCTAGCAAGAATTTTAAAATCATATATTCTCTTCCTTTTCTCATCCATCACCCTCGATATCTCTCCTAGAAGTTAAACTGTCATACGACAAGGTTTGAAAGAGTCTTTGCACTTGGTAAGAGAATTCCTGATATCTCTTTCCTTTCTTTTGGACCAAAGAAAGAGTTTGAAGTAAAGACAAGCACACAGATTTGGAATCAGGCAAACATGATCTGTACCTAAAAGGGTAACATTCTGCCTCCGGAGGCAACGAGTTACTTTGAGTTCCCAAGAAAATTGGACTTCTAGAATCTTCTGGGAAAAGTCATGCATGAATATGTCAGACATTTGTGATTAAAGTAGTATGTAGAATCCTGCATGTGCGAACCCTCTTCTGGGACCCTACATTTCTGAATGGTGAACACTAACCAGCTCACTGGAAGTCTCAGAGGAAAGCTTTGGTGGATGCTTGCTTGCCGGGTTGTAGGAGACATTCCTTTGAGTGTGTGCGTTGGAATAGATGGTCCTGAGGTCCTTGCCAATTCTGAAGTTAGGTGATCTTTGTGAATACCAGTTCTGTAGCTTACTATGTGCTCATGGGCAGGTAACTTCACCTGCGAGCCTCAGTTTTTCATCTATAAAAAAGGAATAATAATCATACAATCTATGTCAGAGTGTTGTTGCAGAAAAAGTTCTTTGTAAACCTTACATCTGAGTCAAGTAGAGTAATAAACATCATAGATTTTGATCTGGAAAGACCCTGTAAAGGATATCTACCTTCCCATTAAATAGGGAGCAAACAGAAGTACCCAAATACCCTCCTTGAGGGCAGGGATTGTCTTTTGCTTCTTTTTATATCACCAGTGTTTGGCACAGTGCCTGGCACATAGTAGGCACTTAATAAATATTTACTGATGGATAGATTAAGATACAGTTAAATTCTGTGGGACTCATTCTGCAGTGTAGGTAATATGTTTCATGGAGGCATAACTATACACAGTAAAAATCTCAGAGAAGAGAGCATGACACTCACTCTGGGCACAGTCACGCATGCAGAAAGGACAGGCTAAGGCTTGATTCTTAGCTCACTGATGTGACTAATTTGCTTTGAGAATCTGGGACATCTGTTAGGTTCTGAATCATGGTTTCTCAATCTGTAACAATGCTTGCCATAAAGAACTGGGGCCATCTCAAGGAATCCCTGAGCTTGTGATGATATTACATACCCCAGTCTCCTGCTTCCACAGCTTTGTCTGCAACTTAAGGTAGCTTAAGCCTCACTGACCCACCATGACATACAAGTGGAGATAAAATACATCAGTGAGTGTGTCCTGAAGCTTTCTTTCTCTCCCTGCCCTGCTCTTTCTCTTCTTATAATAGTGCAACAATTGTTCTGGTCCATATGCCCTGGAACCATTTCTTCCCACCCACCTGCTCCACAAACCTCCAAAAGCTTATATAGGGCCATGAACTTGGACTAAGAACTTAGCTCAGGGTTCATTTGCTGAAAATTGACCTCAAGTTCCTCCTATAGCTTCTACAAAGCAACTGGACTGTCACTCTTTTTGGGTTCCTCAGAGTACACCCTTCTCTTCCTTTTCTCTAATTAATATCACACTTACCAAAAGCCTCTCCTATGCCTTCATCAAAGGCCCAGAATTTGCCTAACAGAAACTAGCACTGGGGGTATAGGACAGCATCTCACGTGATATACTTTGGAATAAAAAAAAATTGGGGAGAGCTTATTTAAGAAGTAACATTCTGACTTACCTGAAGAAACAATCTACCTTGGTTCTAACTTTTACTGCATGAATATTCTTCATTTTAAAGTTACTTAGGAAATATTTGTTGAAATGAATTAAGTTTAATACTTTCATCCTTACTGTTCAGAGAGGTGTCTACCTAAAAGCACTGCAATGAATTAGACCAATTCCAATTCCATTTTTAAAAGATTAAAGAATCTATGATGTCACATAGAGCTAATATGGCATATTTAGATAGAGTCAGGGACCCTTACTAACTGGGTAATCCTAGGCAAGTCATTTAATTTCTGCATGCCTCAAGCAATTCCCTATAATTTAACTACTAAATTATAAGTTATTTTCGATCTGTCTCAGTGAATGAATGAAAAAGCATTTGCTGAGTGCTCACTATATGCCAAACACTATGCGAAGCACTGGGGATATAAATATTAGTAAGCAGATTGTCCCTGTTCTCAAGGAACTTATATTCTAATGGGAAAGGCAGCAAATATAGTGGGAGCTGTGACCAGGAAGGAGTATTTTGGATATATATTTCCAGGAATGGGCGAGGCATCACAGAATAACTGATTAACATGTTCTTTCCAGGAATGATATTCATTTGATTATTGTTCTGCGAGTGAAAGTGTGAAAACATGTGTAGGAGAGGAGGGCATTCGTGAGACTGCACGGCATGGAGCTAGTGCTTACCAATCAGAAGCCCAAGGTTCCAGAAGAGGGTTCCCACTCTCAGGAGTCTACACGCTACTACAATTACAGATCTCTGACATTCATGCATGAGTTTTCACAGCAGAGTCTAGGAGTCCAATTTTCTTGGAAACCCAAATGAAGAAATTGCAAAAGAACAATAAAACAGATCTTGCCCTGTTTCTTCTTATTTCCCAAATATCTTCTCATTTAGAAGGGCACTGAAAGGAAAGGGAAGGATGAGGAATGATTTCAGGAAATGTCTCCTTTCCCAAGCCTACCTGGAAGTTGTGAACCCCCATGACCCTGGCCTGGGAAGCATTTGAAATAATGATAACAACAACAAAGGTAACATTTATGTTGCACCTACTGTGTTCCAGGTATTGTGCTAAATGTACAAATATTATCTCATATGAATCTCACAACAACCCTGAGAAGTAGGTGGTATTATAATACCCATTGTACAGATGAGAAAACTGAGACAAGTGGTGGTTAAGTGCATAAAGCTGCTTGAGTTTAGTTGAGCATTTGGAAAATATAAATGTGGAAAATGCAAATATGGAAATATTTATATGGGAAATGTGGAAAATATAAGCACATATTTGGTTTGGGGACAAGTAATGAACTAGACTCAATATTAATTCATAGAATTTTAGATTTCAAATTACCTTAGAGATCATCTAATCTAACCCCTTCATTTTACATATGGGGAAACTGAGGCCCGTAGAAGTTAAAGTGACTTATCCAAGACAGAGCTAGTCCTTGAGCCCAGTTCTATTCATTACCAGTTCCATTTTTTTCCCATTCCACCATACCATACTTTCTAATTTTGATGGCACCCAAGGCTTCCAGGCCTCAGTATCCTTATTGGATTAAGTTACTTTTGTTAATACCATAATTCCTTGTCAAAAGAATTTAAAAAAGTATCAGTATCAAAGGGAGTTGGTCTAGGGTAGAGAAGAGGGTAAATCAAATCCTATCTTTGCCCTCATTAATCATCATAATGCATCTGAGAAGGAAGCAGCTGAAAAGTACCCCAGTACCCCAAGATTTAGTCCCAGAGAACTGAGGTTATTTGTCAAAGATCACAGAGTTAGGCAGAGGAAATTCCAAAGAGAAATAAAATGTAATGCCAATGCAATATTCACAGCACCTACAGTGGCTATGAATATGCCAGCATAATTCTGAATCACAAAATGTAACAGACTCTCCATATGGAAAACAGAACCAAAATATTTATTTAAATACTAGAAAGTCGAATCCCAATACCAGAAAGCCAAATTCATCATAGCAACAAAGAAATCTACACACAATAACAACATAGAGGGTACCACCATTCCCAAGCCTTCCCCCTGCTAGGGCCTTCCCAAAAACATACACTCGCAGCTTGCTACCTGCTTCCTTTCTCTCCCTCAGCTCTAACTACTGTGTCCAACTTTCTCTCAGCTCTGCTCCACCCTTCTTGCTCCATTCGTTTGGCAAGCTCCTCCCATCACAGACTCATGTGACTCAAGCAGGTCTACTTGACTCAATCAGGGCCTACTAATGAATGGGAAAGATCTTCCCATTATGCAAAAATACAATAACAATACACCATTCCATCTCTCCAGTAGTATTTGAGGTATAGTTTGCCTAACTACATAGTGCTTTGCACTTAGCTAGAAATTAATAAACATTTGTTGAATTGATTTGAATGTATTATTTATTGATAGATTAGACTGATAACTTTGAATCATTTCTGGCAAAAGCAAACTTTGCTACTGCCAAACAGAATAACAGGAGGGAAAACAAGACCCATTTGATTCCCTTTAAAGGGCCCTAGGACAGGATAAAAACTGATCCCAGCGTACACTAGTACTGCCATTATTTGGGTGGAATTGACAAGGGAAAATGAGATGCTTTAGCTATGGTTCATAGAAACAACCAAGTTGGCCTGAAGTCAGCATTTACATAGGATGAAAGATGGAAGAATTATCCAGGCATGTTCTTGGATGAACTTTCCAAAGGTGTAAGGCACTGGAGTTAGCCTGCATCCTGTCGTACAGTTTCAGGAAGTTGTATTTGAGCATATTGATGAATTTCATGAAATCATACATTGGACAGAGGAAGAAGGCTTGAGATTTATAGTTACTGCAGCATTATTGAGAGGCAGCACAGTGTCATAGGGCACGAGACCAAGAGTGAGGAAACCCATATTCCCATCCTGCCTCTGACACTTCATAGCTATGCTATATATAACCTCTCTCAGTAAGTGATCCCCTTATCGGTTAGACAGGAGTAATAATACCTATAGTAACTACCTCACAAGCTGGTAGTGAGGCACTCGGTAAGCCTCTGTTAAGGGCTTACTCTGTGTCAGAAACTGTGCTAAGCACTGGGGTTAAAGGCAAACACATTCTAGTATTGTTAAGGCTCAAATAAAATAACAGATATAAAGCGCTTCACAAATTTTAACTTGTTATAGGAATTGAAGCTATTTACCACCATCATCATCATCATCATCTCCCAGCCTCATCAGGATTCACTGAAACATTTCATCATGATACTGTGAGCCCTGCTCACCTTACTTGCTAAAGTATGACATAATTATTAAAAACCAGAGGGGAGCCCCACATGGTCTACTTCTTAGAGAACAAAAGACAACTAGAACTTGCTCTGGAAAGCAAAGGGTCTGCCCAATGCTATAGTTCCTTTCACAAGTGGAGTGGGAGGTGTAATCTATAACTAAAAATCCCTTTAAGATAGGGAGTCAGAAAAAGGAAAAGGCACCGTGATCAGTTCTAGTTGAAATGATGTCACTAGACTCTCTCTAAATATTCAGGACCATGGCTACCTGGGCTCCAGCAGCATTGGCTGTTATTATGGATTTTCTCTTGAGCTTTATTGTTTTCCTGGAAGTTATCTTTGCTGCTTTTTCTTTTTCTAATGTTAGGAAGCTTGCAGAGAAGCTATATCGGCTACATTCCTTCCATTATATTAATCCTCAGAGAAAAATCCAGCTTCAGTTTTTAAACTTCTGAGAGTCATTCAACCTAATTCAACAAATGTGTATAGAGGACCTACTATGTGTAAAACCCTGAGCAAAAGTACTAGTTTATCTTTTTGGTTCCTGGAAGGAGATACCTACTAAAATAATTCTTTGTGAACATTTTCATATATATAGGGAATCACTCAATAGAGCAGAGGCTCTTAAATATTTTTTGTTCCATGGACTTCCTGGCATTATAGTGAAGCCTACAGACTCCTTCCTCAGAATGATGCTTTTAAATGCAAAAAATAAAATACATAGTCAATTAGCATTTATTAGGTACCTCTGTGCTATTCATGAAGAACACAAAGAAAGGTAAACAATAGCTCCTTCTCTTAAGTGGTTCACAATCTCATGGAGGAGACTTACATGAAAATAACTAAATATAAATAAGATATATTTACAGATATTATATATAATATATATATATATATATATATAAATATATATATATATATTATTTATGTGATAAATTGAAGGTGGTTGATATAGAGGGAAGGTGCTAGAATTACACGAGATAAATAAAGGCTTCTCTTAGGAGAAGTGATTTTAGCTGGAACTTGAAGGAATATAGTAGGCATAGATGGGAGGGAGAGGAATCTAGGTATGGAGAACAGCCCCCACCTCCAAAAAGTCTGAATCTACGAGAGGGAGTGTCTTGTGTCAGAAACAGTAAGGAGGCCAGTGTCACTGGATCACAGAGTATACGATGAGGAGGAAGTTGTAGAAAGACTTGGGAAGGTAAGGAGGAATCTAGGTTGTGAAAGATTTTGGATGCCAGAGAATTTTATATTTGATCTTAGAAGCCACTAGAGCTTATTAAATAGAGAAGCAATGTGATCAGATCTGCCCTTTAGGAAGATTAATTTCACAGCTGAATAGGGGCTCGGGAGAAACTTGAGGCAGGAAGATAAGCTAGCAGACTATTGCAATAACCCAGATGTGAGGCAATGAGAGATTGAAACAGGGTGGTAGTGGTATCAGAGAGAAGAAGGCGGCATATAGGAGAGATGTCAGAGTGATAGAAAAAACAGGACTTGACAAAAGGTTGGATATAGAGAGTGAGAGAGGGTGAGGAATCAAGAATGTCAGTTAGGTTGGAAGCCTAAATTATTGGGACAATGAGGGTACCCTCATTAGTACAAGGGAGTTTGGAAGATAGGAGAGTTGAGGGGAAAGATGAGTCTAGTTTTGGACATGTTGAGTTAAGATGCCTATAGGACATACAATTTGAGATATCTAATAGACAGTTTGACATGAAAGTCTGGAGCTTAGGAGAGAGGTTAGAACTGGATAAATAGATAATCATTAGAGAATCAGTAGCACAGAATTGATAGTTAAAATCATGGGAGCCTTTGAGTCCATCAACTGAAATAGTATAAAAGGAGAAGAGAAAAAAGCCCCAGGACAAAGCCCTGAGACCACCCAACTTTAGTACGCATGAAATCCAACAAAAAAGATGGAGGAATCCAATTATATTGAAATATAGTTTTATATGTGTATGTATGTTTATATGCACATATACACATATGAACATATTTATTTATTTAAAAGACAAGTTCACAGACCCCAGGTTAAGAAACCTGCAATAGCGCTCAAGAACTGAAAGAGACATTAGAGGTCCAACGTCTTCATCTTAAAAATGAGCAAAAATGAGAAAGATAAAAATCACTTGCCAAAGGTCACGTAGCTGACATATGTTGGTGCTGGGGTTTGAACCTTGGTCTTTATTAATTTTTTTCATGGACCTTCAAGCAAAATCTGAAGCACCCACAATTTATTCGGTAACCTGAAGGGAATGCCTTGGGCAGCCGGTCTTTGCCATGGCCTTATTATCTCTACAAAACTACCAAATGCAGGACTCAAAGGAGAATGGCTGAATATCCCTTTTTCAAGAAAATCTTTATTCAAGAAGGTAAAAAGTATTTGCATATTCATAGGGGACAAATTCTTATTTCAAACTCCAAGATCACGCTAAGTTGCTGAGTGAGTTATTTCTTTAGCTTCAGAGAATATTTTTTGGGCATCTGGGCAATAGCTATGCTAGTTAAGTAAACAGGAATGTACTGCTGCATATTTAACCATGACCCTGACTTGAGTCTAACATCTATCCTGGCTTCATTCTATTCTAATATAAATTTTTTTAAAATGAAAACTAACTTCAGGAAATTAATCCACCAACTTAACCAGTGTTTATTGTGTGTTGGCTACTTGCCCAACACACCATCTGTCAATATGACATTCCCAGAAATTACGATCATCTCAGATTACCTGGCTATATCCAGAAAAAGGGAGGTGGTAGACTCACTCCACTCCACTACCCTGCCTCAGCCTTGCCTGTTCCGGACTCCTTTTGTTTCTCGGGGTTATATCTTAAGGTGGCACCATGTGACATGGCCAAAGAAGGTTAGAGCAGTAAGGGGCTTGGAAATCATGTAATATTAGAAAAATTGGGGATGTTTAATTTTAGAAGAGATTTATGAAGAGCATGACAGTTGTCAAATATCTGAAAAGCTATCGTATGTAAGAGAGATTACAATTATTTTGTATTACTTACTCAAGGAGGCACACTTAAAATCAATGAGTAATAGCTCTAAGGAGGCACATTTTGGTTAAGTGGAAAGGAAGGATTCCTTCCTGCAGTCTGGAATACCCGAGTTCAAGTTTGGCTTCAGACAGTTACGAGCTGTGTGCCCCCTGGATAAGTCACTTAACCTCTGTCTGCCTCAAAGATTCATAACCTCTGAAAAAGAAATAAAATAGAGCTTATGCCATCAGCACTTTGCAAACTTTAAAGCACTAAATACATGCAATTCATTGTTACTGTTGTTACCATTAATAATAACCCTTAGGGATCTAAAAAATGGAACAGACTGCCTTGAAAAGTAACGAGCTCTTTGTCTCTACAAGTGTCCAAGTACTGAAGTCTTGGAAAATCACATTACCTTGCGGGGACACTGTAAGAGGATTTCTCAGCAGTTTGAACCATCTGCCTTCTAAGGTCTCTTATATGTGAGGTAAATGGGAGAAGGACATAGGAGGGGTCTAGATCCCCTGTTGGGAAGGTACACTTTACGTTGGAAACTAGATTGTGGAGATTCGGAGAAGTTGTTTCCATGTTATGATGGAAGTCTACATTTTACACTATGAACCATAGAGTTCAAACAATGAATATTTTTGAATAGGGGAGTATCTGTGATTAGAGCTCTACCTTTGTCAGGAAGATTATTTTTGCAGCTGTGTGGAGGATGGATTGGGACAAGGAAAGACTGCAATGTCCCCATAGTTGGAGGTTATTACAGTAATCCTGAGAGAACAGTCCCAATAATAACAAATAGTTCATATTTTAAGACTTGCAAAGTATTTCACATCACTATTTCATTCTGGCTCTTACAACAGACCCAGGACACAAGTGCTGTTCTCGTACCCATTTTACAAATGAGGAAACTGAGACTCAGAGAAGTTAAATCTGTGATTGGCTAAGATTACAGAGTTAGTATAGGCTGAAGGTAGTATCTAAGTTCAGGTCTTTGGATTCTGAGCAGCTCACCCTCTGCACTCCACTGCATATCTTAGAAAGGGTCTGAATGAATGTGGTAGAAATGTGAGTGGACAGGAAGGGAAGGATGTGAAAGAGAAAGTTCCATGCATCTGTAACATTCTGTGGATCAGAAAGATAAATGGGGCACTGCCTTGAATAAACATTTAACCTGATGTGGATCATGGGCTCACGGTGAGGATAAAGGGACACAAGGATTGCAGCGTCTATTCATGACTAATTTGATTTCAGTTGCTCCCCTGTAGTACACAGGAAACCCAAAAGCCAGTTTACCCTTCTCAGGACCTCATATGAAGGGGTCTTCTATAAATACTCAGTTAAATCAGATCTGCCTCTAAGTCACTGGGGGCTTCGAGTATATTAATTAACCTCCCTGCCTTGTTGCTTCTTCAGCTATGAAATGGTAATATTGCTAAACTTGCCAGATTGCTGGGAGGAAGAATTCAATGAAATGCAGAGAAAGCAGCCTGCAAAATAAGCAAACTAGCCAAGTCAGCACATCTGACCATCCCCCTAACAGTGGCAGGCAACAGCTACTTCCTAGGGGCACATCCTGGTTCTGTGCAGGACTGGCCAAGACAGGGGGAATCTGAGTGTGAGGTCATTTCAGAGGCACTAGGAAACAGCTTTTTCTTCCCAAAAATATCTCCTTCAGATACCCACTGTGTGAGGAATTCCTTTTACAGGAGAAAAAAAACCTTAAACTGAACACTTGGAGACAAGGAAAGGCTTTATATGAATGTAAATTATAATTAGGGTAGCAAGGTGGTTAGAGTGGATAGCTCACTAAGACCTAAATTTAAAGCTGACCTCAGACACTTACTGGCTGTGTGATCCTTGGCAAGTCACTTAACCCTGTTTGCCTCAGTATCCTCATCTGCAAAATGAACTGGAAAAGGAAATGGCAAACTATTCCATTATCTTTGGCAAGAAAACCCCAAATGGGATCATGAAGAGCTGGACACAATTGAAAATTACTGAACATAAAGCAGTCATAAACAGGGTTTAAGATGCAGATACCCCCGAGAGAAGTGACACCCACAAAATGAAGCACACATATTTTGGGGAGTTGGAAGGGAGCTTCGATGTCCTCTAGTTCAACCTGTATGTTCCTGAAGCAGAAATCCTCTCTACAACATTTCTGATAAAGGATTATCCACTGATGAGGAACTCACTGCCTCCTGTAGTAGTTCGTTCCAGAACCACTGAGAGAAGCAGAGAATTTGAAGGAGCCTCAGAAACCATCTAAGCCCAGCTATGAGTCTGAGTAAGTTCTAATTAGGAGGATTGCTTTTTCCCTTATATTGAGTTGAAATCTGCCTCTCTGAAATTACTAGTGATGACTCCTAGCACCAAGCTGAGCTACTGTAATCCTCCTTCCTCAGGGGAATCCTTGAAAAACTTGAAGACAGGGGTATTGTTTTTCCCTAAGCCTTTTCTTCTTGAGGATAAAGATCCCTGGTTCCTTTTAATACTTCTTACGTAGCCTTATTCCCCCGTCTTCCTCTGAATATGATTCAGTCTACCAATGTCCTTTCTATATTTGTTCTTGGGGCCTTTTTCCTTTCCTCTTCTATATTCTGAAGGCATATGCTTGTGTTTGTCCTTCGTTGCCAAAGAAGACCATGCCATCAGAGAAATGATGACATGACTTGCACTTGACTTTGTTTTGAGTGAGGGAGGGCTGTGCAAGGTCACCAGCCTCACTTCTCCTCCAGAGCCATCTGAATCCAGTGACCAGATATTCATCAGGATGACTGGACATGACCCAGGATGCACTAGGAGACCTTGGCTCCATTAGGCCAAGGTCTATTCAGGTACTCATTTAGGGTGAGGTAATACCCACTCACTGAATAGGCCTGTTTAAGAAGGGACAGGCCCTTTAATGAGGGAAAGAAAAATAAACACATCAGACTTGGTGGGAAACAGTAACAGTATTGATAATCACTCCTAAGCCAGGAGGGTCCAGAAGAGAACCCTTAGGCAGGGGCCCAGTGTTGTCAGGGATTCAGAGTGCAGTAGGTTTAAGGTTTTGGAAAAGGAAAAGGAAAAGAAGAGAAGGGAAGGGAGATTATATAGAGAAGTAGAAGGAACCTTAGTGGTCATTTTATCTAACCCCTTCATTTTACAGATGAGAAAACTGAATCCCAGAGATTAGCACAAGATCCCAGAGATAGTAAGAAGCAGATTTAGGTTTTGAACCTAGGTTCCCTGACTCCAAATCCAGTGCTTCTTTCATTGCATGACTTGCTGAGTGTGGCATCCCTCCCCCTACAAAGAGACCTGAAAGTAGGGATGGATCCTGGACTTATGGTTTCATTGGTAGAAGGAATTTCCAGGTAAGGAAGCTTTCTCTAGCAATGCAGGTCACCATTTTTTCTGCAATTTATAGTCTTAGAAAGTGGTCTAGAGTTCTAAAAGGTTAAATGACTACCCCTGGGTCAAATAATGTGCCAGAGGTAGGGCTTCCAGACTTTGATGCTTCCAGACTAAACCATGCTGCCTCTGGCAGATGATAATCAACAGATGGATGTTGGTGAGTCAGAAATCTCACCTCCTGCATCTCACCTCTTCTTCCCACCTGCACAGCTACCTCCCTAGTTCATTGTTGCTCAACTAAGTTATTGCAACAGCCTCCTAATTGGTTTCTCTGCTTTATATTTCTCACCACCCAGTCCATATGGTAAACTTTTGCCGAAGCAATTTACCTCTAGCTCATATCTGACCTTGGGATTTCCCTACTCAATCACCTCCAGTGGTTTTCTACTGCCTCTAAACTCCTCTGTTTATCCTTTAAGGCACTATACAACTTGGATTCAATTTATCTGCCCCATCTCATTGGGCATTATTTTCCCTTCCACATTCTTGGGATACAGACATCTCACCTCTCTCTTCCTCACAGATGACATTCCATCCTTGCCTCTGTCTTGCCTCTCTTCGTTTTAGTTGTAGCTCAGGCACCATCTTTCGCACAAAGGCTTTCTTGATCCTTCCAATTGCCAGTGTCCTCCCTCCCAAAATACCTTATATTTAACTGCTTTTTATCTTTTTGTATTTTATTCAACATATCTTTATAACTGTTCTTATTTCTCCAATTAGAATGCAAATTCCTTGTGAACTGGGATTGTTCTATCCTTTGTACTTGTATTTCCAGTGCTTAGTACATAGTAGGTGCTCAATAAACATTTGTTTGTTGATTGACTGAAGGATGGAGAGACCTTAAGAGAATAGGACACAGTGGTATCATGGGAAGAGAACTCTAGGAGTTTTACACTTATTTTAAATAAAAAGATGGAAAACCTTAGAGACCCATCTTAATCTTGTCTAAGAAATGAAAGCTATGATGTAGAAAAAGGGAAAAGAAATGTGAAAGAGTCAAAAAAGGGAGAGATAGACAAGGACATATGGAAGAGAGACAGCAAGAGGTGGAAGGGAGATATTTAAAAGGAAAAAGGGAAGGAATATAGACAGGAGGAGGAGGAAGAGGAGGAGAAAGGAGAGGGAAATGTGGGGGTAAGGGGAAAGGGTGGAGAACACAGTAATACCCTGATCTCTTTTCACAGACAGAGAGAGAGAAAGAGGGAATTTGGTAGGAGGGGGGAGAAGGATCTTTGTCTGAAGTGTTCTCACGTTTGAGGCTTTAAGTAACTCTGGGGACTTCCTTTGGGGAGCTTTGGAATTAATGGTTACTCCTTTATTGATTCTTCTCTGTTTTTCCCCTCCTCTTCTATCATACAACATTACAAACAGTATGCTCACAGTTTAGAAGTCATTCTCAGTAAGTGGGAGAGTACCATAAATAGATTTTTTTAAAAAAAAAGTTTCTTGGATAGCTATAGGTAATCCAAGAGAAGTAAGAAAAGTCCCTGAAATATTCCCTGCCTTTCATATCATAAGGACCTCTGACACAAGAGTTTTGTTTGGTTCTGAGTACTGAACACAATAACAACTAATCTAAAAGCATTTATAAGTGCCCACTATGTGGCAGGGATTGTACTAGATACTGAGAATACAAAGGCAAAACAGAGACAATCCCTTCCTTCAAGGGGCTTCTAATCTACTCAAGCATATTAGCTTGCATTCCACTTCGTAAGTGACACAAACAGGGTAGATGATGGGGGCAGGGAGATTGTCACCTTTGTTCTGATGAGCTCTTAAATGCTAGTTGACTGACTAACAGATTGCTGATCCTTGCCTGTGAGTCTGAATGAATCATACAAAAGGTGAAGGACAGAAGGAGGAGAAATTGATATTGAAAGAGGAGTCAATACATGGCCAAATCAAATCTCCCTGACTTCACGAATTACCCCTGACTGATTCCGGTTCTTTTTAAACCCAATGACTAAAGGAGAACCTTGCTGTCCTAGTTCTAGTCCAAAGTTTCTGCTTTTCTGTCTCCATCTCTGCAATAGGAGAAGGAAAGGATGAGGAATCTAGAGAAGGAGTCCAGACATGACTGACCAAATCCTAATGGTCTTCATATGCTCAAATCCAGTTGACTGAATTGCTTGTTGGAGGAGTTTAATAAATGTGTATTGAATTGAATTGATTGGGTCTGATCAGGCTGACATATGTGGAGACAAAATGACAATCTCACTTTCTGTCTCAGGTGATACTGCTATACAGGGAAGTAGAGGAGGTCAGGAAGAACTTAATGTATGGGCTGAATGATGACTCCAACATTGAGGCCTGGAGGGAATACCCTAGATCCAGAAGACATTTTCATGAGATGACAGTTCTGTCCACTCTAATTATTTCCCAGTCTTTAGAATGCTGCATAATGCTACAAACACAGCCTTTTGAAACTCCTCAGTGGCCTTAAGCATTCTCCCTTCCCCCACCCTGTAGACCAAAAGCCACAAGTCCATCCTCTACCATCTGTTGTAAGAGGAAATCCATTTGTTTTAACTTGTGCAGTGATGAGTTTCGACAACAGCAGACACAATTAAGAAAGAAGTGGCTGAGAGGCTATGCATTAGATTGCCATCTTTGATGGGAACCACTGATAAATGGTAACCCCCTGAAAAATTACAACCCTGTGCTTTAAATAAAGTCCACATTCTCTTCCTCTGGGCTCTTCAAAAAATTGGTCTGTTGCTGAAATAGAACTGCTGCACTTGTGGGATAAGCCTCGAGCCTCTTATCTCTCAAATGAAATGGGTCCCATGAGCAGGGTTGGGTTTCTTTTGTAATATGTTCATGCTCTGTAATAAGAAATGGTGCAGGCTCCTGAAAACAGCTGGACAGAGAAAATCTACTTTCATAACATGTAGCTTTTAGCCTTAATGGATCTACAGAGATCAAAATACATGAGGAGGAAAAGGAAGAGAGAGGAAGGAATTTCTGGTCATCATTCTGGTCACTCTGCATCCCTCCCTTCCCACTCTAACTCCCTTTTATAAAGGCTGAAAGTCAGGACAAGGGCTAGAAATACTGTGACCAACTTTGATTTCAGTTTGATAACCATAGATGCCAAGACACTGCTCTTCCCTCATTCCTTAAGTCACTGAAAAAATTCATGAATATACTTATAAACGGGCAGAAGGGAAAAGGCAGTCTTAAGAACTGAGTACCTGAACAGAGTGATGGAGATAAGCACACACACACATATAAACACACACATGCATGCAAGCGTGCGCGCGGCGCGCACACACACACACAAACACACACACACACACACACACACACAAAAAGTTACTTATCAACAACCAAAACTGTCTGCCAACTGACATGGAGAATTTTCTAGGACTTGCAGTCTTGGATGTGTCATTCAAAGTATCTATGCTTCAGGGAACTACTTTCATATCTTTCATTTACTCCTGCCAAAGCAGAAAGTTATCTTTAGAGACAAAGAGTTTGCCCTCTCATGAGTGACCTGGGGGTTCGCATGTCCCACATCAGCACACTCCAAGAAACTTTGTTGGCAGTCATTGGGTATAGTTATAGGCTGACTTTGCCGAGAGATGGAGTAGCTGGCTTTTCTCTGTGCTATGTCTAGGTAGCACATACTTTTGATCCTACTCAGAAAAGCAAAGTTAGGGACCTAAGTGTACTCTGGTAAAACCACAGAATTTCAAATCTTGAAGGGAGCTCACAGGTCATTTAGTGCAACATTTACTGCGACAGGAGTCTCTTACTAAAATTCCCCAATAAGGAGTCAATTCAGCTCCTGCCCGAAAACCTACAAAGAGGGGGAACTCAGTACTTTTTGAAATATGCTACCATATATTTGGATAGTTCTAATTGTTATGAACATTTTTCTCACAGTAGCACACCCTCAACTTCTACCGTAAGTTCCTAGTTCAATTATTCCCATTGGGGCCAAGCAAAACAAGTCTCCAATGGCTTAATATCTACTGCCATAGAGAGAGAGCATAACGTAGCAGAAAGAATGCTGGATTCATAGTCAATGGATCTGGGTTTAAATCTTACCCATCACTTAATCCATTTGTAGTAGTTTGGACAAGTCATTTAACATTGCTGAGCCTCAGGTTCCTATCTATAAAATGAGGAGCCTAGATTGGTTGGCATCTGAGGTTTCTTCCACCCGTGAATCTGTGTGATCCCTTCAGAGGAGAGGGATCCAGTATAGAGTTAAATCAAATGAGATTACAGATAGAAAGCACTTGCAAATCTTAAAATACTAGATAAATGTTAGCTATTGCTGTCACAGTGTCTGGAATATAATAAAGGCTTAATAAGCGCTTGATTCCCCCCCTCCCCCCCCCTTTCCATTACTATTACTATTATGAGGGCACCAGAGCACTGGTCCCACCTCAGACACTCGCTAGGCAAATCCAACCTCAGGACTTTGGGGAAGTGGGAAGATGGATGTTTGTCTTTGTGCCCTTGGGAAGAGAAAGTTCTGCACTCCCATAACTTCTTCCAGCCCCATCAGAGTCTGGTCACCACAGGAGGAAAGTGATTTCTAACATTTGATTGCCTCTCGTGGGTCAACTATTAGGGCATGAGAAGATGGCATGATGGATTGAGATAGCCAACATCACAAGGCCTGAGGTTTCATCACACTTGAAATCCAGGAAAAACCAAGAGAAATTAGAGTTGGACCTTTGCACAAAGCTTTCCCTGACTGCTTCAATGTCAGACGTGCATTTCCTCTTCTCCTCTGCCTCTGGATCCCTTCAAGGCTCAGCTCAGGTATAACCTTTTAAAGGAAACTTTTCCTTGGCCCTCACATTTGTATTGTTTTCTATAGCCTTGAATTATATTCAATTTACTTATCTGTATATATAGGGTCATAGAGTTGGAAGGGTCCTCAGAGATAATCTAGCCCAACAATCTCCTTTTACAGCTAAGGAAACTGAGAATCAGAAAAAGTGAAGTTAGTTGTCCAAGGTAACACAGAAGGAAAGGGGGCAGTTAGAAGTCTAACCATGTTATACCTGCCCAGTAGAATTTAAGGCCCATAGAGGGACTCTTTATACTTGGTCTTTGCATCTCCTGCATCTAGCAGAGTGCCTTACATGCTGTGGCTGTTCAGTCATGTCTAACTCTACATGACTTAGGGAAAAATCATCCCATCTTCTTGGGAAAGATAATGGTTTGGTTTGCCATTTCCTTCTTCAGTGTGTCTCCCATGTTACAGAGGTGGGGTTGGGGCAAATAGTGCTTAACTGTCTTGCCCAGAATCACATAGCTACCAACTATCTAATCCCACATTAGAACTCAAATATTCTTGACTCCAGATCCAGGGCTCTGTCCATTGTATCATCCAGCTGCCCCCACCTTATGCAAGGCAGGTGCTTAATAAATCTTTGTTGAATTGAATCTAGTTGTTTAAACTATTCATTTGGCATTAATTATGTATTGTCTCAAGTTGTTAAAATACCTACTGTATTTCTCCAGCAAGATATAGGTTCTTTACAGTTACAGTCTATATCTTAAATGAGATCATGCATGTAAAAGCAATTTGTAAACAGTAAAGCAATATAAAAGTATGACATAATAGCAGAATTACTTTATTGTGCCTCTGTCTCCCCCATAGCTCCCAGCACAATGACTTGCATATATATGTTTAATGAATTAAAATAATTATTTAAACAAAAAATAAAAGGCATCTTAGCCTTTTTTATACCCACATCATTCTTTTTCTCCTTTGTCCCACCAAACTTTTTTTAAGAAACAAAACAGGTTGGTCCTAACTAGGACCAGTTTACCAGGTCTCTGACCTGGAATGCTGAAAATTAAAGGGAGTTGATAGTGATACTCCTTCAGTAGAAGGAATTAATTGAGTTTATCCTATAGTTAGCAAATAAAAATTAATTATATTAACGAGCTCTTTGTTGGCCCTGTCAAAGGCCTCTCCAGCAGCAGTCACCCCATCAGGATCCCAGAAATCAGGACTTTGACCCTATAGAATCTAGCACGGTTCAAGTGATGATCCAGGAAGCCAAACACCACAGAAGTATATACGTGCTGGGATGGGGAGGAGGGAAGAGAAGGTAGAATTTGCTTTAGAGAAAGCAGAATAGTAATATAATCAAAAATAGTTTCAAAAGGGGAATGAGCTCAAAGAATCTCCAATGAAACACACGTAAATTCTTTCTGCCTGACAAATTAGGGAAATATTTGGCCAAAGGCGAGGAAAAATACAGACTCAAAAAAGGTTTTTAAATGGTAGCATGAAGTAGTCCGAACATTATGTTGGGTTGAGCATTAGAGAAGCTGGGTGGTAGATCATGGCCTTTCTACGGTTCTACTTTTGACCCTAGCGATCTCTGAACTCTTGCTGACTCAACCCAAAGATGCCTCTCTTCAATACCTGGTCAGAACCTACCGCATGTGCATCAACAGTATTGCCTCTCCATAGGACCTGACATTCCTGGAGGATGTAGATGTGGTCATTTAATTGTATTCCCCTAGTGCTCAAGGCAGTATTGAACATTTTGTAGGTGCTTTCAATAAATACTTGTTGAATTGAATTGGATTGAACCGTTTCTATTCAAAATGTGAGTAGAAACACATTAAAACAGGCTTCTTTTCCCTTCAAAGCACAATTAGCTATTGGCATGAGTGCTAACAACTGGACTCCATCTCAGAGAGTAAAATGAATGCCTTTCTCTGAAGGGAAAAGAAAAAAACAACAATAACAACAAGGTTTTGGACTTTATGAGTGATTTGGAGAAGATGAATAATCCTTATTATCCACAACACACATTTATTGAAAGTCTGCTACGGTGCCAGGTACTGCATGATGGCCCAAGGGCACCAAAGGGCATCAGACATGAATCAGTAGCCCAGGGTCCTACACCACTAGACCTGGGCAGTGATTCAGGGAGGCAGCAGAAACAGGCAATAGCTCATTAGCAGATGCCAAAGGAGATCTTAAGCTCAAAGACATGGAATTAGTCTATCAATTATCACAGGTATAGAGCTGAAGGGATTTAAAGGGTAATTGAGAGTCCCAGAGAAGTAAAACCATAAATAGCCTATCTACCTACTTATCAATCTATCTGCACACACATAGAATATACATAATAAATACATGAGGTATAAATATGTACAATATACTAATATTACTAGTAGACTCTAAATAGCAAAGAAGCAACTAGATGGCTCAGTGGATAGAGCACCGGGACTGAAGTCAGGAAGATCCAAGTTCAAATCTGGCCTCAGATACTTAGTAGCTGTGTGATGCTGGGCAAGACACTTAACCTCTGTTTGCCCTAACCTCCTAGAGAAGGAAATGGGAAATGACTCCAGTATCTTTGCCAAGAAAATGCCATGGAGAGCATGGTCCATGGAGTCACAAAGAGTTGGACACTACTGAATGATTGGACAACAATATAACAGCACAGATAGAATCTGAACACGGGTGCTCTGATATTAGAGTCAATGTTACCATGTTGCCAAAGGATCACTAAGACAAAGTAATGACCCACACTATTGCTTCCAGACAAGCCAAGTCAACAAGCATTTACGAAGTATCTACTAGGTATGCCAAAGCATTGTGCTAAACCCTGGAAGTTAAAAAAAAAAAAAGGCAAAATCTAAAGCCCCCAAGGAATTCACATGCTAATGGGACATTTCTTGAATTGTATATTTCTTTTTAAATGACTTGGTATCCCTCTCAAATTTTCCCCAGCTGTTCATTTTCATCTGTTCAAAAAAATCAGGGACTAAGATGTACACGGTGTGATTTGGTCAGTTGTCTCTCCGAGACCTCTGTGCAATAGCTCTGGATATGGCCTCTGCCCTAGTGTGGTTGAGGAAACAGAATGCATATATATAAAAAAGACCACCAATAGTTTTCGCTTTTGTTTAGTCACTTTTCAGTCATGTTTGATTGTTTATGAATCCATTTGAGATTTTCTTGGCAAAGATATTCGAGTGGTTTGCCATTTCCTTCTCTAGTTCATTTTACAGATGAAGAAACTGAGGCAAACAGAGTTAAGTGACTTGGCCAGAGTCACACAGCTAGTAAGTGTCTCAGGAGTAAGCGTCTCAGGAGCCTGACTCCAGGCTATTCACCATTCTACCGACCATGTCACCTAACTGCTCCAACAATCAACATCATAAGGTAGTAGATGCTTAGTGCCAAGTAAGAGGTGAACACCATAAATCAATATACAGAACAGTTCCTTTCCTAGATGTTTACCATATTTATCATTACTTGGCTGAGGTATAGAATATAAGAGTGTCCATGAACATAGGGATGATCGTTTTTCTAATGAGGAAATTAAAGGTCATCATAGTTAAATAACTTTCAGTAGAAAAGCTGGATAATCACTCATATATCTTAAGTAACTACTCCTTTGATTGTATACATCATGTCCTGGTCACATGTGTCTCTGATGGTTTTGTGCCCATACATGTACACTAAAATGTGTCTTCTCTACAGCATTGCAAAGAAGAAAGGACACCAGATTTGAACTCAGTAGAACTGGGTTCAGATCCTACCACTTACTACTACTCATGCCACTTACTATACTCACTCATGCTACTTACTAGCTGTGTGGCTTTGGTCATTAAATGAAGGAGTTGGACCCCATGTTCTCTAAGGCTGCTCTGGTTCTAAAGTCATTATTCCAGGATGATTTCCCATTTGGTTTCAGCTAAGTTATTTGGGTTTACACCACAAAAATAAGGTCATCAACCACTAGCTTCCTAGGAATGTCATTCCTAGGAATGAGGCAGAAAGCCCCTTTCCATCACCAAGAGACTTTCATGTACCCCAACTGTAATCAATACTTACCTAAAGACAAATCATATATTAAGAATTAATATAATCCACTTTTGTGATAGGTAGTTAGCATATTGCAATTATATCGTGCCTAATAAGAAACCCAGATTTCTAGACTTTTACATGGCTTTTATCTACAAATATTAGCTTTAAAGTTAAGCTGCTTGCTCTCAATCTTTCGTGCATTTAATGTTTAATTAAAAAGCTCCTGACACTCATTCTCGGCTGCCCTCTAAAAATTTGTTCTGAAAGTGCATTCTTTGTACTGTCACCACAATTCTTTCCTTCCTAGATATTTTCAGGAATTTCACTTAACAAATAAATCAAGCTTTAAAAAATTGATTTCTTGGGGTTTTAGGGAAGGCAGAATGTTCCTCTTGGCTGAGGTGTGGACTTGAAATAAAATGGGCTTATTCTAATTTTAGGTCCAACAGTCAGTCACCAAGTGAGTATCTTAAGCTATCATACTTTCTGTTATATTGGTTTCTACATCTGGAAAAAATAGAATATTTATAGAATAGTCTATGTTGGTCTTGCACTTAGCTGTGAAATGGATTGCTATAATTACTTCTCTCTCAGAGATGGGGAGACAGAGGATTCCAAAGGTTAAAGGACTCCTCTAAGGTCACAAAGCATGTCTGTAATAGAGCCAGGATAAAAAATGATCTATTGTTTTCAGGAGGATGGAAAACTCCCTCTCCAGCCTGGGGAAGGGTGAGAAGCATGAAGCATTCCAACTCAGAAGCTTGTAACACCAATCTCACAAATAGCTTGACCCAAGCAGAATGTCACAATCTTGCTTGAAATATTGCTAGAGGTACATGATTTGAAACTGAATTTTAGCAGAGTCTCAGAATCGGTCCTACTTTCAGGAATGACTGCATAGCTGTTTCAGATAGAAAGTAATCCACTCCCAAAGGAGAAGCCAAATGAAAAAACAGAAAATAATGCCATTTGTTAAGAACGTATCCTTAGATATGCATGGGACATCAGATAACTAGAACATATTTGACATCAGAGAAACTTTGCTCAGATGGCATAGATTAAACAATAGTCTCTAATATTCTGCCATCCTATGATGCCTCTTAATCAGTTCCCAACTCATCATGTTTCATGCCAGAGCATAAAAGTACCAAATAATATGTCTAATTATTTTCCCAAGAGTAATAAACTCATGCAAATATGTCTTCTGTCCCTATGTTCCCTTGTTCAAGCATATGCTTGATTTATAGAGTCATAACAGTAAGCAGAGCTGGTGGAATTCAGGGCCTATACCTATTTTAACCAAGTTTCCCTTCCCACTTGGGGACACAGTGGATAGATCTTTGGGCCCAGAGTAGGAAGACTTGAATTCCAATAGAATCTCAGACTCTTACTGGCCATGTGACCTTGAGCAAGTTGACTTGCTTCAGTTCCTTCAGCTGTAAAATGGGGATAGTAAAAGCAGCTTTCTCCAAAAGGTTACTCTGAGGATCAAATGAGATAATTTGTGTAAAGTGCTTAGCCCTGTGCTTGGTCCATAGAAGATACTATGAAAATGCAAGCTGTTGTATTGTCGTGCATATCATGTACTTTGCTCAGTCTAGTCAATTTAGTGAAACTAGATTGTTCTATAAATTAAGGGGATTGTTTTTAAAATGAATTTATTTTTAGTTTACAACATTTAGTTCCACAAGCTTTTGAATTTTAAATTTTCTCTCCACTCCTTTTTCCCTCCCCAGGATGACATGCTATCTGATATAGGATCTACATATACATCCATATTACTCATATTTTCACATTAGTCATGTTGTAAAGAAGAACTATAACCAGTGTAAAGAACCATGAAAAAGAAGAAACAAAACAAAACAAAGAGAGAAAGAGCAAATAGTATGCTTCAATCTGCCTTCAGACTCTGCAATTCTTTCTCTGGATGTGGATAGTATTTTCCATCATGAGCCTTCTGGAGCTGTCTTAGAACCTTGCATTGCTGAGAAGGAGTCAAGTCTATCAAAGACAGTCATCTGACAATGCGACTGTAACTGTGTGCAGTGTTCTTCTAGCTCTGCTCCCCTCATTCAGCATCAGTTCATGCAAGTTTTTTCAGGTTTTTCTGAAGTCCACCTACTTATCATTTCTTATAGCACAATAGTATTCCATTACATTCATATACTACAATTTGTTCAGCCATTCCTCAATTGATGGGTACCAAGGGGGTTAATTGAGATGGCCATAAGTTCTCATACAACTCCAACATTCCGTGAGTCAACGAGTATAACTGATTGGTCTTTCATTCATCAGTTAGTGGTTTCATTCCTGAAGTTCAGGTACAGACCACTTTGCTCAGTAATCTCCAGTGGCTCCCTATTACCTCTGGGATCAAATATAAATGCACCTTCTTTGTCATTTAAAGTTCTTCACAACCCAGCTCCATACTTCTTCCAAAGTCTTATTACTCCCCCTCCCAACCCCTTCATGCCTTCTGTTCCAGACAAAGTAGTCTTCTTTCTACTTTACATACAACTTTCTATTTCCTGTGTCCATGCCCAGAATACACTACCTTCTCATCTCTGATTCTTAAAATCTCCAAGTTTCTTAAAAAGTTCAGCTCAAACACAACCTCCAGCACGAGACTTTTCCTGATCCTTACCCCCAGATGCTAGTTTCCTCTACTTGAAATGAGCTAGTTTTCACTTGGTATGTATTTTGTATGTACTTATCTGTGTATGTAGTGTTTCTTCAAATAGAATGAGTATTCCCCCAAAGCAGGGACAGTTTGATTTCTTTCTTTGTATCCCCAGTTAGCATAGCATCTTGCCTATATGTTTTTGCTGTTGTTAGATAGTTGTTTCAGTAGTGTCCGACTCTTTGTGAAACCACTTGAGATTTTCTTGGTAAAGATACTGGAACAGTTTGCCATTTCCTTCTGTAGTTCACTTTACTGATGAGGAAACTGAGGCAAACAGGATTAAATGACTTGCCCAGGATCACACACTCAGTATCTGAGGCCAGATTTGAACTCACAAAGAGGAATTTTCCTGGCTCTAGGCCTGGCACTCTATCTACTATACCACCTAGCTGCCCTATCTTGCCTATAGCAGGTGCTTAGTAAATGCTTGCTAGTTGATTATTTTTAATCAATTGACTATTTTCACCATTTGTTTCATCATCATGTCACCACAGCCTAAGTGAGGGCAAATGGGAAGAAGATACACATGAGTATTGAGTTTTCTGGGAAAATAATGAACCTATCTGAATCCTGGACATGACAACTATTGGCATGGCAGAGGCCAAAGTTGCTGCTTGGTGATGTTACAAAGAAGCAAAATAAGCCAAGGGCACAAGTAATTCAAAAGTGTTGATCAAGCAACACATAGAGCCAGAGGAACTCGATCCAATGCATTTTCTAGAGAGAATGACAATGATGTTGTCCAGTTTCACTGGCTACATGACAGACTCAAAAGCTTTCTCCCCCTCCAGGCCAAAAGACAACCTGAGAATTGCAGGCAAAAACTTCAAGTCATGTTGGCTTTTTGTTATCAAGAGGCCTGCAATTTAGACTTGGAGTGGTTCCTCAGGTTCAACCTAACACCCTGCTCCCTCTTTCCATGCCTGGGCTGGGAAGTTCAATAAAAGATCAAGTCGTATCTCTTGAGGGAGATGTTGTGTCTGTTGGTGATGTAGCGTTAAGATGTGGATCCGAAGCTTATTTTGAATAAAAGTAAATGGTCTTTACTGGTGGGGAAGAATGTAAATGAGGGGGCAAGAGGCCTTATTTTCTAGAAGGTTGTTTCACATCAAGAAAGGCACAGTATAGTCAAACAATCCCCATAGCCCTGGTTCAATACTGCTTTCTAGATGTGATCAAAAGCATTCTAGAAAGCCAGCAGTTGGCAGCTGCAAATTGCATGGTGGGTGGCTGAGAGGTGCAGCTGTCCATTACAGAGGCAGAGAAAAATGGATCTTACCAGGGAATTAACTAACTTTGTGTTCCATACCCTATTCCCTACATAGTAAAACTAGCAATTGTATAGTACCTACCATATGCTAGGCACTGTGCTAAGGACTGTGCAAATATTATCTCACTTGATCTTCACAACAAATCTAGGAGGTAGGCATTATTGTTATCTTTATTTTACAGATGAGGAAACTGAGGCAGATGTCAAGTCATACAGCTAGTGTCTGAGGCTGGATTTGAACTTGGATCTTCCTGGTTCCAGGTCCAATGCTCAAAAGCACTGGTGTATATATGTATATGGGTGGAAGGATACATAAGACATCATGATGATGATGAATTACAAGTTTAAATTCCTGATTTGCTTGGGAATGACCACCAAACTGCTAGGCTGTCTAAAATAAATAATAATAACTAATATTTGTATATCACTATATGTTTTACATAAATAAGGGCATTACTTATGTGGTACTTGTTAATTCATTTGCTTCTCACAACAATTTTGTGAGGTGGGTACAATTTTTATGCCCATTTTACAGATGAGGAAGCTGAGAGATATCAAGGTTAAGTGACTTGCCCAGTATTGAATAGTTATTACATGTCTAAGGAAGGATTTCAACAAAACTTTTCCTGATTTCAAATATAGGGCTCTATCCACTGTTTCACTTGTGTTTTTATTGGCTCAGTGTAATGAAGTCCCAGAATGGAAAGGCGTGGAAACTTGATCCATCAGATGATTTGACATCTCATCAGCCACTTACAGTTTTAGAAAGTTGTCTAAGGCACTGAGAAGGCAGTTAGGTGGAGCAGTGGATAGAGCACTGGGCTTGGAATCAAGAAGACTCATCTTTATGAGTTCAAATTCAGTTTCAGAAACTAGCTGTGTGATCCTGGTCAAAGTCTTTATTTGCCTCAGTTACCTCATCTGTAAAATGAGCTGTAGAAGAAAATGGCAAACCACTCCAGTATCTTTGTCAAGAAAACCCCAAATGGGGTTCACATAGAATTGGACACAACTGAAACAACAATAACAACTCAGAGCTTTAGCGACTCAACCAGGGTCACAAAGTTAAGATGTGTCAGAAGCAGGATTGAAACTCAGATCCTTCTTGACTTCAAGACTATAAGTTTATCCACTATGCCATGCTGCATCTCAAATGCATACATTCACATCTTCAATTTACTCTTTTGAAGAAAGAGGTAACTTCTAAATCTGTCAGATTTTTGTTCAAAATCCAGTATTTTTCTCTTTATAACTGAATATCTAGAACTATCCAGACACTAGAAACCCTCTACACTTATCAGGCTCCCTCTTTTTTTTTTTTTTTTTTGATTAGAGACTTACATGTTTAGACAAAACAGGCCCCTAGAGTTTAACTGTGAACTTATGAGAGGGGACAGTGAAATATTGCTGAAGTTATCACCATTAGCTCGTCAAAGAAATCTGATTTTTGTGCAGTATATCCTTCAAAGGATGCTAGAAGATTATAGATTTGGGGATGGAAAAGTCTTACGGAGGCAGTTGACTCCAATCTCCATCTTTTTCATTTTTAAACAGATAAGGAAACTGAAATTTAGAGAGAGAAACTTCCTTGTCTAAAGTCACACAGGCAGGAAAGGGAAGAAGGAGAATCTGAACCTAGATCTTTGGATTTCAAATTCAGTGCTCTTTACCATGGTGCCTCCAAGAATCTGTGCAATATAACCTCATTAACTTTTATTTATTGTCTATGTTTCAGAAAATATCTTCCAAAGCATTACCAGGGAGAAGGAAGCATTTTCAAAGTTAAGGAAGTTGTCAATTAGATTGAAAATTCATCTCTTAAGTCCCTACTTAAGGGCTGCTAGGTGGCACAGGAGTCAGGAAGACCTGAGTTCAAATCTAGCCTCATATGCATATTAGCTGTGTGACCCTAGAGAAGTCATCTAACATCTGCCTGCCTCAGTTTCCTCAACTCTAAAATGGGGATAATAAAATGAGATCATTGTAAAGCACTTAACACAGTATCTGGAACATAGTATGTGTTATGTAAATGCTAGTCATAAACATGGCTATTATCTTTGCTGTTGTTATTACTCTGTCCAAGCCTTATCCTATCAAGTACTTAATGAATGAAAATGAAAGAAAAAAAAATTAAGTGCTTAAAATGGGTCAGGTACCCTACTGAGTGCTGAGGTTCAACCAACCAATTTAACAAATATTTATTAAGTGCTTATTATGTTCCAGGCACTGAGGATACACAGATACAAGCGAAAAAATCTTTGCCCTCAAGGAACTTATATTCTAATGTGAACATGCATAGAAGTGTTTACAGAATTTAGGAGAGTTAGCCTGGCTTCACATCATGATGAGAGAGTTAGCCTTGGCCACTGGAAGACCTGGGTTCAAATACTGCCTCCAATACCTCTATTGGTCAAGTAAGTTTCTTACTGCGTGTTCCCTATGCCAATCAAATCTTAGATCTAGTCCAACACAGTCTCAGTCTCTGGCTTCTATATGATATATGCAAAATGAATGAGAGGGATTTGAGGGGAAAAGTACAGGAGAAGCTAGGAGGGGAATCATAGGATCGTAGAGTTAGATATAGAACCGACCTTGGAGGGCATCTGACCAAATCCCTTCATTTTAGAGATGAGGAATCTGAGGTCTTAGAGAACCAACTTGTCCAATGTTACAGCTAGTTAATGCCTCAGGTTATACCAGTTATTCTTCATTCTAGGTCCTACACTCTCCCCATTCTACTACTCTTAGGTGGAGCCCTAAAGGAAACTAGGAATTCCAAAAAGTAAAGGAGAAGAGGGTGGCCACTCTATTCTCCAGGAATAACCTTAAGATAATCCTTAACCAGGACACAAATTTCAGGGCTGAAAACTGTGCCTAGTTTGGAAACCTTGTTAGTATCAGAGTCAAAAAGAGAATATCAGGGGAGAGAGTGAAGAGATGTGGGTTTGGGTGCAGGCAAGGGTTCTAGTTCCATAAAGAGGGTCCCCAACTTGTGTCACTCAACTTCTGTCAAACCCTAGTGCTGAGGTACATAGGAATATTATGCCAGGCTGTGTGCAGGTGACCCTGCCATCCATACCTTGATACCTTGATTATAGTAATTTCCTGGAAATGGATATTACTTAGCAAGAGGGGACAGAACTGAACATTTAGATATCACAAAGTTAGTTTTTGGATTTCTAGGAACAAAGCATCTGTTTATTTGGGGTATGGGGTTACTTCTGATTTCAAACTATCTCTTCACCCTAGTTGTGAAGGAGTGAGAAAGAGTGGAAGATATGAAACTGAGGCTGTTAGTTGGTCAGTCAGATGGCTAACTTTGTGCCACTACAACAGAGGGTACACCCAATCTTATCAGCTATCTTATAATTGCACCATTAGTTACAAGAAGAATTAGTTTCTCGCTGCAAATTTATCTTCATATCAGGGAAAATGTTTCACAACCCATGACCTACTAATGAGATGACCTATTTTTCTCCCTCTCTTTTCTACCCTTTTCTTCTGTTCTCTCCCTTTACCATCCCTCATTACGGTGGAGGCCATCAGAAACTCATTCAAGGCTCTCTGTTCCCTTTCTAGCAATAGTATAAATAAGGGATTATTGTTAGTCATAGAAAGAACATCACAACAGATTAGGGTGTGGGTTAGAGTCTCAGAAAAATGTCCACATTGACATCATTAGTAATGGGAAATACAGCATGGACTTGTGGAAAAGGAATCTCCTTGTAAAGTGAGAAGTTTTTCTTTGCCTTTGCCATTTACTACAAAAGCTGCTTAATTTATATTGACTAATTATCCAATCAATTGGCAGATAATTGTTAAATGACTACTTTGTATTAGGCACGGAATACTGACACAAAGAAGGAAATATTCCCTGTTCCCAAAGAGCTTCCACTTTAATGAGGGTGAGACCACGGACAGGTAAAAATATATACAGCACAAATACAGAGTAAATAAAAACAAATGAATACAAAGTAGTTGACTATAATGTTGCTTGAGAGGGAAGACATTAAAAGTTTTCAGGAATCAGGAAAGGTTTCAAGGAGACAGTGGTATTTAAGCTGTACTCATCAGCTAGCCTCTGAAGACATATCAACACAACATCTTAAACAAATATTTGGGGAAATGGTGACATTGCTAAATCAGCAGCTAGCTAGTGCAGGGGAAGGAGCACCAGCCCTGGAGTCAGGAGGATCTGAGTTTCGATCCAGTCTCAAACATTTGCTAACTGTGTGACCCTTGGCAAGTCACTTAATCTTGTTTGCCTTAGTTCCTTATCTGTAAAATAAGCTGCAGAAGGAAAGGGCAAATCACTCCAGTATCTGTCAAGAAAACCCCAAATGTGGTCAAGAAAAGTGGAACATAACTGAAACAACTTAACAAAAACAAAGAAGTTGCTAATTCAGTGGTCATTTAAATGCCCCAAACACTCCCCTCCCACTCCCTCTAAAGATTAAGGCAGGATGCAACACTAAAATCAGTTTGACTTATCTTTCTCCAGGTCTGAATTTCTCCTTCTAAGAATGACTAATGGCTAAAAAATGATTGGCAGGCGTGATAAACCCTCTTGAGACAGCAATTTGTAAATGGAAGTAGAAGCCATGTCAATGTAATATCTAACCTTTAGTACCCTTAATCAACATCTCAGTAACCTTGTTTTATTACTCCAACCATCCAAGATTTCATCATCAAGGAGCCTTCCTTTGCTAGCTGAGCAGCAAAGGCATCCTTAAAGAGAGAGAGGAGGTGGCATATGCCAGGCAAGTCAAACCACTGCTGCCATCTTTATCACCACATATCCCAGAAACCTAGTTCAAATGCCTTGGGAACCCCAAGTCACCCAATCAAGGCCCTGCAGCCATCATCTGGGAAAGCAATCCATGTAGAGAAGGTTCCAGTCACCCTTACCAACTGACAATCCATTAAAAAGCAAATAAACAACTTATTTCACTTCTAGTAAGACACCCTAAGAGAAAGCTTGGTTTCATGTTCCAGGCAAGTCAAATTATCATTATACCTTCAACAACTGCCTCTTTTAAAAGCCCAATGGAGACAACTCAGAATCCTGAATCCAAGAACTTTGGGAATAGCAGTGCCCTACAGACCACCAGTCTGTAGGCCTCATAGCCAGGCTAGGCCTCATAGCCATCAATGAGGGGAGTAATCTCTATGGAGAAGGAATTCACCTTCCTAGTCACCACAAACACCAACTACAGACCAACTGCCACTAATAGGAAGGAAAGTCATACTCCAATAGTACCAACACTTCTCACCAGTGACCCTACTTCCATCCCAACTCTCATAACCTAGGAAGCAATACCCATAGGGATATGACCCAGCAATTGCTTCTGAGGTGATATAGCCATAGCTATAGAATCCTAGATAAGAAAGTTCTTGTCCCCCAAAGTCCTTGGCATGGTCAAATGGTTCAACATCAGAAACTGGCATGATTTCATCAGTGGAAATGATGTCAAATAACCATCTGCTTTCTCAATTCATCTTAAGAACCACAGGGCCTTTTCATTTGACTTATGACTAAAACTTCTATATGTATTGTATCTCACATGGGAATGTGAGCTCCTTTAGAGCAGGAACTTTCTTAATTTTCTGTGCTTTGCACATAATAAACACTTAATAAGTGCTTTTAATTAATTAATTCATGTATTCATGTCACATACTACTTCAATGAGAAAGATAGTTGAATGTATTTGAACACCTTAAAAAAAACAACTTTACCTTTGACTATTAGGATGGGGAAAGGACTGGACCTGAGATTTAACTGATATGAGAAAATTCCCTCTACCAATGCAAATAAGTACCTTCTCTGTAACTTACAGAGCCAGAAAGTTGCTTAGACAACTGACAGGTTAAGCAAATTGCCAAGGGTCATCTAGCCAGTCTGTGTCAGAGGTCACAACTGAACACATCTTCCTGACTCACTATCAAGTACCCAAGTTCAATGATGATTTACCCTTCCTGATTCTTTGGGCTTGACAACTGAGGTGGACACCAAGGATAGAACATCACCGACTTCACATTTTCAGGGTGAAGCTCAGTGCCCAAGAAATGCGGGAAAAGTCTGCTCCTGACAGTGTTGTTGTGGCTATAGCATACATCAGCTAACTAAAATAAATTTGGACCAAAGAGGTTCAGTTAACGGTTTCGTGTAAACCAAGTTAATGATGGACATGACTTTGGCTAAACTCCAAGTATAAATCAATCAACAACTAAGTATTTCTTGAGAACCTGTTAAGTATTCAGCACTGTGCTAAGTGCCCTATGACTGGAGCCCTCTGCATAAAAGTTCATAATTTTATAAACATCTCTGGTGTTCTGGCTCTCAAAGATAAGATCCCATGGGGTGGGGTGTCTGTTTCAGGTGTGAAATCAGCATTCTGCTCAGCAGGGAGCTCCCAATTAATATGGAATGTGTTCTCTAAGACTGTTCATAAAGTGGTTGTTTTTGTAATGCCTCACTCTTTACACTTGAAATTCAGAGGTTTCATTTGATCATATAATGAGAGCTGGAAAAGACTTTAAAGGTCATCTAGTTCAAAAGCCTCATTTGTCAGATGAGGAAAAAGTTCAAACAGGTTAAGAGACTACTTTGTTATGCAGAAAGGAAGAGGAGAGCTAGAATTTGAACCCAGGTCTTTTGACTCCACATTGATCAAGTGTTCCTTCCACAGCCCCTCTACAATGGTACAAGGGATGGTTAGACCATAATTATAACCATAGGTAAGCCCATAACAGCTAAAATAGGAAAGCAGAGCCTTAAGTTCCCCCCACCCTGCCCCGACCCACTGAGTCTGAGCTTCTCTGAAAATATTGTATGTCACTGACCTTAATAATGAACAGTAGCCAAGGTGCTTGATTTTTAAACCTTTCATAAGCTGTCCTCTTATATTTCCACTCCTCTTATACCCTAGTTCTCTATCCCCTTACACACACACACACACACACACTTTGATCCACTGACACCATCCTCTTTTCTGTTCCTCACACAATATACTGCATCTCCCAACTCTGTTATCACTGGCTGTCCCCCAGGCCTGAAACTCTCTCTTTAATTTCCAACTCTTGACTTTCCTCACTTCTTCAAGGCTCAGCTCAAGTCTTGCCTTCTATAAAAAGCCCTAAGGTGGCTAGGTGGGGTAGTGAATAGGGCTCAGGGTTTGGAGTCAGGAAGACACGAGTTCAAATCCAATCTGAGACATTGTATGATTCCGGGTGTTTCCTCGTATGCCAAATGGGGATTATAACAGCGTTGACCTTCCAGTTTTGAGGGTGAGATGAGACAATAATTATAAAGCACTTAGCACAAGTGCCCGGCACAAAGTGGGTGCTGTAGTAATGTAAACGATTATTTCTTAATCTTGGGGTCTTTCTTCTTATATGATCTCCAATTTACCCTTTATATATTTTATTTGCATAATTTTACCAAATACATGAGGAATTCCTTAAGAGTAGGAATTGGTTTTTTTGTTACCTTTTTTGGGGGAGAAGTGGGACTTTCTTTTTATTTCCTGTGTATATAAATATTTATTGCCTTGCTTTGCCTTCAGAAAGCCTATAGACCCCTTTTCAGAGTGATGTTTTAAGAATATAAAGTAAAATACACAGGATTACAAAGGAAATGGATTATATAGAAATACAGTTATCAGAACAACACACACACACAGTTCACAGAATCCAGTTTAAGAATCTGTATGGAAGAAAAAATCCTAGGGCTGAGGAGAAAACTCTTTGGGTGGCTCTCACAGCATTAAGAAGGGATAGTTTCAGGAGACATCATTATTGGGAAAAGATTCTTATGTAAAAGAGGGTATCCATATCAGAGTAGGGAAGGTTTTCATACTGATTTATGAAGTCTTATCTGTTATCTGGAGAAGTGAGACACAGAGGACCTGCACAGCCCTCCTTCAATTAAAACAAAGTTAAGTGCAAATCATGTCATTATTTCTTTGATGGCATGGTCTTCTTCAGCAACAAAGGATGAACATGATGAGGTCTTAATAAATAACACATTTGTAAGCAAAGACCTCCCTGCATTTGACCTTCTAATTATACTTTTATTTGATTTTGTTCTTCAAGAAAAAAGTTGAAAAGATTACTTATCTCTGTAATCAGCCAAGATCAAATAGGACCGATGCAAGTGTTATGTACTTGAAAGGAGGATGCCAGGAAAAGGAGGCAGGAACTACATGAAACTGTAAATATTAGAGACTTCTAACCTTTCTTTTTTTCTAAGCAAATGGCAAGTTCTCCAATAAGGTCGTTAATCAGAAATGTCTAAAAATAAAGGTCCCAAATCCCAGAGGTATCCATCTGATATAGCAGTTGAAATGTTACCTCTTCAAGATGAAGTTTTTTCAGCTAAAGTCTTAGGAAAAAAATATTCTCTAAGTTAGACTCTCATGAAGCAGCAGATCCTGGTCTGTTTCATATAATCCTTCCTCATCAGTGAGCATCTTCTTTGCCTCCCTCCCACACTGGCAGACATCTCTATCCAGTAGAAACTAATCTGTGCTGAGGAGCTGGACCACTTCTGTGTACTGTAACTTACATGGGACTGGAACAGAGCAATTATGTGACTCCTTTGTTTACTTTGCATGAACATATCCTTCACATCAGATATCTGACAAATAAAGACATAGTCCCAAGTCTCTATTGAATCAAATAAGATAAGAATAAAGCACTTAGCACCATGCCTGGCACACAGTAAGTGCTCTATGTGAGTTTATTATGGTTGCTGTTGCTAATGTTGTTATTATTGGATTGTTTTCTTCAAAAACCACTGAAATTTGTGCACTGAGGTTGACTTCTCAGTCAAGATCCAACCCATCTTTTACACACATAGTAGAGGAAGATCTCTGCATATATCCTTTTGCTTCCCCCCTTCTCTTGCATTATAAACTATAAAAGGAAAAAAAATGACATGATGGGACAAAAAATACAAATAGAGTCATATCAAATGCTGGAAAGGGGACAGATGGATGAGGCATAGACGTCATTTGAAAGAGTGAAAATAATGGCTCTATTATTACGTCTTCTTCAACATCAACATTTTGTCTGTTTTTGAAACATTCTCTTCATGAGATATAGACATAGCCCTATTCATATGAAAAACATTCTTTTTATTTTTTTTCCCTAAACAGTTTTCAGTTATAACTACTGTAAGAATGGTTTTTGAAAGTCCTAGATTTCATAATCGTCTTATTTTGAGTAAATGCTGCTTCCTTGGCTTTGACCTCATTTCAGTTCCCAGACTCTGTCAATAAAATTAGTGTCAGAAACCGAGATTTTGACCATCTTTCATTACTAAAGATAAACAGATGAAGAAAGCAACTTGGCAATATTAAACCATAGCCAACTTAAAGGGCCCTTCCCAGGCATACCCCGGAGAAAGTTTACATCTTATTAAATCTCGTTTGAATGAATGAAAAGCATTTATTGTTTACCCTCTGCAAAACACTGGGGATATAAATACAAAAACAAGATAGTGATTGCCCTCAAGGAGCTTATATTTTGGTAGAGAAAACCACATATAGGGGAAAATAGTGGGTAGAGGAAGAAGTTGCTATATGGGAACTCACAAAGATAGGAAATGAAAGTAGGTAAATAAAAGATGCCAAAAGAGAATGGTCCATTAACACATCCTTTCCAGAGTCAATGGCAATGGTTATTTCATTATTGTTCTCAAAGAAAGAAATAGGAAGTGGGGGACAAGCAAAGGGTAGCAGGATAGAAAATATCCATGATCCAGTGCCTGGTACATTTAATAAATGCTCTTTAGCCTATCTATCTGTCTGTCTATCTATCTATTATCTATCTACTTCTGTCTCTCTGTCTGTCTATATATCCATGCATCCATCCATCCATCCATGGTGAAGTTTCACAGTCCCAGGGAATATAGAGTCTAATAGCTTGGCTCCTCCCAAACGTGGTCTCTGGTGATTCTATTTGAGAAGAGTAACAGGAGAGATAGGACAATCAAAACTCATCTTCTCATGATGAAAACAAAATCATGCAGCTACCTATCTAATGAAATTCCATCCTTTTCCTATTCTGATACACAGCCATCATCAGGAGGAAGTTCACAGAACTAACACCACTGATGTTTCTTGCAATTCACTAAACTGCACCCATGTTTGATGATATTGAGTCATAGAGACTAGGTCATTTCTAGGTCCTTTCAAGTCCTTCTCTTTTAGTAACAAAGCAGACAATTTCCATAATTGTATACCTCTCTATATACTTGTGTTAATTGATCATTCAAGAGATAAAAAAAATGACTGAAGATTCATTCTCATTTTGTTGCCAATTTATTTTCTCTTCACAGTGTTTGGGATGGGGAGGGATAATAGATTAACCTTTATCTTGGAATTCTCTGTGTTTAACCTATCTAAAATTGAATTATATTGGAAAGGTAGAGAAAATTCATGGATTACCATAAACATAAGGACGATGTGAGGAAGCTTTATGATATATTTGAAGGAGCACCTATGATTAATTTATGGGAAGGCATAAATGAGATGGGTTGTGCCCTGTATTACTGGAGTGCATGTCTAAATCAGTAATCCTTTGGATTACTGAGGGATGGGGAAAATTCAGGGGTCTCTTTTAAAGATGGTCTCACATGAAAGAGAATGCCCACCTGTCACAAAGCCAGGTCACTGCTGTTGACTGATTGCCAAGATAAGGTATCTGACAATTTGAGATTTTGACAAAGGGGTTAGTCTGTGATGTGTATGTGAGCAAGGAATCTAGGTGAGAAGGACCATGTAAGTACAAGATTAGAAGTGTTGGCTAAATGAAAGTCAGTAGAAAGAACATGGACGCAGAAATTGGAGGGCCCAGGTTCAAATCCTGCATAATTTTGAGCAAGTTATTTATCTTCCCTGGGCCTCAGATGCCTTTCTCATATAAATGAGAAGGTTGAATCATATGACATGAAGTCTGAACTACTTCTCAGGTTCTGTTCCCCTGAGCTTTTGCTAGGAAATCATCCCTTAACACGAGAGAGGCATTGGGAAAACACTACAACAAGTTTTCAGCTGAGATCCCCAAAGCAGTCAGATTCAACAGGGGGTGAGATGGATACTGAGGAACCTGCCAGGGCTGAGTAGAGAATCTGGAAATTCAAAAAACACTGTGAGCAAGTCTTGTCTTTTACAGAGCTAATGGGCATTAGCTGGCATATCTCTCATGTGCGCACACACACACACACACACACACACACACACACAAAAACACTACCTTAAAACCTCTACACGCCTTTTTCTGCCCTTTCTGACTTTTAAAAACTTCCAGATTTGTTACCAAGTTTTTCAGGATGCCCATAGAGGCATGTATTTATTCAAAGAAAACAAAATGGCTAAATTAGAGCAGTCAGTTAATAACTAATAATAACTAATTGACTGTGTTAAAAATAATATGTTGCTTCAGCTGAACCATTTTCCTTCATCCTATACTACTTTTTCAGCCTTCGAGTATGTAGGTACATTCTAAATTTTATTGACCTTTATCTACGATCATCACTTGCTAAGGTATAACTGCTTTTATAGTAAAGTAATTCTTTTTGACACCTTTGCTTGACAGCTGTGACCTTAAGCCCATCCATCTAAAGTAGAAGCCAGAGAACACCAGCAAAGAATTCCCAGTTCTGAAAGGGATATATGGAAATAGTCAAGTTCATCCCACCTGTACCTGTAGCCACGATGAATGTGGCACTATCATAGATAAATGGGAAGTTTAGGATTATATTTAAAGGAATTTTATTTTAATGAAAACAATAGACAGTATTTACAGAGGGCTTGAAGGTCTGAAAAACACTTTCGGTTTATCTCACCTGATCTTCCCAACAACTCTGGCAGGCAGGTGCTGTTGTTACCCCTCCTTTTATAGAAACTGAGGCTTTTAGGTGACTTGCTTGAGATCTGTTATGGTTCAGTCACTTTTCAGTCATGTCTAATTCTTTGCAACACCATTTTTGTTACTGTTTTTTTTTTTTTTGGCAAAGATAATGGGATGGTTTACTATTTATTTCTCTTGCTCATTTTACAGATGGGGAAACCGAGGCAAACAGGGTTACGTGAATTGCCCAGGGTCCCACAGCTAGTAAGTGTCTGAGACCGGATATGAACATAGATTTCCTGACTCCAGATCTGGCACTCTATCCACTGCACCACCTACCTGCCTTCTAGAAAGTGCCCAAGATAGGACTTAAACTCAGATTAAGGCCAAGGCCATACTTAATCCATTTAGGAGAAAGTGATATAGTACCACCTAATCCACTTGGGTGTTGGTTGTGAGGAAGGCTCATTGCAAACTTTAAAGTGCTCTATACACATGAATTATTACTTATCATCACTATTTTAAGTGGTTAATGCACCTCATATTCTTTACATGACTCATGATAATAAAGTTCCTGCTACTGGATGGTATGGAACTAGACCTTGTTTATACCTTCAATTCTGTGGGAAGGGGAAAAAAAATCATCCAGTCAATGTGTACTTGCTATTTTTAAGGCAACCAGTAAGTAATCAGATATCTGATTGAATGGAACTGGTTCTTTTCACAATTCTACACAATAATATGTATACAACACCTTTAGTCAACTTGCATTGTGTCTCTTACATCTACATTTATCCTTCAATTCTTGCCATCAACCCAGTTCCTGCCCTGATTACTTCTGGCCTGAACTATTTATTGCTAAATCCAACTTACTTTCCTCTGTGTTCCCATCTCTTCCCTCTTCAATCCACTCTGCACCCAGCTGCCAAAACAATCTTTCAAATACAGTGTGCAAGTCAAATACCATCAACATCCTACTCAAACACCTTAAGTAATTGCCCATTCAATTCAACCAATATTTATTAAGTTCCAATGAAGTGCAAAGCATCATGCTAGGTGCTTAGAAAGCAAAGATGAAAACCACAAGAAAAAAAAGACATTTACACAATAACTTTATTAGGTATTTAAAAGGAAAAGCAAGCTGTATATAATAGATTTGCAGTTTCATGTGCAACCATCTTTTTATTATATCATGTTATAGAAATGCTTGTTTTATTCCAGAATTAAAAATAAAAGTAATAAAATTAATAAACTCTAAAGGGATTTAGTCCCTAAGGGATTTATAGCTAATAGTTCTACGTGGGATAAAAAAGAAACCCCACAGTCTAGCATTTAAGTTCCTTTACAATCTAACTCTTCCTACCTACCTTCCCACACACCTTTGATTTTTAAAATTTATTTTCTGGAGGCAGTTGGGGTTGAAAGACTTTGCCAGGGTCACACAGCTAGTAAGTATCTAAAGTCAAATTTGAACTCAGGTCTTCCTAACTTAAAGGCCAATGTTCTATCCACTGTGCCCCCTAGCTTCCTCCTCCCAAGCATGCTCCCACATCTTTTCATGCATTTTATTTTTCAGTCACAGTGAATTACTAGTTACTACCTAGTCTTATGCTTGGACAGATTTTGAGAGATAGTAGAGGATAGAAGGGTCTGACATGCTATGGTGCATGGGGTCACAAAGGACTGGAAATAGTTGAAAAATTTTACAACAAAAAAATCTCATTCTGTCCCGAGGCTGTCAAGCATGAAAATATACTTTCCCCTTCTCACAAGCTAATCAACTCCTTCTCTTCCTTCAAGGCCTGTCTCAGAGATCACATCCTTCAGGAATCTTTTCCCTATCCCTACCTTAGCCCCTGTCACTCTGAAAATGCTCTTTTCCCCTTAAGTCTTCTGATCACACTCTTTCTGAGCCTTGTCTCTGCCTTTCATTGCTCCATCTTGTGTATCACTTATTTAGATCTGTATTCTCTTCTATTAGATTTTAAGTTCTCTAAAGGCAGAAGCTTGTGCCATGTTTTAGTAGCTGCCCTACTACCTAACACATAGCAGGTGCTCAGTAAATGCTTAAAAAATTATTGAATTGAACTGACTATAATCATGAAACCACAAGGTCACATTTAGAACTAGAAGGAGCCTTGGAGACCATTGAGGACAATGTCTTCATTTTGTAGATGAGGAAACTGAGGTACCAGGAGTTTGAGTAATTTGGAGAGAAGGAAAGGGTGGGAGAGTGAGACAGAGGGATCCAGAGAGAGAGAGGCAGAGATACAAGGTGAGAGGATGAGGAAGAGGAGAAGGAGGGAGTGTAAAATAGAAATCATGAGTACCAACTTGCTATAGATTCTTAAAATCTGCCTGATAACACTCCCTATCACCTATGCACTTGGGTTTTTTGTAAGGAAGAGGCTAAGAAATCATCTCACATCATATGTTTTCATCACTGTTCAAAGGGAATATATGAGTTTGGGGTGGACTAGATAGACCAGATGAACTGAGGTTCCTAAAACTTGCAAATTCTGTGAAGATTACACCCACCTCTGGATCTACACAGGATGGGTGCCCCTTTCTATTTAATGGTTAAGCTCTTTGACTGAGATCAAACAAAAGAACTAGTCAAGAACCCTATTCAATGGGACCACTCATCTTCAAGCTTCTCTTTTGGGAAAAATATGCAGAAATAAATTAAGGAAGCAATTGTTCCTAAATTCAGGCTAAAAGAAAAGACCAGCTATGTTTTTCACTTTAGTGGATGAAAGAAATATATGAAAGAAAGCTTCCAGAGGAAAGTGGTACCATTGCCCACCTCTTTTCTTCTGGTCCATGGATGCAAATGGACAGGTCTTTTAGAACTAGAATGCTTTCTCTTGAAAATTCAGGCAGTGAGCCTGACTCTTTTCAGACCAAAGCTACAAAAAGGCCTCAGCTTTCACAAAACCATCATCTCTGCGTCATCAGACCTGAGAACAAGGATTGTCTTTTGCCTTTTTTTTTTTATATCCCCAGCACTTAGCACAGTACCTGCCTGGCACACTGTAGGCTGACTTAATGTTTATTAACTGTAACGCTAGAGAACAGGCAAGGATGGAATAGTACAGAGAGGAGAAGCCAAGGACAGCTAGGAGATTCCTTCTGGGGCAGGCCTGGGCCATAGTCATTAAAATCCCACAGCAGGGTGGGGGAAGGCCAAGGCCTCAGGGAGGATTACAGCGTGTGGAGGCATAAAGAGTTATTTTGAAGGCAAAACTTCAGAATATCTCTCACTAACAGTTTGCAGACTTGCTAGAGCAGAGCTCTGTTCTTGAGAGTATGCCCTAAATAAACTGCTTAGGTAAGACTCCAGTTCAATCCCACAGACATTGATGGGAGTGCCTTCTTTCTATATGCCATGTATGTGGTTAGTCCTTAGGACCATAAAACAGAGACAAAATTATTCAAAAGTGTTCAAAAAGTCCATAGGGGAGGTTACATTCTAGTGGGAGGCACAGCAACATCATCGGAAAAGGAAGAAGAGAATTTTAACAACCATGGGAATTAGGAAAGAAAAAGAGTGATAATGGGAGTTAAGGACTGTTAAGAGGCAGAGGTGAGGAATGTTTCATACATAGAAGACAACCTATTAAAATAGAGATGGAAGATGAGAAATCTTAGCTTCGAGGTGGGAGATGGTATATTTTGTTCTGGAATCAACCAGTAGGTTGGTTTGGCTGGAAGATAAATTCATGAAAGGGATCAGTATACAATAATCCAACAAAGGGAAACAAGCCAGATTCTGAAGGGCTTTAAGTCACAAGTGAAAAAGCTTATATTTTATCCTAGAGAAAATAGGGAGCCATTGAAAGTTATTAAGCAGGAAGCTTATGCTTTAGAAAAGTAGTTTGGAAGTTGGATTGCAGAGGAAAGAGATTAAAGACAGAAATCCAATTAGGAAACTCTTGAAATAGTATGAGTGAGAGGTGATGAAGGACTGAAGTAGATTGATAGCTGTGTGAATGGTGAGAAGGGAAAAAATGGGAAGAATGATGTGTAATTAGCAATCAGGTAGAGTGGTGGAGAAATCTGTTTTCATTTTCTGTTTGTCCTCTTTCTTTCTTCTCTCAAAACATAAAGCAAGAGTCACTCCCTTGTACTTGTAAGTAAACAGCCCAAACTAAAAATAAGACATGTTAGACCAAGAACTAAAGGCATAGGTTCCCCAAGTGTGGGATAAGCAATGAGAAAGCAAAGTATGAGGACAGGTGCAGAGGGATAAAAGGGAAAAGCAAAATGCTGCCTTCCCAGGTCTTTCTCTGCTCCTCCACTTGCCTCATGCCTCAAATACCATTAACACAGCCTGTAAATCTCTCCTTCCAAGTCCACAATCCTATAGTACTGACCTGTTCTCTATCCTAAATAATCACATGTCCAATGCACCTCACCCTTTTTCTAAACTGCACTGACATGCTATCTCCCTGAAGCCCAGGCAGAAAATGAGAGATTTATTTTGAGGAAATGCTCCCTGCTTTAAGGGTGACATAACTTTAAATCAGATGACGATCTCATAATCAGCAACACTGAAGATGCTTTTTATGGGCTAGCCTGAAATAAAGATGGAGCAAATGCACTCTCCTCTTTCCTATTAGTGGAGATTTATAACCCTTTCTCATGAACTGTATATAGATTCTGCTGGCCAGGGGCATTATTTATTTAGCAGATCAGCACTGCTTCTAAGACAGCTCTCAATGAACCTCAACACCAGGAAAAAGTCACTGCATACAGAGACCTGCCCTAATTCTTGTCCTCTTTCCACTCACATACATGGAACGAGTCTCAAAGAGAAAACTCAGATTTCCTGAATTTAGGTAAAATTGAAATGAACATTTTTCTACTTTCCAAAGGCAAATCAGTGCTAACATACCACATTTACTTGTATTCATTCTCTCTCTCTCTCTCATGTGCGTGTATGTGTGTGTGTGTGTGTGTGTGTGTGTGTGTGTATAAATACTCATGAAAAAGAGAAGGGGGTATTTAAATTCAATTAATCAAAAATTTTTTTAAGCCCTACTATGGGCCTGGCAGCTGTAAATATGAAGACAAAAATGATTCATTCCCTTCCCTCAAGGAACTTGCTTTCTCCTAGGAGTGGGGAGGTAGAATAGGAGAGGGTCCAACATGTTCAGAGATGAATAAATACAAAATAAACACAATATCATTGCAGAGGCAGGAGTAGTGAGGAAAATGAACAATAAGGGTAATCAGTAAAAGCCCCTTGTAGAAAGTTGCTCTCAAATCAAGGGTGGAAGGGATTTTTAAGAAGTGAGGAGAGAGAGCATTTCATGGGGGCTAGCCTACATAAAGACATGGAGATGGAGGTAGAATTTCTCATATGGCCAATAGTAAATAGGCAGTTTGCCTGGAACACATGAGAGGAGGAGTAACGGGTAATCAGCCTGTAAGGATGGGTTAGAGCCAGATTGTGAAAGGCAAACAAAGGAATTTATAGAAGCAACAGGAAACCATTAAAGCTAGAGATACTGCTTGGACAGCAACGAACCCAATTCAATGAATTCAAAATCCAGTAAGTACTTACTGCAGGTAAAGTACTATGTTAAGCCCTGGGAACATAAAGACAGAAAAACACATAATCATTCCTCTCAAGGAGTTTACCATTCAACTGGGGGAGATTAGAAAGATACATGTAACTACAGTATAAGGTAATATGCTCTACATGCAAAGGAGAGATCAAAAGTGCAATGAGGACTTAGAGCTATGTGAGAGTAGGAAGGCTTCATGGTGGAGGTGACTCATGAGATGGGCCGTGTGAAGAAAGAAAGAATTTCCACAGTGGAGAAGTGTATTTAAAAAATGGGAGACAGCCTTTCATACCTTCTTTTGGTTGCTTTCCCTATCTGCAATCATTTCATTTTTTCATTAGAGGAGCTTATAAGCAGCTGACTCCTCCATTTGCCTTTTTTTTTTCCCAAAGAGGATTTACTTAAAATGGTTCATGCTTCTTCAATTACTCCTACCAAGCCTTCAGTAGATCAGGACTTCACCCATTGAGAGAAATTATTCAAAGGAAAAAAATATTCTTTTATTTCCTTTTCAAAGTTAGGGTTGGGAGAGAAGATAACCATTTAAATTGGGTTTCACAAGAAAGCCTCCCATACAGATAAATGCAGCCCAGTGAGAACAAAGGAACCGTCATCTCCTTGTTCCTGGAAGCCATGCCTCTCTTTATGGAGATCAACATTGCCCTAATTTTCTTGGCTGCTATATTACATTGTTGATTAATATTGAGTTTGAAGTCTATGAAAATCTCCAATTTCCACCTCTCAAAACCCTATTCTATACAGGCCTCCCCAATTTACTGCTATTGTGTTTCATACTTGAAAATGTACATATATATGTGTATACATATACACACACATATATATATATTCATGTCTATTTTATTAATTCTCATAATAGTTCTGTGAAGCAAGTTAGACCCAAACTCCATCCACCGTTCCAAGTCTGACATGCATTCCTTCCTTACACCTACCTTTTAACAATCCTGAGCCTCCTTCACAACTTAGCTTAAGCACCACTACATGGAGCCTTCCCTGATTCTTCTAGCTATTGCTTGAAATTATCTGGTATTTATCTTGTATACATTTTGCATAGAATCATATATGTGCATGTTGTTTCTCCTGTAGAATAGAAGCTCTTTAAGGGTAGCAGGTTTCACTTTTTTCTTGGTGTTTCCAGAGTCTAGCACAGAGCGACAAAGTTAGTGCTTAATAAATGTTTGTTGATAAATTGGTATTATGTGCTTCATATTATCACAATAGGTTAAGCAGAGAACATTTGTGAAACTTTACCTTTTTTTGGCAAAATATAAAATCACAGTCCAGTATAGCAATACTTCATTTATCTTCCTCTGAAATATGGCCCCAAGTCTAGAAATAGGTGCGCTCTTTGTCCTTAAATAACTGCTATGATGTCCTTGAACCAGAGCTACATCCTTTATAAGGAGCAAATTCTTATGGGGCCTCTCACTCTAACTTATAATAACAAAGTCTTGAAAAGGCTACTTAGCTAATTTCTGAGACTTCAGTAAGATTATAAGCAGCTAGCTAGGAGAGGCAAGGGACAGTTAAGTACAGAGAGACAGCAAGAAATAGGCATGACAACAGGATAAATAACATCTGATAAGACTGACAAGAGTGGAGAAATATAGACAAGACTCATTGGAAAAAACCTTAACATTGAGAAATATTGAAGACAAAAGGAAAATGGGATGGCATAGGATGAGGTGGATGGATAGTATCATGGAAGCAACAAACATGAGCTTGAACAGATGTCGGGCAATAGCGGAGGACAAAAGGACCTAGTAAATTATGGTTCATAATTAGGGGTCACAAAGAATTGGCCAGAACTGAACAACAACACATTTCCTTGTAGTTTCAAGGTGGATGCTCATCTATCTTTCTTCCTTACCTCCACCCCTTGGGAACTCTAGTTTCCTTTAAGTCACAGCAGTACCTCCTCCTCTGGGCTCTTTCTGATACCTAAGTTTTTAAAGATATCTCCTTTTTGAAATTACACTGTATCATTTTACACATATTCTATTCACTAGTCCATGTTTATGCTGCATCACTCAAGCTCTTGGAGGGCAGGGACTGTTTCATTTATGTCTTTGTATCTCCAGTACTTGCCACAATACCTCTAGTAGAGTTTAAGAAATGACTCAATAATCATTGAGATCTATTAAATTTAGAGTCTAAAGGACAATAGGTTACATGCAGAGGGCACTTGATGGCTACAAAGTACTTACTTTATTTATATTATCTCATCTGATCACCCTATATAGTGGAGAGAGGTACATCCCCATAAGCAAAGTTCAAAATTTTCTTTGGATTAGAGTATTCAAAAAATGATATGTAATTTGTACATTTTAGTAGATCACAACTCATTCTTTGCTTTCTCCAAGAGGAGGGTTTATTTTCCCTGCCTGAACTACTTGCCAAACAAAACCAGGACCTTCCTCCCTCACATACTGTTTCCATCCCTTGCCCTCACCCAAAAGGGAAATTAAAAAAAAAGATAATTTCAATACAATATGCATCCAAGCTGAAAAGTCATTTGTCAAATTAAAGCCCATCACGTAATTTCACAGCCAAGTCATAAACACATGGAAAGTGGCCCTCTCACCATGAAGCTGTTGACAGCCCTGGGCTGTGGTGACGGCAGCGTGACTGCAGCACCTCAGACCGTATGGACACAAACATTGCACAACATGAGGAAGAGGCCAGGCACAGCAACAGCTATTCCAAGTATTACATTGTTCCTTCAACCTTTGGGATGGTTGAGTCCTTTTCAATGTTAGCCTCCTCTTTTATAGATATATAATTAAAGTCTTGCCCCATGATGACTGACAAAAGGCATAAAATCCCATAGGTTCCAGTGCAGAGTAAGGTAGGGTAAGGAGGAGAGGGAAATGACTTGGCTCCAATTCCCAAAGGATATGAAAAAAATACACTTTAGCCTTAGGACATGTCAGAAAGGAAGCAAGGGAGGGAAGACAGCATAATACAATGGAGAGCAGGGTAGGCCCGGGAAACAGAAAACTCAAGTTCAAAATATACCTCAAGGGATCAACCTGTTCAACCTTGGGGAAGTCATTTAACATCTATATGCCCAAGTTTCCTCATCTAGAAAGTGATCAAGTTGGACCAGATGACCCCTGAGGTCCCTTCCAGCTAAGACCTATGATCCTATGATCCATAGACTTGGCCAAATCCCATAATTTCTTGGAGCTTCAGGCTTCTCACCTGTAAAATCACCTAATTTTAAATGACCCCTGAAGTGTCCCTTCCAGCTCCAAAACTATAATCATTTGAAGAGTGCCTAACCTTCACCAATATTCACAAGGGATTAGAGACACCAAGAAGAGGTATGATTAGTTCAAAGTAAGTAAATGAAGGGGTGGCATGCAAAGTGAGTGACAGCAAGGCGCCATGGACCAATCCTTGGATCTGCTGCTGGAAAATTCATATCAGAAGCCCAGATCTCATACTTACTATCTGTGTGACTTTAGGCCAAGTCATCTGATATCTCTGGGCCTCAGTTTCATCATTTGTAAAATGAGGGAGTTGGTGTATAGGATCTCTAAGGTTCTTGCCAGTTCTTATTTCTAGGAGCTCATTTTTTCATTACATGAGATATTTGGACTGATAGGTCAGTACACTTAAAAGTATAGATATATCAGCAGAAAATTTTATTTTTAATGATATAACTCTAAAATCTAAATTCAAATTTCTCTTTGGACAATGGCAATTAAAAAATAAAAGGATATGGAAACCACATAGGCTGATCAAGTATGTACTCAGCCTGTGCTTTTTCTGAGAAGAAGAATTTGTTTGCTCTCCCCAAATGATTACCAAGGAGGAACACTCCTTTTCTTATTAATACACTTCCTTCAACCTCAAACCAAATATGAGAACCAGTTTTAGGGAAAAGAAATTCTGAGGATCCAAGAACTATAGAGATGGAAGGGACCTTAGGGGCTCTCTACTCCAACCTGTGCTTGAAAAAGAATTCCCATTATAACATATCTCACAAGTGGTCATCCAACCTCCCCAGTAAATGTTTGCAATATAAAAATAAAACCTTTCAATGAAACTTTTTTTTTGTAAGAAGTACTCTGAGGAGGAATCCTCTGCTACCATTCCACTGTTAGGAAATTTTGCCTAAAGGCCTTGATGTCAAGTTTCAATTGGATTTTTTCAACTCTTACCTTTTCCTTGTAGTTCTACTTCATGATACCAAACAGAACAAATCTAATACTTCTTCGACAAGACAGGTTTTCAAATACTTGAAAGCTATTGTGCCCCCTTAAATACACTGAGAGCCTTCAAAAAGTCCTTCTAAGAAGTGGACACAAGGCCCTTCACCAACCTTCCCTGAATGCTCTCCGGTTTGCCAATACCTTTTCTAAATTGTGGTGCTCAGAGCAAAACCCCGGGCTCCAAATGGGGTCTGACCACAGATAAAGGCAATGAAGCAAGTGCTTAGCACAGTGACTGGCACATATTAGGCACTTAAAATGTTTATTGAATTAAATTGAACAATCATCTCTTTATTTCTAGAAGCTATGGCTCTCTTAATGTATAGCCTGATATCATGTAAGTCTCACTAACTGCCGTATCACACTGTTTCTTCATATCATTCTTGGTCTAGTAAGACTTTCCAGTCTTAAATCTTTCTAAATGCTCTCATCTTTGACTTGATAGATGATTTTTAAGTATGAAAATCATCCCTTCTGATACAAGGCCTTTCATGCCAAATCAAGTGCTAAAATTTTAAATTATTTAAGAAACAAAAATAAAAAAAAACATTCTCAATGGAAACCCTCTTCTGCTGCTGTTTCATGGCAGAGATATGACCATAGGTTGTTAAAGGCTAGGGCACTAAACTGTAATTTCTAGCAAGTTCTACAAATATGTACAAATTAGAAATGCATTAGACTCTAATCCAAGGACCAGACTACCTTCTCAGTACTCAGAGACACATCATCAGGTAGGCCACATACTGTTTGAATTTTTTTATTGTGTTTACTTATTAAAATCATTTAATGAGGCACAGAAGAGTTGTGATCTTTGTTGTCACAGCCTGGACCTTGACAAAATAATGGATTCTTGAAATTTTGAAGAAATAACTTAAAAATACTTTATAATATATTTCTTTTTAAAGCCTCAAACAATCAAATCTATCCACATGTGTTTGTCTATTATCAGTGGGTCTGTCAGTCAGCAACTTTATTAAGCATACCTTGTGTTCTGAGAGGCAGTGTAGCCTGGTGCATAGAAAGAGCTAAGATAGGAAGACCTGAATTCAAGTCTCTTCTCTCCTATATACTGGTTTTGTGATAATGAGAAATGATTTGGCTCTGTAGAGTCTCAGACACTTCCCTATGAATCTAAATGGCAAGAGAAACATAGATCTGCTTTGGTGTAGGGAGTTTCCTTATCACTTCTTCTTACTTTATTCAATGAAAACACAGTTTTGACCCAACATTAAAACAAAAAATGCCAAGTCACTGAGAGATTAAGTGCTTTGTCAAGTCACAGAGCTAGAATCACAAAATTTAAGAATTTGGAGAGATCTTCGTGGTCATCTGGTGAGGTCATGGTGTAGTAGGAATTCCACTGGATTAGGTATTAAGAGAGCTAGGTTCTAATTCAATAGAGATTCTAAGGTAGCAAGGAAATTTAAATTTAGGGTAGCCAGGTGGTACAGTGGATAGTGTCCTGAGTTCAAATTCAATCTCAGACACACTGTGTGACCCTGGGCAAGTCACTTAAACATATTTGTCTCAGTTTCTTCATCTATAAAATGAGCTGAAGAAGGAAATGGCAAACCACTCCCATATCTTTACCAAAAACTTCAAAAAGAAGTCAAGAAAAGTCAGTCATGACTGAAGATGACTGGACAATAACAACCTGGGCAAAATGGAATGATTGCAATATTTGTTAAAGTCCCTTTCAGGAGGCTTCAAAATTTATGATCCCCTTCTCCCTGAGCTTTTCCCTTTCCCCAAGCCTAGACTTTAACAACTGTGATGTCGTTACTAGTGATAACAAATGAGATTGTGGAAGACTAAGAATGTTTGTTTCAACGCAAATACAGAAAGACAATCCCCAGGGGCAGACAAAAATAGCCCTGAAAGTTCCTCCTTTAGCATCAAGCCATTAAAAAGATCTCTGGGGTGTTTCCCATTTAGCTAGTTCTTCTAAAGGGGACATTATCCCACAAACTTTTTTTAAAGCCTCAGCTACATCTACTAATGCCCTCATTATGGTGTACAACTCCATAGCTTTTACAAGCACCCTTATCATGCTGTTTACACAAGCAGGCATTTCTGCTTTTGTGGTCAGGGAAGGGTGTGAGGAAAGGGAGGATGAAGGGAGGACACGAGATAACTAGAAACCTAGCTGCCTGTAGCATCTGTCTCACATGGATGGTATCTGATATACATCAGGGAAACAAGAAAGTGTTGGGTCCCCAAGCCTCAAACCAGAGTCATAGAAGGGTTCAGAAAGTCAATCAACCCTCACCAATAACCAGTCACGGAAGAGACGGAAAGGCAGCCAACTCTCACCAATGCATGATCAGTGGTGAAAAGCAAGGCTTGGGTCAAACTTAATATCATAGCATCCAGTTTGCTTTCTGAATGGAACTAGAGCCTGCAAATTCAACCCCCATTCCCCACCTTTCCTCTGGCCCTCAATGACCAGCAGCCAAAGTCCAGAGCAGGATTGGGCTGGTTTTAATTTAACATGAATAGTCTGCTCCTATTAAGTCAAGTTCCTTGTGCTTATTATTATGGTTAGTAGGCATTTTATATATATAGTGCTTTAAAGTTTAAATATATATATATATAGCAATCACTTATATAGCTTTTAAGATTTGCAAAGAACTGTAAAAATAATATCTGATTTTATTCTGACAAGAATCCTGAGAATTGGAGGCTATTTTAAACCTCAGTACTATCATCTGTATCATTATTTACAAATGAGGAAACTGAGGCAGATAGAGGTTAAGTGACTTGCTGAGGGTCCCATAGGGAATATTGCCTGAGGATAGATTTGAACATAGGTCCAATGTTCTATTCACTACATTATTTAAATGACATTGTGTTATTCAATCTTCACAATTACCAGTGAGGCAGGTACTACAGCTCTTACTCCATTTTATAGAGGAAGAAACAGAGATTACATGAAATTAAGCTACTTGCCCACGGTCACATAGCCAATAAGTCTGGAAACAAACCTAGGTCCCTCTATACTGCACAGCTGGTGTTTTTAACCCTTATACAATACTATATTTTTAGATGGATTAAAAACATTGCACCTATAATAGAAGCCCATAATAACTTGGCATATTATTTACAAGGATTCAGATATGTCACAGGTTGGATCATTTCCCTGAAACATTACTATGAACAACAGAAGGTAGTTGGTAATTTTACAAAGTAGTGGCAAGTATTTTTAGTGCTTTACCATGCCTCTATGCCCAGCAGAGAGGCAGGTAGGTGGTACAGTGGATAGAGCACCAGTGCAGCAGTCTGGAGGACCTGAGGTCAAATCTCACCTCAGATACTTGACATTCACTAGCTGTGTGACCTTGGGCACATCATTTAACCCCAACTGCCTCATCCTAGGTCATCTCCAGTCATCCTGATGAATATCTGGTCACTGGATTCAGATGGTTCCTTATTCAAAACAAAGTCAAGTGCAAATCATGTTATTATTTCTCTGATGACATGGTTTTCTTCAGCAATGACACATGCCCAGCAGACATGATTCAGCTATCACTGCATTGTATCTCAAGCCAGAGACATCTTCAAGTATCTGGAGTGCTAACCAGCTTTAGTTCTTTGAGATACTGAATCTTAGAACTAGAAGGGACTTGAGGTATCATCTAGTTCTAGGCACACCTGAACAAGAATCCCTTCCCACATCATAGCTCATAAGCTATCATCCAGTCATCCAGTCTTTGCTCAAAGCCATCCCTCAGGGAAGGAGGATTCATTATCTTCCCAAGGAAGACCATTCCACCCTTGGAGAGCTCCTGGACAGGAAGTTTTTCTTGATACTGAGTCTACTCTTCCCTCTTTACAATTTCCCCCTACAGCTCCTACTTCTGCCTTCTTGGGCCAGCCAGAAAAAGTCTAATTATTTCTTCTTCCAACATGTGATAGCTTGTTCCCGATCTTAGAAATCACTTATCTTTCTGCCTTCTGAATTTTGTTCTTGAGAACTTCCTTTCTCTCTTGGGCTGACTTCCCTGAAGAATTTTAATCCCAGGGAGGCTTCTTGTTCCTTAAGAAGCCTTTCACCTTTGTGCACAGAATTAGAGATCATTAGAGCTGTCAGGGGCCTTGGAGGTCATTTCATACAATATATTCATTTTAGAGATGAGGAAATTAAGGACAGAGAAATTAAGTGATTTGTCCAAATCATACAAAACTGGCATGTGATGGAGCCAAGAACCAAATCTAGTCTTCCAACCCAAAGTCTAGTGCTTATGAGAAGACAAGGTGAACTAGTCCTGCCTTCCAGTGACTTGGTCTCCTCCAAACCCTTCATGCACCCAGCCAAGCCTTCTTCAACTCAAGTCTAGCTATAAACTCTTACTGTTGTTTTTCAGTCATTTTCAATCATGTTTGATTCTTTGTGACTCCATTTGGGATTTTCTTGGCAAAGATACTGGAGTGGTTTGCCATTTCTTTCTCCCACTCATTTTACTGATGAGGAAACTGAAGCAAACAAGGCTAAATGATTTGTCTGGGGTAGCACAATAGTATCTGAAGAGGAGTTTTCCTGACTTCAGGAGCACCATTTTATTCACTGAAATTAAGATTTTAGCTTGGACTTGAAGGCAGTCAAGGTATACCTCAATCAACAGGTCAGAGCTCAGGACGTACTCTAAACAGTAATGAAACTTCTGTATATAACTCTCCATTTATAAAGAAGCTTATTTTGAAGGTCCATAAGGAAACACATAACTAACTGCCCAAAACTCTTATTAGCATTGTAATATTTTATCAATAAAACTAAACATCATCTTCTGCCTAAGAAAAGCAACTGAACTGCTGACTCGGAGAAGAATGTGCTGACAGCTCCTCTATGGCAAATTCATGTCCCATTGCTTCTCCAATGATAACATCACTCAAATTTTATTTAGAGCTACAGGGTTTTTGCCTTTAAGCTTCATTTTCTCCTTCCTCTTCAATGCTGTTATTTTCATGATCTCCGCCCTCTATTACATTGTGAAAGGTTTATGAGTTGCAAGATGCCCCCTCATATCCAGACCTTTCTTCTTTCTCTATCTCTAAAACAGATTTACCTGTGAAAAGTGTAATAATCTCATATACTCACTTTGACTTAAAATGGAAGCCTTGTCTCCTAGCTCTTGATGGAAAGAACATTGGATTTACATGTGAGACAACATTTTTAGTTTTGTTACCTTCAAGAAATCATTCACTTTCTCGGAACCTGTTTTTTCACAGAAACCCAGAAATCCAGGGGTAGATGAGAACAGAGCTACTGATCCAAGTCCAAAAGGAATCCTAACTATAACAAACCTGACACGTGGCCATCTAGTCTCTGTTTAAGACCTCCAATAAGAGAGAACCCAATGCCTCCAGGGGCAGCCCATTCTATTTGGGGGTAGCTCTACCTGTTAAGAAGTTTTTCCTTAAATCAAGTCAAAATTTGCCTCCTTGAATTTTTCATTTATTGCTTCTAATGATGCCCTCTGGGGTCAAACAGTCCATTAACTCTTCCAGAAGACAGTTTTTCAATTACTGTTTTCAAGTGAAATGGACTGCCTTAGGAGGCCAGTCAGTTGACAAGCATTTATTAGGCACCTATTATGTGTCAGTCATTGTATTAAGCTTGAGGAATTGAAAGGCAAAGAAGGAAAAAAGAAGGAAAGGAAAGGAAAGGAAAGGAAAGGAAAGGAAAGGAAAGGAAAAGGGAAAGGAAAGGAAAAGGAAAGGAAAGGAAAGGGAAAGGGAAAGGGAAAAGAAAAGGGAAAGGGAAAAGGAAAGAGAAAGAGAAAGGAAAGGAAAGGAAGAACAGAAAAAAGGAGGGAAGGAAGGGAGGGAGGGAAGAGTCCTGCTCTCAAGAATCTCACTGTTGAGGAGAAGACAATACACAAACAACTGTGTACAAATAGGATATATACAGGATAAATCAGAGATAAGAAACAGAGGGAAGGCGTTGGCATTAAGGAGAATCAGGAAAAAAATCACAAAGAAATTAAGATTTTAGCTTGGACTTGAAGGCAGTCAAGGTATACCTCAATCAACAGGTCAGAGCTCAGGACGTACTCTAAACAATAATGAACCTTCGGTATAAAACTCTCCATTTATAAATAAGCTTATTTTGAAGGTCCACATGGAAACACATAATTATCCATAAGTTATTTATTTTAAAAATGCCATGATCCCCTCCCCCTCCACCATGACCCACTATGCCTCTCTGTATATTCAAGAAATATAGATTATTGCTAGTATTATTCAAAAATCAACACCATTTAGTAGGTAAACCTTTTACTGACACATTGCATTTCAAAAGAAAACAAAAATAATATTTGTATAGATGTTGGTTTGAATGATCCATACCTTTGCTGGGTGGCCATTCATATTGTTATAGAAAATCAAGGTAACTATTATCTAATCTTTATTGAGGCTGGTAATCATTCTTCATATTGGTGGAGAAGGGAGGGAGGGGAGGGGGGAGAAAGGAGGGAGGGAGGGGGGAGAGAGGGAGAGAAAGAGAGAGCGCCTGTGTAAACTATAACCTAAGATATTATTTGAATACTCGAATTTTAATTCTGTCCCTTATTTTCTAAGTACCAATGGTTAAGCTGTTTTATATCTCTGAACCATGATGGCCTTTTCTATAAAATGAGGGGGATTGGTCAAGTTGATCTTAATGCCCCATTCATCTCTAAATTCTATGGTCCTACCATCTTGCCACACTCAAACCTCTAGAATAGTCCAAATCAGCCATATAGCCCAGGAAGGATAAAGCTTATAGGTTTTCAGTCTAGGTCTTAGCAGAGGAGAGACATAGGAAGAGAGCCTTATGGAAGGAACAAATGGTTAGACACAATCAGAGACATGCTAGTAAACATGTAAAAACCAATTCTGGGAATTGTTTAACAACCAATGGGGGAAATGTATGAAGGACATACTTTTAAGTTTGATCTGAATTAACATTTTCTCCCTCAATTTCTTAAGACTATACAATCAACAAAACAATAAATCAAGCTCTAATTTGTAACTTCTGCCAATTTTTGAGGTATAAATACTCACAATGAAAATTTAACAATCAACTCTGTGTGTCCTTTTGAGCTGGTACCAGCATACTGAAACACAATTCAAATGCCCCTTCCCCTCCAAGGAGTGAGCTTGGTATTCAGTTTTTGTCTTCTCTGTATCTACTATATAACAATTACAAAGTCTTTTCACAAACATTATCTGATGTGAAAATCATAACACCACTGTGAGGCATTTAATGCAAGTATCATTGTTAGAGAAGTGGAAGCTGAAAATAAGTTGAGAATAAGTTGTCACAAAAAGAAATGATGGAATAGAACTCACAACTCAGGACTTTTGAGTCCAAGTCCAATGATCTTTCTACCATACCACTTTACCAACTCTATAAAGGAAACAATGGATCTTACCATCTTGGAGCTATCTTTGAGCTAGGATTTACATAGTAGGCACAGACATATTCTGCCTAACTATGTTTTTTGGTTTCTGCTAGATGAAAGATTACAGAACACTATCACTTCCATAGGAACAGATGGGTAATCAATACAGCAATATTACTGTGGGATTTCATGCCTTTACACTCATATTTGATTATAATGTATTGATGATGATATAAAATCTTGCTGAAGTTATGTTCTTTAGGGATATTTTCTATGATATATGTTTGCATTATCTTTCATCCTAAGACTCTCAAGTGCCTGTATAACTTATAGAATATACACTGATGCTGAGTAAGAGAGCTTTAAAATATACATACAGATATACATATATGTATATATACACATATACATGTATATATATGTATGTATATATATGTGTGTGTGTGTGTGTGTGTATATACATATATATATATATGTATATACACACTATCTATCGCCTTCTCACTCACCATCAGCATATATCCTATGAAATAAGTTATTTTGCTCTATTTACAAAGAAGATAGCTGAGGCACAGAGATGTTAACATTTGTAATGTTAGTGGAAGTTGAAGATTTTCCCTGTCCATTAAAAGACCTCAAGTGGAGTCCATTAAGGGAAGCTTGCTTAGGGGAAGTTTGCTTGCTTGAAGGCTTTCACACCTCTTGGTAATTAGGCACTAAAGAACATTGGTTGTCATGCCTTCTGGCTCTCAGTATATTCTGAGGTTAGCATTTTGCTTGGGGGCTCACTCAAGGGAAGAAGGTCCCTGTGATTTGGCCAGATAAGACTCTGGGTAGCCCCTCCCCGCCCTTGAAATCCCATATGTTGGTGCTTCTCTCTCTGGAAACTGTGTATGTAAATAATGGTCAGATTTGGATCTGTCTGTTGATCTGTGATGTATGTGTTGCTTATGGTCAGACAGAAGCCCTGTCTGTTAGTCTTTATGCTATTTTCTCTGATGTTCAAGGTGATGACTCTTCCCCTGAACTAAGTGAATGATATGTGTGTCTGATTAAAGTAAGATGGTGGGTCCCTTAAAAATTGCTTTCCTTAAAGAAAAACAGATCCAAGAACCTGGGGGAGCAGTTCAGCCTGGGTATGCCAGGATGCTTGATGTTATGCAACTTCATCCAGGTCATATGAGGTAGAACTGAGGCTAAAACCAAGGTCATCCAATTCTGGGATCCTGCAGTTTATTTATTGCCTTCTTCAGCTTATAGTTAACCTATATTCTTACTAGTGTTTTTTTTTATTTGCTCACATTCACATGTATTAATTTCTCCCTAGTACATTAATATTTTCCTCTGCCCTTGGGGCTTTAGAGATCTCTGTGGATAGGTACTCAGACAACTAGGAGGTAAAGCAAAAGATGGGAAGAACTTTTTAGATTTCTACCTCCAAATCTCCCATCTCATTCAAGCTGATGGAGTCAGACTCTTATTGGCCCTTAGGGTGAAGTGCAAGGTATTTTCCCTGAGGATAGAGTTTCTGCTCAATTTAGTTTTCTCTGTCTTGTATTGCTTTCTTTTAAATTAGTTCCAGTAAGTGAATAACAGGTAGAGTTTTCAAAACTAAAATAAAAGGAATTTCTTCCCAAATACTAGAATAATATTCCCTGTTGAAATGAAGTCTGCCTTCAAAGAGTTCAAAACCCTTAGACAAATATTCTTACTTGAACTCCAGGTGACATATCCATAGAATTTCCCTTTTGCTTACAATGGTAGCCCAAAGATTCAGAAAAAGATGAAATCACTTGTCCAAGGTTGGAAAGCAAGGTGGTATTTTGGTTTTTTTCTAAATAGAAGAGCATTGCTAGACTGCTTTGGTCACTCTTTCAACACTCACTATCTCTCATACTTGCATACCCAAGACTTCATTCCTTATATCCCAGATTTGATCCATTCATGTCTCTACCCTCCAGTTCTTCAGCAGGGATGCAGGCCTCTCACTCACCCCCATGTTCCAGGGTTCCCTAACTTTTCCCTTTCAGTTCCATACACTTTGCAAAAGGTTCAAAGAGGCAAAGTCTTTGTGAAGTCATCTCCAGAAATGATCCTAAAATGGGTAAGAAATGATTTCTTATCACCTCCATGTTCATGTTGGATCCATTATTAGAATACCCTCTTCTCTTCTTTTCTCTTCCACCTACTAAAATCCTACATTTCTACCAGGGCTTAAGCCTTTCCAGACTGCTTTGGCACAGTGACCTCCCCTTTCTTGAATTCCTATGGCATTTACAATCCATTTTATACAAACTCTTACAGTTTCGAGCAGTTCCATATAAATTAATCTAGTTTCCTCATCTAGGTCCTGAAGGGCAGGGAATGTGTTTTGTTCTTGTATTAATTCTTTTTATCCACTATATTGCCAAGCACACATTAAATAATCAATACCTGTTGACTAAAGGCAACGAGAATGGCTGACTTCCCTCTCCTCCAACCAAACCGCCATCCCTTTAAAACTTTGACACATTAGCAGCAGAACGGCAAAAATTCTTGTTTCATACAAGCTATTTTGCTGAGTGGTAGGGATATGACGAAGAGGCAGAACGGCAAAAACGTTTAAGTTCAAAAATGTTGAAATGCACTTCAATTCAAATCATATGACAAGCATTGTCCTAGATGTTGGGTATGGAAACACAAAAATAAGAAGATCCCCATCTTTAAGAAGCTTACATTCTCTTCTGAGAAGACAATATACTTTATATTTACTTATCTCTATAGATTCTTCAGGAGAAGGTAAGGTCCTTGAGGGTAAAGGGTGATTCATTTTCACCTTCTTATCCTTTGTTGTTTTTTTCAGTCACAGCCAACTCTTTGTGACCTCACGGAACCCATATTCATAGGGTTTTCCTGGCAAAGATACTGGAGTGGTTTGTCATTTCTTTCCCCAGTGGATAAAGGCAAAGAGAGATTAAGGGATTTTTCCAGGATCACCTAGGAGGTAAATGTTTGGGGCCATGTTTGAATTTAGGTCTTCCTAACTCAAGATAGTACTTTATCTACTGAGCTGCCTCTTCGTCATATCCCTACCACTCAGCAAAACAGCTTGTATGAAACAAGAATTTAATAAATACTTGTTCAATTGAATTGAAGTGAGAGGTCAATGTCAGTTAATGTTCTCGCAGAACAGTGGGTTCTTAAGATCTTTTTGCCTATGGCTTGTAAGGAGCCATAGAGAATAGGGATATAAGTTTAATTAAATTCACGGGAGATTCAACTTCAGCACGTGATTGTAAATATAAGTACTATACAATTCCCAAAACATACTCAGTGAACCATTGTCATAGAATGTATTCATCACGAGTAAGACGATTTTACGTATTCTTCATACTGGAATTAGTAAGTATGGACTCGCAATGTATATACAATCCACAGTTCCTTCACACCTCAGCAGGGACTGCCTAAATTCTGATCCCATCAGCCCTTAGAGGTCAAATTCAAATCCTGATATCATTACTAAAGGCAGACATCGTCTCTGGAGACATATAACAGATGTAATTAAAGCATCTGGATTTCTGGAATCCTTTTTCTCTTTTTCTCTTTCTTTCCTCCTCTTCTCTCCTCTCTCTCTTTGTCTAAGAGAGTCCAAGAAACCCTTTAATTATTCATGCCAGCCTGTTTAAGTACCTGGACCTACTTGCTGTAGTCGCCACATAAAGGCAGAGAACAACTGCTCTCTTTCAAATCTTTAGAGATTATGTCTCCATCCAGTCATTATTACACACTTGAGAGCAGACTTTAAGGCAATTTGGGATTTCCTAGAGCATTTCTGGACTGAATGCCGAGATGGTATCAGACACACAAAGAAAATGTTGCACTATCTCCTTAATAATGCTTCACTTCCTTTGCAAGGGTCTGTCTTGGAACTTGGTGAGTATGACCTGCATTTGGACTATATCCCATGCACGTGGCCAAGCTAGCCATATACAGATGTGGCTTAGAGGTCTCTGAACTTTATCAATTCTCATTAATATCACTTTCAATAGCGGCCCACCATGGTTGTTTGCCATAGCTGCTTACTTTTTTAAAAAATAAAACTCCAGATGAGCTACCAAATAGACTGGAACCCCCTTTGCTACCCTTGGACAGAGGGTGATCTCTCTTTGCTGAGTGTGCACATAGTGGTAACAGATTCTGCTCAAGTAGTGGAAAAGGCCTCTGACTGCTATGCTGTGCTCTCTGAATATGCTACACTTTCCCTTTTGGACAAAGATTTTTATGAGAGAATTCACTTGTCAGAACTCATTCTCAGACATGTGAAAACTTTTAATAACTCCAAGTCCAACAGTCGTGATGATGTTTTTTAAGTAGACATTACACAGCAGAAATACTCACCAAGCTTTGAAGTTTCATTCCAGAAGAATTCATCTTATGTACCTTTAACAGAACCTGGATTTTTGGTCAAGGTTTCTCTTTGGAAAAATAAAATTGCATATTTCTAACACTCATTTATGTCTCACCTGCTATAAGGAGACGAGTGAGAAAGGTCCCTGGTCTCTTTATTAAAGTTTTGCTACACTGAGCAAATAAAATAGAATTCCACTGAAAGTAATGAAAAGATATTGGCCACCCAGCACAAAGGTTCCTGGTCACGAAGGCCTTTCTAGATAATCCAGGCAAATAGAATGGTAAAATTTGCCGCCATTTGGAAACAGAGGCCCAGCTGGACTCAATGACACCAATAATGTGGCCCAAAAGACAATTGGAATTTGAATGCACTCACAGCATCCTTCCCCCTCTGCTTCTGACTTTCCAAACTTTGTAAACATGACTCAGTGGCAGGTTCACCTTGGAACCTTCCACAGTACCTGGAACTTCCTCATCCTGGACTATCCCTCTTGCAATGCAGGTCCCCTTCTCTCAACGCTGAGTTCTTCCTGGGACCTCCATTTTGGGAAGGGTCCCTGGGCATCCAACCAGGCTTCTCCTAGCTCTGGCTTTTCAGACTTTGGCATCCTTCCCTCAAGAGCCTCTTGCCTCTCTCCTGCCTGTCCCTCAATCTGCTAACTGGTATATGTTGTCTTCTCCCATCAGAAAGTAAGTTCCTTGAGGGTAAGGATTGTGTTCTCACTGCTTAGCACAATGCCTGACTCAAAATGAACATTGATAAATGCTTTTTTGCCTAAGCCTTCTTATATAGCTTCCTAAACAGCTACTAAAAATTCTCACATTCCATTCCACTTCTGAAAAAATCTTTTAAGAATTTTTGTTCAAAGTATCAGCACCAAGACTTTCTGCTCATTGTTCTATGCAGATTTTAGCATCTTCATATTAATGTCCCCCATCCACAAAGAAACTTGACATTCTCTGCCCCATTGTTTTGAAACTGGTTTGGTAGCCCTTAGGAGTGGGTGCCAACTGTGACACCTCCCGAAGGAAAGACTTTAGCATCTGTATACAGTCAGTCCTGCTATAACTTGACATAGGTATTTCTGAAAAGACACTATCCTTTGCAAAATAGGGGAAGTGGGTTAGGAGTATGATGCTCAAAGACTTTGATAATAACATACAAAAAAAAATAAAAGCCTAACTAAAATGGTAGCACAGATATATATATATATATATAAAATGATTAAGAAATACATAAATCATGGCCTTGTCCTTGACCTAAGCCCCAGGCTTCAGGAGCAAATAGGACAGGCTGCAACTCTCAGCTTCCAGGCCAGGCACGATAGGGGAAATGATCAGTTCTTCTCCACTCGTAGCTCCTACTGCAGAAGATGATATACAACAAATTTTACCTTAATAAAGACCTGAAGTTTGATCATGGAAGTGGTTTGAAACCTGTAAGTTATTATGAAAGGGAGCAGTTTTCTTCATTCCTACTGTTTCTCCAGGAAAAAATCTAACAGAAACAAACTCAAAATTGACATTATGATCAAAATCTTTCCTAATATATCTATTGCATTGGAACCAATTCACATTTTCAAAACATGTTATAGCAGAACTAACTGTACTTTAGTTAGATTAAGTCACAAGACCTATGAGTCTTAAAAGTCTTAATGTAGATAATTGAAGCTCAGAAGACTTCTAAGAAGTTGTATTAAGATCAAAAGAATAAACACTGCATAGACATTGACTACCACTACATTTACATTTAGGTAAAGTCAAAGGAATTTTACAAGTACACAAACGGATTCAGAGAGAGGCAGAGCAATGGCTTTTAGAAATTTTATTGAAATGTACTTTACAATTTTTTTCCCTATTTAGAAGGATGAAGGAAGAAAGGATCAAGGATTTATATAGCACCTAATATATGTCAGGCACTTTGCTAAGCACTTTTTACAAATATTATTTCATTTGATCTGATTTGATTTTTCTCTTCATTATTTTCTTTTTTAAAAATTATTTGTTTATTTTTGACATTTTTTTAAAAAAAATTTTTAGTTCCAAATTCTCTCCCTCCCTTCTGCCCCTACCCCAGCAAATAAAATATCAACTAATTATATACACGAAATCAGGCAAAACATATCAACATTAGCCATTTAAAAAAAAGCCAAATAAAAGTAAGAAAATTATACTTCAATTTTCATCAGAGTTCATTAGTTCTCTCTAGAGGGGGATAGCATATTTCATCATGAATCTTTTGGAACTGTCTTGGTTCATTGCATTGATCAGAGAAGCCAAGTCTTTCACAATTGATTATCATTACAACACTGCTATATTACTATGCACAATGATCTTGGGATTCTTCACACTTTGCTTTGCATCAGTTCATCTAGGTGTTGTCATGATATTTTTCGGAAACTTCCCCCCTTTTTATTTCTTATAACTCAGTAGTGTTCCCTCATATCATATGCCACAACTTATTCAACAGTTGCCCAAATGATGAGCATCCCGTTAATATCCAGTTCTTTGCTAAAGAAAAAAGAGTTGTTATAAATATTGCCATACAAAAAGTTCCTTTTTCTTTTCCTTTGATTTCTTGGAGATACAGATCTACAGTGGTATTGCTGGATCAAAGGGTATGCAGAGATTTACAGCACTTTGGGTGAACTGTTTTCCAGAATGGTTGGTTGGTTGTTATTGTTTAGTTGTCTGACTCTTTATGATCCATTTGTGTTTTCTTGGTGAAGATACTAGAGTGATTTGCCATTTCCTTCTCCAGCTCATTTTACAGGTGAGGAAACTGAGGCAAACAGAGTTAAGTGACTTGCCCAAGGTTACACAGCTAGTAAATGTCCAAGACTGGATTTTCCTGACTCCAGGCCTGACCCTCTCTCTACTATCAGCCTAGATGGTTGGACCAGTTCATAACTCTACCAACAGTTTATTAGTGTACCAGTTTTTCCTCATCCCCTCCAACATCTGTCATTTCTGAGAGGTATTTCTCAGAGTTGTTTTAATTTGCATTTCTCTCATCAATAGTGATTTAGAGCATTCTTAAAATATGGTTATAGATAGCTTTGACTTCTAAAAGCTATCTGTTCATAGTCCATGACAATTTGCCAATTGGGGAATGACTTATTTTTCATAAATTTGACTCAGTTCCCCATATACTTGACAAATGAGGTCTTTATCAGAGAAACTTGGATGTAAATTTTTTTTGATGTTACTTCAATGTCTATGATACTTTTTTTTACTAAATGTAGTTTCCTTGATTATCTCCTTTTGCTTTTACTTTGTCTGAGCTCATGGTTCTTATCCCCTGCCTTTTTTACTTCAGCTGAAACATATTAAATTTTGCTCCACCCATTTATTTTAACTCTGTGTATTTCAAGTGTATCTTACAAACAATATATTCTTAGATTCTGGTTTCTAAACTATCCTGCTATCTGGTGAACTCACCACATTCACAGTTATGATTATTAACTGTATATTTCCCTTCATCATTTCTTTTCTGTTTGTACTTCTCTCACTATTTTTCTCTCACTGTCCCTCCTCAAAGTCCATTTTGCTTATGACTGCTGCCTCCAGCAATCTATCTTTCTTTTTATTAGACTCTTTCTTCCCATATCTATATTCTTCCCCTTTTATTTTCCTATTGGGTAAAGTAGATTTCTATATCCCGCTGGTTATGTGTACATAATGAATTCCAACAAGAGTGAGGTTTAAGAATTTAGAACTGCCTCCCTGTCATTTCCCCCTCCACTATATGAACTCTTCCTTGCACACCACATTTATGTGAGGAAATTTCACCAAAACTACCTCCCCCTTCCTCCTTCTCCCAGTGCATCATCCCTCTTTCACACCCTTTCACTTTTTTTTTGGCTATTATCACAACATAATTGACTCTCACTCATGCCCTCTTCTCAATACAGACTCATAACTGCCCTGATAACTATAAAATTCTTAGGAGTTAAATGTATCATCTTCCCATATAGGAAAGAAAACAGTTAAACTTTACTGAGTCTCTTATGATTACTGTTTCATGTTTTCCTTTTTATGCTTCATTTAAGTCTCATATTTGAATGTTGTAATTCCTATTCAGCTCGTGGCATTTCATCAGGAATGCTTATAGATTTTCTGTTTCACTAAATGTCCATTTTCCCCTGGAAGCATTACACTCAGTTTTCCTAGGTAGGTTATTGTTCATTGTGGTCCTAGTTCCTTTGCCTTTCAGAATATCACATCCCAAACGCTTCACTCCTTTAACATGGAAGCTGCCGAGTTTTGTGTTATCTTGACTGTGGTTCCACAATATTTGAATTGTTTCTTTCTGATTGCTTATGATATTTTCTCCTTGACCTGGGAGTTCTGGAATTTGACTGTTATGTTCTTGGAAGTTTTTGTTTGGGGATCTCTTTCACGAGGTGATTAGTGAATTCTTTTAATTTCTATTTTACTCTCTGGACCTAAGATATTGGGGCAGTTTTCCTTTTCAATTTCTTGAAAATGATATCTAGACTCCTGTTACGATTACAGTTTTCAGGTAGCCCATCAACCCTTAAACCATCTCTCATTGATTCATTCTCTAGGTCGGTTGTTCTTCCAATGAGATATTTCACATTTTCTTCTACTTTTCATTCTTTTGACTTTGCTTTACTGTTTCTTAATGTCTCATGGTATCATTAGCCTCTATCTACCGAGCTCTGACTTTTAAGGAATACTTTTCTTTGTATTTCCTTTTCTGTTCAGCTTATTCTGTTTTTTAAGGAGTTCTTTTCCACAGTGAATTTTTGTGCCTCCTTTACCATAGGTCAATTCTGTTCTCTAAAGTTTTATTCTCTTCAGTATTTTTTTTTTTGTGCCTTCCTTACCAAGTTGTTAATTCTCTTTTCATAATTTTATTGTATCACTCTCATTCTTCCTCTTAATTTTTCCTCCACCATTCTTATCTCTTTCTTTTACTTTCCCCGGAATTCTTGTTGGGCTTGGGTGAGATTAGCATTTTTCTTTGAGGTTTTGTTTACAGTTGTTTTCACATTGTTGTCTTTTGAATTTT
>CM053769.1:219273417-219300150 GCA_028658325.1 Potorous gilbertii
CTGATTTCTACCTAGGAAGGTGCCCTGTTCTACTGCAGCCACAAGCACTGTGCTCCTCTCTACCTTGGAAATGTGAGCAGGGCCCTTGATCCCCTTTGACTGACCAGCAGTGCTCCTTTCCATCCTAGAACCATGAGCTAGACCTGCTCATGGGCAATACTTGCCAGGCAGTGCCAGCTGTACTCAGTTCCAGCAAATGGACCTCTATAATCTCTTTCTGAACAGTTTTCTGATCCCCTTTGCCATCTCTGGATTGAGAACTCCCAAAGCTTTTAGTATTTCTGCTACTGCTGCCACCTCCAAGGTCCACCCCAGTGCTCCATTTGTACTCTGGGCTGAGCCCAACCCTGTTGTTACAGACCTAATGATCTTGTAACTTATATTACACTGGGAAAATATCTCACTCTGACCTTTTGTTGACTCTGTTGCTCCAAAACTTGATTTGGGCAATTATTTTAAAGTTGTTTTGGTGGGAAATGTTGGGAGAGTTCAGCTAGATTGCTATCTGTATTCCACCATCTTGGCTTTACCCTCCAGGAGAACATCTTAATAAATGCTTCCCCTTTTAAATTTTCTAATAGGATATTGTGGATAGAAAGCTGGATTCTGAGTAATGACAGAAGACCAGGGTTCACAGCTGAGGTTTTCAGGACACTCTATTCAGCTGGTTCTCTTCTTAGCTTTCTGACCCTTCCATCTTGGTCTTCTTTCATAGTTCATTTTTCATATCATACCTTCTAACTGTGGGTATAGCTCAAACTCTAACCTGGACACTGCATAACTTTGATGAGATGACCTCCTTATTACCCGAGAGCTCAGCTATCATCTCTATGCAGATGACATCCATATCAACGGAGCCAGTACTAGTCTCTCTCCTGAACTCCATTCCAGAATCACCAAATGCCCATTAGAGATTGCAAACTTGATGGCCCAGAGGCATCTCAAATTCACTCTGTCTAAAACAGAGCTAAGTAAGCCTCTCCCCAAACTTATACCTCTTCCAAAGTTCTCTCTTTTTTTGACAACACCACCATCCTTTAGTCCCCTGTGTACAACTTCAGACAATTCCACAACTTCTCTATTTCAGCAGTCTCACTATTGTCAGATCTTGTTAGGTGTATCTCCACAATATCATACACACATATATTCATACATGCATACATATATACACACACACTATACATATATCTACACATACATATATATATCCTCTGCTCTACTCATATACTCACGATTCTAGTTCAGTTCTCATTATCTCTTACTAGATTATTGTATTAACTTCCAATTTGGTCCCTGCCTCAAGAATCTACCCCATAAGTTATCCTTTACACAACTGCCAAAATGATCTTCCAAAGCACAGATCTGATCATATCATGTTCCTAGTCAACAAAATCCATTAGCTCCTTATTTCTTCTAGGATCAAATACCAACTTTTCTGTTTGATACTTAAAGTTCTTCATGACCTGGTCTCTTCCTATCTTTTCAGTAATCTTACACTCCTCCCCCCCATACTCTCTGAGGTCTGGCCCATATTGGCCTCCTCAATGTTCTGCACAACACAATGCTCCATCTCTCATTTCCATGCCTTAGCCATGGTTATCTTCCATGTTTTGCATATATACTTGCTTCATCTGCTCCTCTTGAAATGTTTGCAATCTATGAGAACTCTGTTCATATGCCATCTTCATTAGGAAGCCTTTCCTTCCCCCTCAGCTAGTTAATTGTCCTGACGGTATTAGGTATATAATCTTTATGTATTCTTAGTATACATATTGCCTCCCCCATTAGCAAATAACCTCCTTGGGAGCTGTCTTTGTTGTTGTATACTATGAGCTCAGCATAGTACCTGGCATGTAGTAGGTACTTAATGATTGATATGTAGGCTGTGTGATGCCCCTCTGATACTCTTTATCTGCTTTACCTCTTAGTGTTTGGCAATCCTTTATGGCTATAGTGGAACAATTGCTGTTCTGCTTTGGTAGCAGGAGTTTCCTCACCAAAATGCTCCCCATAAGAGAATCACAGGTAAGGATCATAGCTCCAGAGCAAGAGGTTAAAGATCTTCTGGACTCTACCTTCATTTTACAGTTGGGGATACTGATGATTAGGGAGCTTAGGTTACTTGACCAAAATCAAATAGGTATTGTCAAAGATAAGACTTGAACTCAGATCTTCTGGGGTCAGTAGTCATACAAAGAGTTCACCCTATGCGTCAATACTTCTGGAGCAAGATAGGTGACATGGTCAAACCTACACTTTAGAAGAGCAAGTTGGCAGCTGAGTGGAGGATTGACTGGAAGAGATATAGCCATGAGGCAGGGATGACAGAAGGCTAGTGCAGTAGTCCAGGCTTGAATTGTTGAAGGACAATACTAAGTCAATTGATTAATAAGATGTTTTGGTCAGCTGACTCTTTAATTTGGAAACCATACTTGCTCGTATTTATGAAAGGCCATAATTTAAGGATCTAAGGACAGAGTTATAATGGTTAAGCATCTTCCTGAAAAATGCCACATTTGAGATGAATTGTGCTTGACATAACTGTTTTGTTAGAGAATAGGTATAGAAACAATAGGCCCACAAGTAAATAAAGAAAAGAAACACGGAAACTAGTATTTATTAAATACTTGCTATGAGCCAGGAGTACTTTTGCCAATATTACTTCACTTGATCCTCACTTAAGCCTGGGAAGTAGGTGCTATGATTAGCCCCATTTTACAATTAAAGAAATTGCAACAGACAGATTAAATCATTTGCCAAGAGTCACATAACTAGGATGTGTCTAAAGTTGGATTAGAATCCTGGGTCTTTTTGACTCTAGGCCCAGTGCTCTATCTACTGCGCCATGTAGGTGTCTTTGTGAACACAGAGAAATTTCTACTCAAATGTGAATATTTTTGAAGAATATGAAAGGTACTGAAGACGTGAATAAAGTTAGAAATTCTAAGAAGCTGAGATAAGGAAGTACAGTTTCATACAGAGGTCCAGGAGGCAGAAGAGGATAGATCAAGGGAGGCAAGGAGACCAGTTTGGCTAGAATATAGAGTGGAAGAATAGGGATAATAATGGAATCACTGAGGTATTACAGTGGATTATGCTGGGCCTTTTGATGAGGAAACTCTCTCTCTCAAAGTAGATCAGCAATAGTTCTACATAAGAAAAGATAAGAGTCTGTTGTGGGTATGTTGAGTTTAAAATGTCTGTGGAATATCCAGTTAGTGATATCCAAAAGGTGATTGGTGATAAAAAACCAAGGGTCAGAAGGGAAGTTAGGAGTAGAGAAACAGATCTGAGAGTCATCTGCATAGAGATGTAATGAAATTCATGGCAACTAATGAGATCATTGTACAAAATTACATAGAAGGAGAAAAGAGGGTCTAGCACAGAGCCTTGGAGGATACTCACTACTAGCAGTTGCAACCTAGATGAAGATATGGCAAAGAAGCCCAACAGGTAGAAAGAGAACTGTGAGAATGGTAACTTAGAAATCTGACGCAAACCAATTATCAGTTTGTTTCAAAGGCAAATCTTGAACCCAGACCTTTGTGGATCTTAGACTAGCTCTACCTCTCTATCCATCACATCATGCTTCCTTACACAGCACACTCTACTCTTTCCCAGTTTTCCAAGATGTTGTGCTAGAAGTTTCAAATGAAACTTCAAATGAAAACTGTATATCCCATCCTTGAACCTGACTGAAGTAGAAAGTAGAAAAATCTTCTCAACCACTAATTTTCTAGAAGTAGAAAAATCTTCTCAACCACTAATATTTTCTTTGCTTTATTCTCTATCTATTGTACCAATGACCATGAATATTGAAGAAGTCTGGTTTCAGCAATCTGATCACATTTTCTTCCTTAGTTGACTTTTGCCAAAGCTCAATTTTCTTTAGGTTTAATCATTTTTTTCAATCTTGGAACCACAGATCTATTCTCATAAAAACAGCTTCCTCTGGGTGCTCCCCACTGATTCTTGGGGCGTATGGCAGAAAAATGACAGTTGAGTATTAATTCTGTCCATGGAACGTAGAAGTGTTGGAGGGAGAGCAGCGGAGCAGACCTATCATATTGGGCATCTATTGGCAGTGGCCAGTCCAAAGATGGCATTTGCTGATAGCGAGTGCCAAATTTGTTCCTCCTCCTCCTCCTCCAGTCCTGGCTGCTGTTTCCAATTCTGATTGTTTATCTTTTGTATTTATTCTGAAAATAATGCAATGTGCTCCACAGAGATATGTTGAGAAAAGGCAACATGCGAAATATTATCAACTGGCAGGTCACGGGGAGTTTAATGGCTGTGAGCCAATCAGATAATGGTTTGCAAGCTGTTATTTTACACGTGGGGAAGCATGTGTGCTTCTAGACTGTGAGTAGATGATGGCTTTTTCCCTCCTCTTGCTAGAGACTGAGTCAAAGCAAATTCCAAAGTAACCCATCTATACCCTGTGCTGTAAGTTAGCTCAGAATATGCTAGTAGGCTATGCTAGCTGCAGAGGTTTTGTGTATATATTTGTATTCATTTTGTTTTGTATTTTAATTTGACATTTCATCCATGAGGGAAATCGAATAGTCCAAATTGCCTTTACCATATCCTCATTCCTATCCTATTGGAAGTATTTTTCCATGAACTTGTGGCTCGCTCTCGCACCCCAACTTGTCTCTCTCTTCTCTTTGTCTGGGTTCCTCCCTCTGCTCATATAATTTCATTAGGCCCTAATTTCATTAGGTTTAAAGGAAAGACACATTGGATGAATTTGAACATAAATAGCACAAGGCAAAATTCTCAGGCCAAAATACTCTAAACTCCCAAGTTACTGGGGTTGGGAATCTGGACCAAATACTATACCTTCTAATAACAAGGTTTAGCATCCAAGGGAAGTTTCCCATAGAGTTGCAGAAAAAACGAGATGGTTAGTTCCATGTATATGTCTAGTAGAAAATAGAGAGAATTTTTAAAAGGGAATAAAAGAAATGCTTTTCATTCATCTGTTCAATAAATATTTATTAAGGACCTTCTATGTGCCAGGCACTGTACTAAGTGTTGGGGATAGAAAAAAGTGGCAAAAAACAGTCCCTACTCTCAAGGAGCTTAGTGTCTAATAGGGGAGACAATATGCAAACACATGTATAAAAAGCAAGCTATACGCTGGATAAATGGAAAATAATATAGAGAAGGCACTGGAATTAAGAAGGGCTCCCTGTAGAAGGTAGAATTTTAATTGGGTTTTAATGTTCTCAAGCACTGAAAGTTTCTATTATGAACCTAGGATATACTGCTTAACATGTAAAAATAAAATAGTCCTTTGGAAACAGCTAACAAAATTAAACCTCTTTTGCACTGAGCTGGAGTGATGAGTCTGTTAGAGATTTATGAAAGCTTGAATATATGAGGAGACTGGTAAACTGGAACATATGAGTTTTCACTTATTTTAAGTATAGCCCACATTATTCAACCCAGCTGAAAGGTGGCCAGAGCTTTGAGAAAAGAAGATGAAGCATTCTAAAAGTGACATGCCATTGTTCTTTTGTCCTCCTTTGCTGACTTGCACATCAAACTTGTTTCATTAACTAGTCAAAACAAGATGGTCCCATCCGCAAGAAGTTGTAGCTACCTGAAAGATCAAACAGTCGTTGCTGCTAGGTACACTTGAAAGCCATCAGAATCAGCCGGAAGTTTGCAGTTTCCTCAACAGAGCCCAAGGGAAAATACAAAAACATCTTGCCATTCTCTGGCTAATGGCAATTTTTCTCTTTTGGCCAGACAGCTAACATGACACCCGTGGGGTTCGGAAGGAACATGTTACAGAAATTCAATGTGGTGTCATTTTATGGAGTTACTTTTCTAACTAAAACCACATTCTCCACTGAAGAAAGGAATTTGGAAAGGAAAAAAAGATAATTTAGGTGCTTGGTAGGAAAGCAATTTTTAGTTGCCATCCCTCGGGATGGATGCCCACGGACTCAGGAGACCAGTTTGTGGTATGTAGGGAATTCATGCACGGGAAAGGACCAATTACCTCACAATGACCCTTTAAGACCAAATTAATTTCCTCCCTATCTATTAAGAATTTATATGTACATTCTGTTAGGGAGGATTAATTTCTTCTACATCTATTGAAAAACATGTACATTCTCCTTGAAAGAATTAATTTTCTTCATGTATATTAAGAAACTATACATATACTTTCTATGGAAGAATTACTAAATTATTTCATGTGGGGGTATGAAATGAACCAATTAAATAAAAATACATATTGAGGACAGCATCATGAAAACAAAAGTGTATATAAGCTTCCATACTGCTCCATCCAGCCAAACACTCACTCTCCAAAAGCAAATCAAGGAAAATTTTGTGGGATGTTCCCCTGGCAACAAACTCATAAGCCAGAGGTCCATTGTATTTCAAACATCCCAGCTTCCTTCAATGATCTATTATGAATACGTTTCCCATTAAGTCATTTCAACTTTTTTTCAAAACTGATTTCTATGTTAGAAATATTTTTATTACCTTTCAAAATAACCCTTTTCATATTCATTGTCAATAGGACAAGAGAATGTATCTTTTTATTTGACTTAAAGTTTTTTTTTTCTTTTAAGCCTCGAAGAATATCTTGTGGTTAATGAACGAGGTAATGTAGATTCACTCAATTCATAATCTCTGAAAGTCAGTATGGAATAGAGAATTAAAGGGTTTGGAAGATGAGTTCAGATCCCACCTTTGATACATGCTTGATATGTGATCCTCGGAAAATTATTTAATATCTTAGTGCCCCAGCAACTCTCTGCCATGATATGCTACAGTGTTAACACCCTATCTGTATTGGTAGAAGAAACTTCTCTTCAGGAACTCTTTACATTGCTGAATTCACAGATCTTGTCTCCCTCCACGAAAAAGTTGTTCTTGGCTTTTATGAGCTAAACTCCTATCTGTGGTCCTATTTTAGCTGGTCTTCCATACTAGCCAATACCCTTACCTAGTATTTGATCACTGTAGCTTCCTACCCTTTCATGGTCTTTCTCTGTCACGTCTTCTCGGCATAGTGGATGAAGTATTGGTCCTGCAGTCTTAACTCCAAGACTGGAGTTCAAATCCAGCCTTGGACACTTATTAACTGGGTGACCTTGGGCAAGACACTTGACCTCAACCCAACTTCTACATCTGTAAAATGGGAATAGCAGTACCTACCTCTCAGGGTCGTTATGAGAAATGGGATAATATTCATAAAGTGCAGTGCTTGATATACAGTAGATATTACATAAATGTTAGCTATTAATACTGCTGAATTATGATTCTCTCACTATGGGGTGATGGCCAGAACTTCACGTTAGCAGGAAAATGTTTCCTGACAATGCGTACAAGTGTATATAAACATATACATACATATTTTTTCATAGTGGTACATGTAATAGGTCCATTTTTTTTTCAGGGACTTGATGTCTGTAACATTCTAAATTCTGTCAGCCAGATGGGGAGGGTTTTTGTTTTGGGATGTTTGTTCTTCAATTGCCTTGTTTTGGTTTGTTTTGTCGTTTGTTTTTAATCCCTGGTGACTATTGATCCTGGGCTTCCAAAAACGTGTTCTAAGTATTCAAGTATTCTTGAACATTATTTGCTTTTCAAATAGTTCTTTGCAGTCATTTTCTTAACAAATGCCCGTGTTTTATCATAGCTCCCTTTTCTATAATTGAATAACTATGTGATGAGTGTCTTTGGTTTTCCTCCTGCCCCCAGAATGTTCAGTTGAATTGTGTTGTGATCACCATTACTTAGTGGCTCACCCACAAATCTATCTTATGCCACTTCCTGCTCACGGCTCAGGATCACATCTAGTACATTCCCTTTCATTTTAGATTCTAGAAAGAGCCTTTCTACGTGTCATGTCTAAAAGTCATTATCTTCAGTTTTGCTCAGAATTCTTGGATAATTAATGTTCTCCAATATTGCTACCCAGAGGCAGGATGGAATAAAATAATCCAGCATTTCTCAAATCTATTTAGTCATAGAACTCATAGGGAAGGCAATCTGGTATAGCGAAAAGAAAACTAGATTTGGAATCAGAAAACTTAGGTTCAAATCTTAGCTCTGCTCCTTTATACGCATGCGACTTGGTCAAATCATGTAACTTCTCAGGCCATCAGTTTCCTCATTTGTAAAATGAGGAAGTTGAATTAGATGACCTCTAAGATCCCTTCTAAGATATAAAGCTTTGATCTTATGAAATACACAGATAGAATAAGTAATCATAGATTTAGGAAGTTGAGGATTATAGACACTTTAGAGAGGAGGGAATTGGAACTTTTTGGAGAGTAACAAAAAAAATCAAGTCAATTTTCAGAGTAAATAATTTCTGTTTACATCAAATTTTTGTATGTACTATAAAGGTATATATGTGTTGGAAATATACATGTAATTTCCTACTGAATATTTTAAAGGGAAAAATAGTGCTAGTATAAATGTCCTATGGAACCCTTAGTTAGGAGTACTGTAATATAGAGATCCATTCAACACAATTTAGGAAATGTTGGCACCGTGGGAAAAACATTGACCTTCCTAATCCAGCTAGGAGTCCAAGTTCTAAACCAAATCCTATATCCTACCATAATAAACTGTCTCAAACAAACTACTTTGACTTTCTAGGTTCCAATTTCCTCATATTAAAATGAGAATGGTAAACAAAATGATCTCTAGTGTACTTTCTGGTCAGTTATATCCTGGTACCAACTCAGACTGGTTCTTGCTTTTTCCAAGGAGATGATCTTTAAATTTTCAGCGTGAAAATTTCAGTACCTTGGAAACTTGGCAAACAAATCAAGGCTTGATTTGTTTTGTTGATTGTCTAGAGCAGAGTTTCCCAAACTTATTTGGCCTACTGCCCCCTTTCCAAAAAAAAAAAAAAAATTACTCAGTGCCTCCCCCAGAAATCTACTTTCTTTAACCCTTTAATTGTTTTTAAATTAGTATCATTTCAAAAAAATACATTTTTTAAATGATGCATCTTAAATTTAATAATTTTTTGTAAAGTTGTATTTTCTTCCTACATTGAAATTTTGATGATGCAACATTGCATCATGTAATCATATAGTATATTATAAACAAGTCATTGCACACACATATTCCTCCAGTGCATGCTGGACTTCCAACAACGTGAGACACACTCCCCTGCCAACACTTGCTTTTTAAGACCTGTTGGTGGACTTGACCACTGATGGGTTATAACTTGCATTTTGTGTGTTTATTTGGAAAATAATGTATTCACTATGATTTTAACTTTGTTACACAACAGATGAAATGGAAGAACAGTAATTTCAAATTTTTTTAATCTTCTCTTCTTTCCAGCACCCCCCCACCCAGGAGGTGTATCACCCACTTTGGGAACCTATGGTATAGACTTAAACTGATGGAGAAAATGTTACTAATACAGGTGAAACATAAATGGTATGTCCTGCACACATTTGACAACAGCTAAATATTGTCAAATATTTTCTAGCAACCTCCTTTTTCCAGTTCTACCATTCTAGGATTCTATCATGTTTAGGTTCACAGACTCTCAAGACTTGATGAGACCTCAAAGGCTGTCCAACTAACATTCTTAGAAAAAAGGACCCCTACTACACCATACTTGACAGGTAGTCAAGTCACTGCTTGATGACCTTTGGTGAGAGGAAACTCACTACTTCCTGAGGCAGCCCCTACCACTTTCAGACAGGTCCAAATGTTACCAAGTTTTGTTTTGTTTCCCAATCTCAAGCTTAAATTTGTTTCCTGTTTTTTTGGTTGTTTTTAATAAATCCTCTTCCTAGTTGAGCCCTCCAGGTACAATCAGAGCCTGTTGTCTGGTTTTCTGCTTTACCCATTTGATTCTTGCTGCTTCTGGAAGCTGCATCAAATATACTTCATAAACTGACATAGCTATTTTTCCCCCATTTTCATAGTTCAGCTCTACTTTGTCATCCCCGTTTACCTCAAACATAACACTTAATTGACTCCATTTGACTACAAACTTTCTCACTATGAGTCTCGATGGGCACTGCCTTGATCACGTATCTTTTGGGAGATGATCCAAGATTACCTTCCTTCTCATTTGTGTATGTAGGAACTTGCACAGGTATGCATGTAAGAAAGGAAAGGTTTAAACTCTGAGTCCTTGGAAAGCTAAATTTAGCTTTGATTAATATCAGATTCTATGGTCATTCTTCTGTATGAAGATTTTCAAAGAAGACTGAGATTTCTCCAGAATTCAACACCTTTTGAAATTTAGAAAAAGGTTGTATGATGTTCCATTCTAAGCATGTTTGGATTTTAAAAGACTGTTAAACAATGAGCTAAAATATTGAATGCTTTGGCTCTGTCTCCTCTCTATTTGAAGAGCACCTCAGAAATGAATTTTTTAAAATGGTTTCAAAGCAACTCAAGAAAGACAGAAAAATATAGTCACTAGACTTCAGCAGGTTCCACAAGGTGGTTCAAAATCAGATTATTTTCAGATGGGCCTTTTCAAAAGTCCACTTACCATCTCTGACTGATGATTTCCAACCCATGCAATAGAATAAATAGTTCACTGATCAAAGCATGAATATATTTCCCAAATCATGTTTTAAACCCTTTTCATTATTTAACACAAAGATTTCTCCTCAATAAAATACCTTCCACGATACTGTTAGTATGTAAAGTCCCATTAGAATGGCAGTCACACCTTTCAATCATCTTCTGTGGTGAAGTGAAATAAATTTTTTTTCATATACTTCTCCAGGGTTCTGTATTTTTCTTTAAAACAATAAAATAAAATTTAAAAATCCTGTTGGAAACAGCACTGAAGCCAGATCTGCTACTAGGAATTATTGTATTTATACCTGGGATGGCTTTCAATGAAAATATTGAAAAAATACCATTTTAAAGGCAGAATCATTCCTATGCAGTTGAAATTTTATTTTCACCATTGTGGCCAAACCAAAATAATCTTTTTTTTCCAATTGTGTTTCTGGACATTTTACTAAGAGGCCAAACATGTGAGCAGTAACCATGAAAAGGCATCTAACTAAAAATGGATCAATTTTCCTAAAAATCACATGCTCTTATGAAGGGACTGGAGAAAAGTCTGTTGCAGAAACATAGCATCAGCTATCAGTGAATTCCTCCAATAAGATTCTCTTGACTTTCTTCTTAAAGATGTCTTGTCTCTTTGGTTTCCAGGATACTCACTAAATATTTGAGTTGACCATCATAATACTACGTTCTTTTTGGTCCTCAAGGACCCTTACATTTTTGTCTCTGTATCCTCTTGCACATAGTAGATGCTTAACATTTGGCTGTAAAACTGAATTAAATTGAACATATTAGCTGATAAGACTGATCTGCCAAAGTTAGGTCACTGCCCTTAAGTGGTTTTTCCATCAGTGCTTATTGATTTAAACAGTCATCCATATTCCGTGACTTACTCTTCTTTCTGACTGGTAGCGCACATTTGTGAGATAACTGGTCAGGGGCTGGGTGAAATTAATGTCTTGAAACAGAACAAAGTTAATCATTCCCCATGGAAAATGAACCCCAAAGTTTTAGCCTTCTTTTTCTTCAGCTCTGCGCCTTAGCTAACCAAGTTTATTTACTTTATTTCAAGCCTAAATTGACTCAACAAATACCCATGTAGTAGGTGCTATAAACGTATTGAATGAATGAATATTCAGTGACTGAAAGTAATAAAAGTATGAGTGGGAGGATTGTGGAAGAAAAAAAGAGAGAATTGTAGTTAAATAAAGGCATCTCCTTAAAATTCTAAGTAACTTTTTTAGAATAGAAAGTATCTGTTTCCTGATTATCACACCCACGACTCTTAAAATCATAAGACAGGACTGCTAATTTTGATCGGTTTTTCATTTCTGGTTATGCCAACAATGTTTCACAGATACACAATTATTCTCCTATCATTATTCTCCGAACTACAGAGTCCAGAGATCATAGCAAATGCCACAGTGGGTCATATCATCGTTCTATATAATCCTGAATTGTTCCATCTTTGACAACAATCTCTAAGGTATCTTTTAGGAAACAATAAATTATCCTGCATCAGAGTGATCAGGGGAGGACAATGTGGAATTATGACAGGAACACTGAATTGGGAGCCAAGGGACCATTTGGAGGTGTGGCAATAACTAGGAGTAAAACCATGGGAAAAATCACTGTTAAGCTCTCCAAACCTCAGGGTTCTGATTGCAAAATTGAAGTTACAGACTCATTTTTAAGTTCTCTGTGAGCTGCTACAGTTCTTTGAGCCCAGGTGACACAAGACAATTTTTTCCATCCCTATAGGAATATGACATATTCCAATATATTTCCCTGTAGGAAAGTACTTTTAGATCTCAGACACTGACCCATAGTGTAATATTCAGCAATTCCTTGAGTCTGCAGTCTATTTCTTAGATTAAATTAATGTCACCTCAGATGCACAGCTAGACTTAATGTATTTGTGATTAGTTTTCAACTCCACTAAAATCCTGTTCTGATGTCAACCAAACTAGCCTACTTGATATTCCCAGAACTCAGTTTTCCATCTCACATATTGTCCCCTACCTTCATCACCAGAAGCGGGGGATGCAATGTTCAGGTTATTTTAATTTACTATTGGAGCTCAAGAAGACTATTTACTATTTACTTTTGTTGGTCCTGTATGTCAGGACCAACAAGAATTAGACTTGGTTATTTTAGTTTTCTACCTGCTATCAATTTTAAGTTGAGGAGTCTATAAACTCCAGTTGACCTTTTCAGCTTTTTAAAAATTGGTGAAGAATTCTGGTCCTTTCCTGGTCCTTAGGAATTTTTCCAGGTCTCCATCATTTACAAAAAAAAAAGTAATGGGTTAGTATCTTTAAAATGATAACTAAACAAACCCTGGGATTCATGTGGTCATGCCTGGTGGTATTCCTCATTTATCTCTTGAGAAGGGAAATGAGATTACATATCTAGTTAGATAAAGTAATGACAGACTATATGTCATAACACAAGCCTGATAACAGACTTCCTTATTTGCTAAGAATAAACCTAGGAAAGATCAATGGACTTGGTCCAGAGAGGTAACTTAGGTGAATCCCAAATTTGAGATGACCAAGTTGGACTAGGTACATGTATATGTGTGTATACATATGTATACATATGTGTATATATGCACACATGTATGCATACACTTTATATATCTATGCATACACATACACACACACACATATATGTAGAACAGTCCTCCTTCACTCAAACCAAAGTCAATTAAAAGTCATATCAACATCTTTTTGATGTCATGGTCCTCTTTGAGAATTAAGGACAAATCACAACCTGTGAGTAGTCCAAATTGCTTGAATGGTGATCCAGCTGGTCAGTTGCAGTTGGGCAACTCAGCCCACCCTCTCTTCTCCTCTCTTTTCCTCTTCTCTTCTCTCCTCCTCTGACTTTACCTGAGGGTGTTCTGCTCAAAGGAGGATAAATTTTGATTGCCAAATATTACCTAGTTAACTTGGGCTTTACTGGCTAGTATTTTCTCAAAGACCAAGCCAGAAAACTAGTTCACTTTGGATCTCAAGGATTGGACAATAATAGGTCCCTGACCAAGCACTACTTAATGGTTATTTTTTGAGTCCTCTCTTTTGGCCAGTAATCCTGAGGGTTTTCCCCCTAGTTTGATTTTTTTTTAAATTAAAGGGGCCATCCCTTGACTCACTTCTTAAAGAGGCCTATTCACTGAATGGGTGTTGACTCACTCAAAGTGAGAACCTGGAAAGACTAAAGGGTCAAGGTCTCTCACTGCATCCTGGACCTTCTCCAATCATTCTGATCTATATCTGGCCCCTGGACCAAGAAGGCTGTGGAGGAGAAAGTGAGGCTGGTGAGTCTGCATAGCCCTCCCTCCTCAAATCAAAGTCAATTGCAAGTCATGTCATCATTTCCTTGATATCATGGTCCTCTTTAACAATGAAGGACAAACTATACAACCACAACACAATATAAATATACACATGTATGTATGTATATGTACACACATATGTAAATTGTGTAGATATATGCATGGGTGGATATGGATATACATGTATATGTATATATTATATCCACATGGATACATACTTATAATTAACTTATTGCATTATCTGTATTTTTATATATTTCCTCTCCCAATTAAAAGCAACCACAACAAAACCTTACAAAATATTTCCCTTCTGTCTAAAATATGAAATTTTGCACTACTGGTGAACACAGGGCCAAGATAGGATTAAAATCTCAATTCAATAACCATTTTCGTAAATGCTTAAGAGGACTTACATTGTGCAAGTTAATGGTAGCACAAAAATAAAACCCATTTCTCCCCTGAAAAAGTTTCTACTGGCAGGAGGGGTAGAAGAAAAGTCTACATTTTAGCTTTTAGAAGTTATATCCACTTCACATCCATCAGATTGACAAAGTTGTAAGAAAGGAAAATGACAAATGTTAAAGGCACTTTAATTTACTATTGGTGGTATATGATACAGTCATTCTAGAAAGCATTTTGGAACTATTCCCCAGATGTTACTAAACTGTGCATATAGTCTTGTTTGACTTAGCAATAACATTATTAGGTTTGTATTCCAAAGAGGTCAAAGAAAGAGGGAAAGAGATTATATGTACAAAAATATTTATAGTAGTTCTTTTTGTAGGGGTGAATAACTGAAAACTAGTGGGTACCCATCAATTGGAGAATGGCTAAACAAATTAGTACAGTGTATGAATGTAATGGGATGCTATTGAGCTGTAAGAAATGATAAATGGGATGATTTCAGAGAAGCTTGAGACGACTTGTAGGAATTGTTATAGAGAACAACGAACAAAACCAGAAGAACAACTTATATTAAATAACCTTGTGAATTCAAAGAACTTTAAAAGACTTAAAAACTCTAATCAATGCAATGATCCACCTTGATTATAGATATAGCTACCTCCTGTAAGAAGTTGATGAACTAAATGAATAGAATGACATCCATGTTTTTGGATGTGGCAATGGTTGTTTTGTTCAACTATGCATATGTGTTTAAAATATTTTTGTTTTATTTCTTTTTTTTTAAATTAAGGGGATGGAGTAGAGTGGAAATAAATGCTTCTTAGTTGAAAAATAATTTTTTGAGGTATGCAAATGGTCTTCTGTTCTTCAATGAAGGTTAAACTTTAACAATTTCATTCAATATCACTTCTCTGGTTTATAATCATACTTTTTTTGACCACGTAGCATCTCCCAGTGATTATTCCCATTTTTTAAAAATTATTTTATTCTGAACTTAAGAAATAAAATAAGCATTTCCATAATACAGTAGGATAGGAAAAAAGATGGCTGCACATGAAATTGCAAATTTATTATGTGCACTTTGCTATTCCTTTTAAATATATAATGAAGTTATCATGTAACTTTTCCCTCTTTTTTCTTCTCCCTCTTCCCTGCCCTAGAGATTACTACCATTAGACACAAAAGGTTTAATATCATCAAGGTAAAATTTGGTTGACTCACAGCCAATAAAACAAAGGGGAAAAATCAAGGCTTTTTTTTCCTAAAATGAAAATAAAGTATGATTTGAAACTGAGTGTTGTACAATATTCATTAAAGTGTCTGTTTCTGACAAACTTTTTGGCTTCTTAAAAATATGGCTTGGCTCTGTAGATTAGTACTCTGCTTTCTTTCCAATTTCTTTGATTCCCAACGAGTACTTTATCTCTAGGCCAGGCTTCAAGATCTCTCTCCCCCCCAAAAAATTATTTCATACATTTGGCGAGAGCCTAACTGGCTATGATTAGAAACAAATCATTCAGACACTGAGAAAGTAATATAGCTTGAAGATGCTTTATTTATAAGCAAAAATAGTGAATGATTTAATAGCTGAACGTTTATATATTAGGAGTGTATGAAACATGACAGGGAATGAGATGAATTTTGAAATGAGGTTAAAATGATCCTGAAAACATTAATTCCTTTGAGTCTGATTGAAATATACATACTGCACTAAGTCCTTAGCCCACCAACATGAGTATAAAATACCTAATATTTTCTGCTAATGATAATGGCTATTTTCATGGAACTACCCTTAGGGGACAAATTCCATTCTAATTTCAGGACCATTTATACAGTACTAACAAATGTCACACAAGTGTATCTTCAGGCAGTATTTTTTCCCCAGTATCTGGATTAGAAGCGCAGGATGATATTCTGAGTGGGAGAATGAGGGCAAAATTGAAAGGGAGTTTTATAGTACTTCCCCGTGGGATATATTTTTTCCAGTGCTAATTACCATCACTTGACATAACTGCAAGGTTTTTACACACCATATGATTCCATGGTATCAGTGTCAAAAAAACCCACTACACTCCATCAAGCTGAAAAGCTCACACCATCACAAAGGCCAAGCAAGTCATTTGGTCTATGCTGGATAGTGCTAGGAGAGTTGAGATAAAAGGATACTGACATAGACTGTGTTTCAATTCCAATCAAGGGATTAGGACAATTCAAGGTGGTAGTCTTTCAGTTCAAGGTCAGTGGCATTTATTTGTTTTTTCCTAATCTAAAGTTATATTTTTAAAAGACTGATGTATCATAGGCAGTTACTATCTGATCTATTTTTTAAAATATATAACTATGATAAACAACTAGAACTAATAAATATCCCTTGAGAGGTAAATATTTCTTTCAACTAGGTCAGCTAATTCTTATTGGCTACTAAAGAGGTCATCAATTTCCTCTTCCTAGGCACTAAATTGTGTCTTGCATGATTTACCATATGTCACCTGCACAAGCAATTGGCTCCTAGCGACACTTATTTGTGCTACATACCTCATTAAAAAATCCATCTAACACCAAAAGTCTGGTAGATATTGTTACAAAATCAGAATCTCAAAATTGGAAAGGATATTTGAGGCAACTGCGTCTAATTCATACCTGAAAAAATCATCCTTTCTATAGCCTGTTCGATAGATTGATCTTTGCTTAAGGAGCTCCAGGAGAAAGGAACTCAACCTCTCAAGGCAGTTCATTCCATTATTGGGTAGCTTACTGATAGGAAATTTTTTTCTTACACTAGTCACCTAGATTTGCCTCTATGAAACTTCTATCCTACTAACTGAGGTTTTCCTTCTCAGATCATTTATCCTTTTCTGCATGTGAAAACCATTCACTTGAAGACAGCTATTATATCCTGTCCCTTCCTTTGTTCCCTCCCCCATCCTTCTCTTCTTCACACTAAACTTTCTCTGCTACTTGACAAGATCCTGATAATCTCATTTAGAAATATGTAGGGGGAAAAATGGTTAGTTGCTATCTGTCATTTCTAGTCAGTAGTCAGTGACTGTTCTTCTGCCAGAGTAATGGTCTTGGGTCAGGTTTGTTTAAAAAAACAATAGGTGATAGAATGAAAGCAGTTTCTCTCCCCTTTGCACTCAGGGGGAATTGGTTTCTACAGGCACAGAGGGAACACAGAAGGAACAGGTGAGCCTTGGAGTGCTCACCAGATGACAAATAGGGACCTGAATATTTGATTAAGACACAGATCCAAATGCTTGTATTATTTTAGTCCTCTCAGGGAAAGGTTTGCACACATTTGGCACTCACACTTGTCATTCAGAATGAAGATTCATGAGGAAACTGTAAGTAAAAGGCTGGTGTCTGGGAACACTGCATGCTAACGGAGAGACATTATCCAATGAGTGTGAGACCCTTGTCTTGACAGATAGAGTTGGTAATCAAACTTGATGGCACAAGAATATTTTTCTATAAAATCATTACCCTTTGGTTTCCAGGCACATCTCCATTTATAGACCTCAGCTCCTATGTTCATAAAGCACACTCACTTTGTCAGAAGACATCACTAACACTTGGAAGGATGGACACGCTCACTCTCGGTGTGACTCAAAAACATTTAGGCTGAGAGAGACTGCTCCTTAATCCTACATGAAACCCTGAACCCTGAAGAATTAGTACCTTTTGTCTTACTCACCCAGGAGTCTAGACAATCACCAGATTTTGTAAGAATTTAAGTCTGCTAAGACCAATGATATCATATGCCTCCTGTGATGTTGTGTTTCCAATGGCTGCCATATGGGGAGAATGATAAAAAGTACATGTGACTCTGACAAAGAACAGTTGTAGCATGCAGCCTCCAGAATCATGGCAATGAAGGTAATTTAAAGAAAATGCTCAAGGAAATGAAAGACTAATAGCTTTCCATTTAAAAATTCTTTTCATGTCTACCAAGCACCAAATTTGCCCAAACTGGTTTTAATAGCACTCTGCTCTGAAAGACAGATAGATAGTAGCAGTAACAATACTATGAGGGTTCACTTACCTATTAATAATTATCAATATTTTATTTACCATAGAATAAGAAAAAAATTAAAAGTAAAGAATCATAGCGGGAGAGTAACCTGTGCCAGGACCATTTCCATTTATACCCCCACCAAAAAATGAGATTGATGATGAAGATAAGAGTAGTAACATGAGCTCACTCATGTAGAGTTCTATGATATTTGTAGGTTATAAAGTTACTTTGAGTGAACTACTGAATCATGAAAACACAGGGCACATTTTAGCTCTCAATGCATCCAGGGATGGAGATTTCAAAAAAGATTCAATTTTGATCCCAGAGATAGATCACTTTGGTTCAAGCTGCTCTCCCAAATGTCAACACCATCTCTTCCTTGTTATAGTGTAAACCTTGCCTGGCTTTGTGTGTCATAGAATAACATTGTTGTGTTTTATCATTGTTTTTTGTTGTACTTATCCCCAACTCAAGTCCATTTCAAGGAACTTACGATATTTTTGTGCATGTCATGGGCTGTCTTAGGAAGCAATAGAATTATCCTCACTAGAGACCTGAAGCAAAAGCTGGAAAACCACAAAGGCAGAAGGCAGAAAGGACTCTTGTTCAAGTATGAGTCAGATTAGGCTGTTCCTGAGGCCCCTTTCAGGTCCGAAATTCTGACAAAAGTTGGGTTTGCATCTTCATACTCACCTGCTGTGAATCACCATTTCCCTCATGTATTTATGGAAGTTATAACTGGAAGGAAACTTTACAATCAAGAATTTTTTGATCGTACTTTGTGCCTTGAACTGTGATATATGGTATAGAAAAGAAGTAAAATGACGTAATCCTGCCCTTTAAAAAGCTTAGAGTCACAATAAGGAGACGTGTCAGGATAACAGGCAGAGATCACAGATGCTAAAGGAATTAAGAGAAAGACTCAAGGCCCTTGTCATCTACCCTTTGTTTCACATTCAGGGCCTGACCTACATGTTATGAAGTCACTTCTTGGTCTTCTTAGTTGGATTTGGCTCTAGCTCTATAAATTTAGTAGAACATACAGGGTGTTCATTCAGGCCCACTGTAACATGTCATCCATTCTAATTACCACTTTATTGTTGGTAATAACCCTTATTCTTTTGCATGAGGTCAAACTGAGGAGGGCTGTTCTCTTGGTAGGCCTTGGATAATCACTGATTTCTCCTCCCTTAATCAACTTAATCTGTGGTCTCTGGCCCTGCACTAAAGAAAAGGGTGGATTGACTTAGAAAAACTCATTGAAACAAACATCCGCCAACAATCATTTAAGCTTCTTGCTTTCGTTCTTAATTCTCATCTTCATTTTCAGGGCAATTTGCAATTTGGAAAGTGCACCCACCCATGCACACATGCATACAAACTCACACGAGACCAAGCAATGGATGAAAATGGGACTTGAATTTCTGCCATTCCTGAGGCCAGACTCTTCTGCCTACTTACCCTTAATCACTACATGTGATTCCTTTGTAAAAAATATTTTAAGTTTTCCACGACAAATAGTTATATAAGTTACTTTCTTAGTCAGTAAGGGGAGGAAGAATGAAGGAAAGAAAATTAATGATAATAACTTAAAAATGAGGAAAGTTACATCATATGTTCTAGGAAGCAAACTGTTTCCCTAGATAGCAAGTCTTTACCCCCAAAATATTAGTGAATGTCTCTGTGTTAATAAGGTAACCACAAGTAGGAAAGATAACTAATTTCTCAATCTTATGGGGGAAACTTCCTGCTACCTATAAAGTAACTCCTTTTAGTATTTTTCTAAAAAGAAACATACTTATTCCTGACCTCTATGTCTGAGGATCCCCAGATTCCTTCAAAGTTCAGATCAAAATCCATCTCTCACAAGAGGCCTTTACCCCATCAGCTGTTTGTGCCTGTCGCTTAAATTACCTTGTATGTGCCTTGCATATCTTTAATATATTTGCATATATTTTATATAGAAGCTAACATGGCATAGTGGACAGAGAGCTGGCCTAGGAGTTAGAAGTCCTGAGTTCAAGTACTGTCTCTGAAATACATTGTCTGTGTAACCAACATGTAGACCAACCATTTAAACACACGGGTGCTCTAGACACCCAATAACATATGTTGCAGAGAAGGCATTAACCTGCATTGGCAGAGTGAGATGTCTACTATGGGAGTTTCCTAGATCAGTGTGAAGTCACAGGATCTCTTTATTTTTGTACACATTTCTATGCCTCTATAGTTCAAATACGAAATCATCTGCTTGCATTCAAAGTCCTTCATAACCTAGCTACCTCCCCCTTTCCAGTCTTCTTACACCTTACTCCCAGCCATGTACTCTTTGATTCAGTGACCCTAGACTCCTGGCTGTTCTGCAAACAAGATAGTCCATTTCTCGGCTCTGGGTATTTTCCCTGGCTGTCCCCCATGCCAGGATCATTCTCCTTCCTCATCTCTGTCTCCTGGGTTCCCTGGCTTCCTTCAATCCCATCCAGAGAAAATTCAAATCTCCCTTTGAGAAGAAGCTTTTCCTAACTCCTCTTAATTCTCATGCCTTACATTTGTTAATTATTTACTACTTACTCTGTGTACAGCTTATTTGTGCATGTGTATTTTCTTGTTGCTTTTTTACTCATTTTCCGCTTCATTCGATTGTGCACTGCTTGAGGGCAAGGACTATCTTTTGCCTCTTTTTGCATCCCCAGCATTTAGCACAGAGCTTGACACATAGAAGTTGCTTGATAAGTATTAATGGACTGACTGATCTATTGTTACCTAATAGAATGTAAAGTCCTTGAAGGTAGGGTATGTTTTTGTCTTTTATCAGAACTATAGAGCTAGAAGGAATCTCAAATAGCCCAGTACCTAGCACAAGGCCAGCACAAAATAGGTTTTTAATAAATACTTGCCTACTGATTGATGGATTGAATCATATCTTATCCAATTAGGCTATGATACAGGAGGATTTTTAAAAATTGTCAAAGCTCACAAACCTCTAATAGGATATTAGAATCCATGGATAAATGATAGGTCAAATGAAGGGGTTGGACTAGAGGACCTTTAAGGTACTTTCTAGGTTTAAATCAGAGAACCTAGGTTCAAGCCCCTGCTCTGCTCCTTACTAGCAACCATGGTCAAATCATGTGATATCAGAAGTCTTCAATTTTCTTATTTGTAAAGGGAAGAGATTGGGCTACATGGTTTCTAGATTCCCTCTAAGTTTAACAGCTATGATTCTTAATTCCCAGCCTTAGCTATCCTAAGTTCTTTTTCTCATTTCAACTCTAGATGATTCCCAGAACACTGATACCCACTATGTCTTTGATCCATATTCTTTTAAATAGTATGTTCTTAAAACAGACTTGGTATCTAAAAGAGACTATTAAAAAATTGATGAGGAACAAGGGGCACAAATCTCATGATCTTGGTGAGACAAAGTTGGAAGAGGTGGAGGAAAGGAGTCCTTTCCCAACTGACTATTGGTGTTTGTACCACTTTAAGTTCCAAAGTATGGGACTTATGTGAGATCCTCCCACTCCTGTCAACACAGGACTCAAATAGCCCATCTGATTTAATAGAAGAAGAGTGATTGAGGGGAAAGAAAAGAGGGCTGGAAATCAGAGTATTTGTGTTATATGTTTGCTTTTTATCTCAGATCCCTACATTGTTATGGACAAATCACTTATCCTCTATCTCCTAAGATCATCACAGATCACAAACTTTAGAGATGGAAGGGACCAGAGAGGTCATCTAGTCCAATACTCTCATTTTACAGATAAGAAAACTGACGACTAAAACATTTAAGTGACTTACTCAAGGTCACCCAAGGAAACTCAGTTACTCTGATTTTAAATCCATTGTTCAGTATCATGCTGCTTTCTCAGTTTCCTCAACTTTCAAATATGGATATTAATTCAAAAAATTGCAGGATTTCAGATTGGAAGAGATCTCAGTAGTCACATTGTTTTAAAGAGACAACTGGGGTTAAGTGATTTGATTAGAGTCACACAGCTAGCAAACATATAAAGATGAATTTGTGAACTTGGGTCCTTCTGACTCCAGGGCTAGTGCACTATCCACTGCTCCATCTAGCTGTTCCAGTAGCCACATTTTTCAACCCTAAGAAGGGTCCTCTCTTCAATATATCTGATAAGCAATCATCTAGATCAGTGGTGTTAAACTCACACAGCAAAAGAAGGGAACACCAACATATACAAAAGGGTCTCTGCAGGCCACATATTGATTTAGTTTTAAAATGTAATGTTATCTGTGTTTTGTTGTATTTTTTATTTTGTTAAATATTTCCCAGTTACATTTTAATCTGGTTATGGCAACTTTCTGGAGAACTGCAGGAAGGCTGCGGTGGACACTTCTGATCCAGACTTTACTTGAAATCCTTTAAGAAAGGGGAATCTGCTTCTTCCTGAGACAACCTGTTCCACTTTCAGATTTGAACCCAGAACTTGTTGACTCCAGATGTGGACAGGGCACTGGATCAGGAAGATCTCAGTTCAAATCTGGAACCAAACACTTAGTAGCTCTGTGACCCCAGGCAAGTCACTTAACCTTATTTGCCTCAGTTTCTTCTTTTGTAGAATGAGCCAGAGAAGGAAATGGTAAACTACTCTAGTATTTTTGCCAAGAAAACACCAAATAGGGTCAGGAAGAGCCAGATACAACTGCAACAACTGAATAACAACTATAATCAACACAAATTTGTAGAGCTGGGATAGGGTGAGCAAAGTTTATAAAGAAAAGAATGTTAAAGAGAAAGGAAAAAAATGAACGAAACCAAATATTTCCATTTTGTCTATTTTGTTTTCCATATGGTCTACAGAAGAGGGAGGGAGAAAAAAGAAGAAAATGTCAGAAAACTGATGGGATTTCTGTGAGTGTGGACAGCAAGAAGACCTTATTATAGACATCTTGGTTTTTAGAATCACTTCACAAAGGAGAAAAGTAAGAAACCCTAGGTGGAGATGCTGATTATAAATTCTGTTGGAACGAGCCCAAGGGACATATTTGCAAGTAATTCAGATCTCAAGAAGTATGATGTTCGATGTACATTTCAAGCCTTTAGAGAAAGTGGATTTACTTTGGAGACTGCATCAGAAGAAAATGAGCAATACTGCTAGAAGAACATTGTGGTGACCGCACTGAGCAGGCCAAGGCTATGAACTCAGTTAGCTGGGATTAAGAGTAAAGCAGTGATTATGGAAGATATAGGACCTGATGAATATGAATGTGTTTTGACATACTAACACTTTCAGTAAAAGTAGTTGGCATGCTTTAAGTTTTACATAAGGAAAATAGGGTGAAGTAGAAATGGAGATTTCTAACTCTAGTTTTAGAGCTAGAAAAAACTTAAAAGATCATCTGGCTGAAACCTCATTCTCATGGACGAGGAAAAAACATGGCAGAGGAGATAGGTATTCGACATGGAGTAAGAAATTTGTTGTTCAGTTATTTTAGTAGCGTCTAACTCTTTCTGATCCCATCTGGGATTTTGTGGCAAAGATACTGGAGTGGTTTGCCATTTCCTTCTCCAATTCATTTTATAAACGAGGAAACTGAGGCAAAGAGGGTTAAGTAACTTGCCCAGAGTCACAGTGAGTAATTGTCTAAGGCCAGATTTAAACTCAGAAAGATGAGTCTTCCCGACGACAGGCCTGGCACTCCACCTACTGGATCGCCTTGCGGCCCAGAGTCAGGAAGAGCTGGGCCCAAACTCCGCCCAATATGACCTTGGGCATATGCAGTTAATATAAACTGTTGGCCTGTTTGCCTCAATTTCCTTGTCTGTAAATGAGAATAATAACAGCAACTGTTCCTAAGGTAGTTGTGGGGGCTCAGATGACATTATAGTTGTACAACGCTTGGTGTGGTGCTAGCATATACCATACCTTAAAATTTTATTATTTCCATATAGTGTGTTACTATATACCCATAGTATAGCACATATTATTCTATATAAAAGTATTATATACATGTGAGCTATTGGTATTTTATTAATGAATATAGGTTTTTAGCTCAAGCTAAAGCTATAAGAGACCTAAGAGATCATGATTAAACTTTTTATTTTATAGATGGGGAAAGCATGGCAGAAGGAAAGGGCATTAGACTTGGAATCAAGAATACCTCATCCCAAATTCTGCCTAAGATACTTGCTAGATACGTGACCTTGGGCAGGTCACTTAATTACTCTGTGCCTTAGTTTTCTCATCTGTAAAATGCAGGAGTTGGACTCAAAAGCCCTTCCCAGCTCTAAATCTATAATCTTGCGATTCAAGTCCATAGAGATGAAAGGATCTGCTCAGAGTCACAGAGGGAGCAAAGAGCCAAGCTGGCATCTGAACTGAGTTGTCTGAGTCCAAATCTAGAGTCCTTTCCATTGAACTTCAATGGAACCGAACTCCAACTACCAGGGACTTTTTGCTGCTGGTACAAGATAGACTCATACTGTAGATGTGGCTGAAGCCCATCTGTATGCAATATATAGTCATGAAAAAGTATTTTAGGTATAGAAAAAGAGGGTACAGAAGTACCTCCTGGGGGATGGGGATGGGAAAGAGAAAAGGGATTGCAGCTGTGCCTGATTGAAGAGCTCAGAATGAAAGGGAAAGAGAAACAACAGAACATCTGGCTTAGAAAATATGAGGGTGTCTGTTGTGGCTAGAAGAGAAGAAAGTGCAAGAAGGGGACTTTGGAAACATACCAGGGAGGAAAATAGGATGGACAGATTTTAAATTGGAATGGGGAAAAATGAGAAGGAAAACAAATAGAACCACTAGGAATGGCAAGAGGAAAAACAACAAAGACATTGAAGAAAGGAGATGCCTTCTAGGGAACAGTGAGTCCCTTTGGTGCTCACATCTCATCAGCATCCTCATCCCCTCTGATTGGTGGGCAGAACATAAGCTCCAACACTTCCATTGGTGGAGGAGGACCAGCATAGTCTTCTCATTTCCCACCAAGTGTGTTGCTTTTGGATTTTGTTTTACTTCTCTGTCATGGTCCCATACTGGGTACCTTCTTCATCTCTCCCCACATCTCAGCTTTCCCACATCCTTTCATATGTTTTCTCCTCCCTCCTCCATTATTAGATTGTAAACTCCTTAAGGACAGGGGTTCTTTTTTTTTAAAATTTGTATCTGTATCCTCTGTGCTTAGTAGAGTGCCTGGCACATAGTAGGTACTTAATATTTAATGATTATTGAAAGAAAGAAGGTGTTTATTTCAGAAGAAAGAGTTTTACCTTCTCTCCACAGGGAAAGAAAAGAAGAATACAGTGGGTATTCACATAAATGAATTCAGTCTAGGCCAAAGAAATTGAGAATAACCGTTTACGGAATACAGGTCCTCAAAGGAGAAAGAATGTAGTAAGGGAAAAGTAGTACCAAGACTGAGAAAGGAGACAAAGTAGAGCCCCAGTAGTCAAAGGAGGAAAAATGAAAAGTTGAAAATAAGCCTTCCAAGGCTAAATAAAATCACACAAATATAAGAAGAGTATATTCTCAAATGGGAACATGTAGCTCAAATAGCATAAAACACAGAGATGGAGACTGTGAGGCTGTAGGAGATGAGAGACCAAATGTGATTTTAGTAAAACAAACAAGACTGAGTCTATAAGGAGTGGAATTTACCATATCCAAAGTGACTGGGTTTGGACAAAAGAGGGAAGGAGCCATATAGGAATGGAACTCAATGAATACACTGCAGATGTTTCCAAGAAATAGGAAATTTGGGTTAGGAGATATGTGACTGTAGAGGTAAACGGAGGAGAAAACATCAGACATGGGAATACAGAAGATACACAAAAAGAAACATTTTATTTAAAGATATCGCCTTCTTCCTGTAATGACAAGCTGGATGATGACAGGAGATTTTCACTCTACCTTGGGATAAAGATTATGGAGCTGGAAGTAATCAAAAAGTGGTACATGAAGCCACATACCTAGAATGAGTCTGTAAAAATGCAGCCCAGTAAATGTGTATTTAGAACACTCTCTAAGAGATCAGGGGGATATGCCTTCCCTTGGCCCCCTTGAAAAAGAGGAAATGAGCTAGGAGAATTGATGAGATCATGCATAAAAAGGAGGTTTTAAAATGTAAAGAAATTTACTTTTTTTGATATTCTATGAGATAAAAGCTAAAATGAATCTCTCTAAACTTTAGATTTGATGGTGGCATACAGGGAAAGAACAAATTTCTGTTAAAACAGGAAGGACTGAAAAATATGGCAAGAGGAATGATCTAAGGGAGGGAAGTCTGATTCTCCTTTTAAGGCAGAAGACACTGGTTGGACATGCTAATATAAAATACAAGAAAAACACTTGATGCAAAGTGAAGCCATTAGTGTGGCCCTGGGCAAGTCACTTAACCTATTAGCCTCTGTTTCCTTACCTGTAAAATGCATTACAAACTTTAAAGCACTACATAAATGCTA
>CM053769.1:219300650-219439185 GCA_028658325.1 Potorous gilbertii
GCTCTTTTATTTTGATCATGGCTTTCAGGTAGTCCAACAATTTTTAAATTTTTCTCTCCTAGATCTCTTTTCCAAGTCAGTTCTTTTTTCCAACGAGATATTTCACATTGTTATTTTTTCATTCCTTTGTTTTTGTTTTATAATTTCTTGATTTTTCATAGTCATTAGCTTCTATATGCTCCATTCTAATCTTTAAGGAGTTACTTTTTAAGTGAGCTTTTGGACCTCCTTTTCCATCGGTCCAATTCTGCTAAAAGGCATTCTTCTCCTCATTGGCCTTTTGAATTTCTTTTGCCATTTGAGTTAGTTTACATAAGGTGTTATTCTCTTCAGTAGTTTTGGGTCCTCTTTAGCAAGCAATTGACTCTTTTTTGTGATTTTCTTGCATCACTCCCATTTCTATTTCCAATTTTTGCTCTACTTCTCTTTACTCGATTTTCAAAATCATTTTTGAGCTCTTCTATGGCCTGAGACCAATTCATATTTTTCTTGAAGGCTTTGGATGTAGGAGCTTTGTTGTCTTCTGTTTGCATATTTTGGTCTTCCTTGTCACCAAAGTAAGATTCTATAGCTTGATTCTTTTTCCATTTTTTGCTATTTCCCCTGCTATTTACTTGACTTTTGAGGTCTTTGTCAAAGTAGTTCTCTGATTCCAGTGGGGATGGAGGGTGTACTGTCAGCTGCTTGATTCCCCCCACAATCTGTGAGCCTAGAGCTCCAGAAAAAGCTGCTGCTGCTGCCACTATCCCTGCTGCTGCTGTAACTACTACAGGCTCCTTAGCCCCCTCCATTGCCCTGAGGCTGGGACCAGACCACTCTACTCTCTCACACAGGTCTGACGGGTTTTTTCCACTGACCTTCCTATCTGTCTTCAGGATGTTGGGATTGAGAAGTCTGGAAACTGGCACAGGTGTCAGAGCTTCAGTCCCCCAAGGCCTGCTCAGGAATCATCTGTGCTAGCATGGCCCAGGCTGGACTGTGCTCTGTTCCCAGCTCAATCCAATAGATGCTTCCTGTGGACCTTCCAGGTTGTCTTGAGCTAGAGATTTGCTTCACTCTGTCATTCTGTGGGTTCTGAAGCTCCAGAATTTGTTTAGAGGCATTTTTACAGGTATTTGGCTAGGCTTGAGGGTAGAGTTATAGCAAGCCTCTGCTTCTACTCTGGCAGCTTGACTCCCCAAACCTGGAAAGACTGATATGAACTGAGTGAAGCAAGCAGAAACAGGAGAACATTATTCACAGTAACAGCCACAGTGTGTGAGGACTGATTTTGATAGACTTAGCCCTTCTCAGCAATGCAAAGACTTAAAACATTTCCAAAGGCCTCATAATGCAAAATTCCATCCACATCCAGTGGAAGAACTATGGAGTCAGAACACAGAATGAAGTAGACCATTTTCTCCTTTGTTTTGTTTGGTTTTTTTCATGATTTCTCCCATTTGTTTTAATTCTTCTATGCAACATGACTAATGTGAAAATGTATTTAATAGGAATGTGTGTGTAGAACCCATATAAGATTGCATATTATCTTGGGGAGGGAGGGGAGATGGAGCTGGGAGAAAGGGGAAAATGTAAAATTTATGGAAGTGAATGTTGAAAAATTGAAAACAAAACTGAAAACAAATAAATGAATAAATCTGGAAAAAAAAAAGTTGAGAAACTTCATTTTATGAAATCTTGATATAGAGGGAGCCCTCTTCCCAATTTTAAGATCTCTCTTAAATCAGGATACACATTCATTTGCTCTTTATCTTACTCTACCAAATCTCAGATCTTCTTTTTCTCCTTCCAAAAATAAATTCCATGGGCATCTCTGATGCCCCTTTTACTTTCACAGTCTTCCAAACTGGGGGAGGTGGTCAGAGCTGTTAATTGCCAACCCCCTGGAGCCTGGACCAAGAGTGTGTAGCCATCAAGGAAAGACAGGTGATAAAAAGCAAAGCTCACAGCTGCTGAGGCCCATTAGATCCCAGATCAGATTCAGGTTTGAAGCTCTACTAATAATCATTCTCAACAGAGGTCATTGCACAAGCTTTCAGTTCTCATCAGAGTCCTGACAGTCTCTTCCACTTTAAGAAAACATGAAAATGAAGAGAGTAGGCTCGCTTAGTTGAATAAAGACCAGGTTGATAATGAATGCAAGAGAAGAGATAGTAGCCTTGTTAGCCTGCACAGCAAGAATTTTTTTATCCCTAAGAACCATGAAGCCACGGCAAAATTTCCCATGATATACTACACATTTCATAGTGTTTTATAAGGTACTGCTTCCCTTTCACATAATTTATTGCACTTTCCATAATAATGAACTAATGCCATACAGTCCATGGTCAACCTGAGGCCCTTCTGCCTTTCCAAAGCCAAAACCTGGAAAGCCTATACACCTGCATCTGTCCCATCCTCATCTCTTGAAATATGACTTTTTTAGGGAGGAGTTCTCAGGAGTTCGACAAGGAGGCTGAACTCAAAGACACACAACCTGGCCTGTAGATTAGGGAAGATAATTCTCTTTCAGAAGACTGTTTAAGTGAATTTGCTCCTCCGTTGAGCCCTGAAAAGTGAAACTCAGACACAAGAAGCTACTTCCATTCAAACTGATTAATTTAACCAGAGTTGTACGAAAGAGGTGCTTCTCTCAGATGCAAAGAGCAGGCAGACAAGGAAAGGGTAAAAGGAAAGGTGGGAAGGACAGTGTAATGTAATGGAGAAAGAGCCTGAGTTCCAAGGCAGAATAAATGACTTTGAGTATTAATTGGACAGTAACTCTTGTGTAACTTTGAGCAATTCACTTCAAATCTTGGACCTCAGTTTGCTTACTTGAATAATTGTGCTAATAATTCCATGTGCCACCAACGCGAAGATTAGATAAAATGGAGAATACTTGGGAAAATAAGTGGCATGATGCTATTACTCTAAATCTAGAATCAGTCTAGAAATTTAGAGCTGGAAAAGACTTAAAATATCAACTAGTTCAATAATTGCATTTTACAAGTGAAAAATCTGAAGCTCAGAGAAGTATATAGACTTACTTAAGTTTGATAAACACCTCACAGGAGAAACAGGACAAGGACCAGGACCCAAGGCTCTCAACTCATCATACAGAGCTATCCCCTCACTTCAGGGGCTGACTAGTACAAAGGAAAATGTCAGAACACCATAAAAATCAGACCAAACTGCTAGGAAGAAATGGAATTGTCTACTTTTGGTCTATGTTATATGCTTGCTTGAAAACAGAGCCAGAAGATAGATGATAAAGACTTGACAGGGGATGAATTCATTTACTTGGAGACAGTGAATTTCCCCCCATTAGTTTTAGAGAAGATCTCCACCCGTAAAGGTTATGGAACCAAGGTGGCTTCATAGAGATTCTCAGGAAAATTTCTTGGCTGTAAAAATCTCTTTAAGCCTGACCCAAACCTAAGTATGCAGAATATCTTCATTACTCACTTAAGTGGTAAGTTCTACAAACAACTGTGGCATAGACATAAAATACAACCCTTTACATGGTATTTATAAAGAAAAGAAAAATACAAGGAAGACCACAGCTAAATGTTTTAAATACTATATGCTACAACAAATCACAGGACAAAATAAGACACCAGAAAAAAGCTAAGAGATTATAAAATATTCTTAGTGGGTCAATGGCTGCTCTTTCCCAATTCCAATTTTTTCATATTTTTTATTTGAACTCCTCATGATTCTAACACTGACTGGCTTCATGTTTTTCCCATTCCAATTACATTTTTAAAAAATCCATTCCAATTACATTATTTTCTTAACTTGGTAAAGTACACCAGTGGTGTAGCCAGGGCAAAAATAAATTATGAGGTGGGAAACCTCTGCGGCTAATGTTGGCTATGCCCTTTGGGTGACCATATCCTTCCTCTATCATGAATTAGAGGGACAAGAATAAACTATCCTTGGACACCACTGCAAGTAATTATTTGGATCCAGAGTTTTTGTCTCCACGTTTTATAATCCCCTCAAAAACAATGACCATATCCTATGCTTCTCTAGAGTGCTCAGTAGTACTTAGATAAACATGGTCACATCAATGTTGAGGGAATGACTGGAAAAACTAAATGGAGAGTGAATTGAGATCCTACAAGAGATGTATGCCTAAAGAAAAATGAATAAAGAACAATCCATTTAAAGTCCATGATAGTTCAGTTATAATTGAGGTCAGTGCTTTTGCTTAGAGGTAAATTTGTACTGGAACTTTCTCATACTCCTCATCTCTTTCTCCAGTCTGCCTGAGATCTGCATGTAGATGAATTCCAACGTTTACTCTACTTTCAAATCCCTGAATTTGATTGCTATCATTCCGCTCTAAAGGGATGTCATTCCTATGGATCCTTTCTTAGCACAAATCCTGGCACATAGTAGGAGTTAATAATAAAAAATGATGATGATGATACATATGATTCATATAGCCCTTTAAGGTTTGAAAAGTTTTTACATATATTACATCAGTTGGCAGAAGGGGCTTACTAAATGTTTATTGATTGATTGATTGATTGATCCAATGCATGTTTATCTCAACTCCATTGCTGGGGAGATTATTTTTAAATATGTATATAATCTAAATAATAATATAAAGTATAATAATAATATAAAAATATAAATAAACATATAAATAATATTTTTAAAGTAGTTCAAAATCAGTAGACCTCAGGTTCTTATATGGAATATGGAGACTCACAGGTCACAGAATTTTAGATTTTTAAGAGACTTCAGTGGTCATCTAGTCCAACATGTACCTGTATAAAATCCCTCTAAAACAATGCTGAAAGTGGTCATAGTACCTTGGATTTAGGACCTCTAGAGAGATGGACCCCAGTACTATCTGAACTAGCCCCTTCCATTTTTTAATTCCTCTTCCTGTTTGGAAGGTTTTTTTTTTAATTTCCTGATAGTAAATCTAAAGCTAATTCTTTTTCATTCCCACCCATCGCTCTTGTGCCTTATGGAAATAAGCAGATCATTACCCAATTCACCTTCTACTAAGAAAACTCTTCACATGCTTGAAGACAACTATCACGTCCCCTTGTGTCTTTTCTTTTTCTGATTAAATATTCTCACTCCTTCAATAGATCTTCATATGTACAAGGCTTTTTCTGACATTTCTCTCCCTAGCTACTAGCCTCCCCTCAAAATTACTGTCTTTATTATGCTTACCTTTTATATTTACTTATTTGCATATGTAATCTATTGCCTCCTTCCTTTGTGAACATTTTATTTACCAAAAGAGATAGAAAAAGGATATTCATCTGAAAAAAGTAGTTTAAGATGGTTCTGAGGACCTGAAGGTAACTTACCTTCAGATAAATGAACTGAGAAGACCTATTTGAAAGCAACTCAAAGGCACATGTATTGATTGAAGGTTGGGATGGCTGAACTGGGTTGCTGTTTATCAGCTAATTTCCATATTACTGTTTTAAGGGTTTTGAAGACTATAGCTGAGAAACTATAAATAAAAGAATTTTTGGAGGCCTTGGAGAAATTACATACTGTTTTTGTTATAAATAATTGAACTTCAGATTTGGGTTTTTCTTCAATTAGAGTCAGAGATAGGTCACTACTTCTGAGGGAATATTGATTAAAGGTATTAGAAACTATAAAAGAGGAGAGGAGAAAAGTAGATGAAGACACAGAAGTCACCTGAAGAGAGATGATGATGATGGAGAATGCTCCCTGCTACTTGAAAGAAGCAGGTAAGAGGAGAATCATAAGGAGAAAAACTGCTTTGGATAGAATCAGCTGAAAAGCTGACTGGAGCCAAATAGATTCCTCAACTTCTAAGAGTTCCTTGGAGGAAAGCAGAATCCTTTTCCTGTTTAAAAAGCTGACTAGGCTTGTTGCCTGTTACTGCCATCTACAGATTGAGAGTACCTGTCAGGGACTTTTACTGTCATCTATGACTTAAGAGGGAAAAGTGTGTGTGTGTGTGTGTGTGTTAGGCAGAAAAGGTTTTATATCTGCTTTGCTGTGCTGATTAGCAAAGAGGTGCTACTGCACTGAGAACTGACTGGAGAAAACAGAGTTCTCTGCTATTTGAGGAGTTGACTGGGAAAAGGCTGCATTCACTGTTTTAACACTACTTTCATCTTAAGAGGGGAAATTAATTAGGGGCTTACCTGCATTGCATATCACAACCCTCTATAACTTGTGATGGTTGAGATCTCTTATATCTCATAGAAAGCACACATAGTTAGCTTGGCTGGTTACTACCAAAGAAACTACTACTTAATTGAAACAGTATATGCTGTGGCTTTACCCAAAGAGCCTTACACTACTTCAGTGGGCTGACATTAGCAGAGAAGCAACTTCAGTGGGACAGCAGAGCCTCAAAAAAGGTGCAAGTGGCATATAGTGCAAATCGTTCCCTAAAATATTACTGACATCTAATCCTGAAGTCCAGAGTACTGGATTGCCCTACTCATGTACCTTTCCATCAGGTGGGCCTATTCTCCTCCCATGGATGATGTTTGCGCTGGTAGAAGACCATGGTTCCACTTTACTGGAGGGCTATTTTGTAAGGATTATTCTTGCCTTTGAATTCTCGTTGTTAAATGGTATGAGTATTCTTGTTTTTGCCTTCTTGTTTAGTAAACATTTTACGTCAAAGGATTAACAATGTTATTATGACTGATATCATTTAGACAGAAATCACATCAGTGGGTGCTCAGGATCTACAGCAGTGAGTAGGAAGAGTCTATATCCCATCCCCAATACGGCTGAACCTCCAGGAAACAATCCTAACTTGCTAAAATGGATACAAGTAGGGTGAGCAAAACAGTCCCAGACCAGGTCAAGACCCTGAGGAGAGTCATGGGCAATGTCAGGTCATGCTACATATACATAGTTTTGCCAAGACAATGAATTTGTATCCCCAGTGACTAGATCATTAGAGATGCTTAATAAATGTTTGTTGAATGACTGATAATATCAAGATCCTTTAGAATCCCAGTAACTGTCCTCTAGATGTTTTCCAGCTAATCAATGTTCATTCTAAAATGTGGTATACGGAACTTAACACAATAGTGCAGGTGTAGTGTGACCAGGATAGAGTATGATGAGATGATCAGCTCCCTGATCTTATATTCTGTGCCCAAATTTAGGCCATGATAGTTTTTTTGACTGTCATATTTTACAGATGACATTTTGAGAGTGTAATACAGAAAAACCTCCAGATAATTTTTAGGTGAACTTCAGTCTAATTATGCCTTCTTCATTTTATACTTAAGAAGTTTGGTTTTTTTTGTTTACCTCAGCTTTAAGGCTATATATATATATACATATATATATATATATATATGTATATATATATATATATACATATATATATATATTAATTGGGATATATATATATATATCCCAATTAAATTTCATCTCGTTAGAATCAATCCAATATTTGTGCTTGTTGAGAACTTCTTGGATAATTTATCTTCTATTCAACATGTTATAGCAATCCCATCTAAGTGCTTTGTATATAATAGATATTTAATGAGTATTTGCTGGATAATGTTGGATCCCTCCTAGTTTTGTGACTTCTAAAAAAATTGATGAGAGTGTAAGACAACTTTTATTAAGTCACTGGTAAAAATGCTAAACATACAGGGCCAACCACAGATCCCCATGGCATTCCACTACAAACCCCTCCTTTTAAGGTGAAGTTAAAGTATTAATGTAAAGGAGAAAGTCTTTGGGTCTGGCTATCTGTCAAATACATAACTCACTTAACTGTATTACTGTCTACACCACATCTCTCCATCTCATCTAGAAGAACAGCATGAGAGACTTGTCAAGAATTTTCCTAAATTCTATTTAAATTGTCTGCAGCATTTTCTGATATCCCTTGCAAATATCTTTTTCAAAACAGAAAATGAGATTTTGTAGTAGAACCTATTCTAGAAGTCATGTTAGCTCTTTTCCTGGATGTTTGCAAATCATCCCTTTACTAAGTTCTAGAATTTTTTCCAGGAATCAAAGTCAGACCACAGTTTGCAGAGTTTGCTTTCCTCCTCCTCCTTCTCCTCTTGCTGTGGGTCCTCTTCTTGTCCTTCTCATCCTTCTCCTTCTTCTAAAATGGGGCATTTGATCTTCTCTAGTTCTGCAGTACCTCTCTCATTGTCCATGACCTTTCAAAGATCACTGATAATGGCTTACCACTAAGACTCAAGTGGTTACTGGAGCAAAAATAATGAAAGGTTTAGAGAAAAGTGACTTTATAATTTGTACTAGAAAGAGGAAGTCAGACATAACTTGACAGGGACCCTTGATTTGGAGAGAGAAGATTTCAAAGGGTGCAGGAAAAGGATAGGTTAGATCATATAGATGAAAATGCAAATAATGCAAAAGAAGTAAACCTCCAGAATGAAATTCGGAAGACAAAAAGAGAAAGAGTTACAATGAGGAGGAAAAGGGGAGTCATCTAAAGAGAAAATATGCATGCAAAGGTAACTCACTGACCAACTTAGATTTTTTTTTTTTACAATAGAATCTTAGCTTAAGGTCCATTGGTCCCTCAAGGAATCTGTGAATAGACTTCAGGGAGTTAAAGAAATTAAAACTTTTATGTTTTGATAACTATACTGCAATATAATGAATTTCTTTTACAATCATACAAATTTTATTTTCTGCAGTTAAAGTATTATTTTGAGAAGTCTATAAGCTTTATCAGACTGCTAAAAGGGTCCATGATACAAAACAATTAAGCACCCCTATTTTAAAAGTACAAAAAAGGAAGTATAGGGAGGGAACAGAGAATAAATAGAAAATCTTTGCACTGTCCTATAAAATGTGACAGAAGTCACCAAGTTCAAAATGTGCAGAGCTTAGTAACAAAAGTTAAGGACATATCACTTATCTTCTCTGGGATTCAGTTTCTTTACCTGCAAAATTAAGGGATGAGCTATCATATCCCTAAGTACTTTTCCAGTTATGTCATGGGGGAAAATGTACACAAAGAAGAGAAATATATTAATGAGACAGACAAGCAGCAGATCCAAATTGTCAAGTTTCCAGTAGAAAGAGTGCTGGGATAGGATCTGACTTTAAACAGGTAATTAACTTCTCAGAACTCCTAAGACCCAGCCCTTAGGGGTATAATTAATATGATGAAGAGAACATTAAATATCCTTCAGAGGATACCAATGCACTCCCACTTTTTCCTATAACTTTGGGCACATAATGTTGAAATTGTTACTTACAGCCTTTAATAACATGGCACAAAACCCCATAGTGCTGGTATGTTATAGCCCCCTGTACCATAGGACCCTGGATCTCCTCCAGAGAATGAATTTGGTCCAGTAAGACATGAGGAAAACTTCAACTGCTATAAATATACATGGGTCCAAGCTAGATTGACTTTGCTTCTTAGGATACCTGTGTGGGGAGTTGAATTATAGTCATAAATATGCTAGTCTAAAGGGCTTGGTGAAATGAGGTTCCATTTCTGGATTTTCCAGACTTCACAGGAGTTAAATTTGTAATCACAACATGTTACACTTCCCTTCTTTAGAAGGGGTTAAGTAGAAAAGCAAACTAAAACAACTCTGCAGTACCATGTCACACTCATCATATTGGTAAAGTCGACAAAAATGGCAAATGCTGAAGGGCCTGTGGGGAAAACAGGTTCACTAAGGCACTGTTGGTGGAGCTGTGGTTGGAACAAATCCAATTGTTCTGGAAAGTAATTTGGAACTGTGCTTAAAAAAACTATTAAACTGTGCATAGCCTTTGACCTAGCAACACCACCACTAGCTCTACATCCCAAAGAAATCTAAGAAAGAGAGAAAGGACCCATATCTACAAAAATATTTATAATGGCTCATTTTGTGGTGGTCAATGATTGGAAACTGAGATGTTCATTACATGGGGAATGGCTGAACAAGTTACTGTATATGAATTAAATGAAATGTTGTTGTGCTCTAAGAAGACCTGGAAAGACTTAGATGAACTGATGAAAAGTGAAGTGAGGAGACATAGGAAAACAAGTTATGCAATAACTGCAAATATTGTAAAGATAATTAACTTTGAAAGATTTAGTAACTCTGATCAACACAATGATCAATCGTAATTCCAAAGGACCATGATGAAATATGCTATCAACCTCTGGATAGAAAGCTGATAGTTGTAAAGTATAGATGGAAATACATTTTCTTTCTTCCCTCCCTCCTCTCTTTCTTTCTTCTGGACATGGCTTACGATGAAATTTGTTTTGTATGACTATAAATATTTATAATGGCCTTTGATTTTCTTGCCTTTGGTTGGGGAGGGGGAAGAAGAAGGGAGAGAACTCAGAACTGAGAATAAATAAAATAGAATTTAAAAAATAAAAGGAATTAAATATTGAGTGTTAATGTCCAAGATGGTGTATCTGTCTAGGTACGTGTTTCTCTATGCATTATTACCACAGGCTTTGAGCTCCATTTTTTACTTTATCTTCTATAAAAGTACTCATGAATACGTGGATGCCAAAGTAGTATACTGTTAGGCAAGACAAATAAGGTTGGCTACACGTTGATTCTTTAGATTGTTTTTGAGCTGAACACAATGCTGGAATTTTATATATTCTTTTCATTTGGGAAAAATCTGGTATCTTTTCTCTGTCTTGATTTCTTTAGACAGAAAATATAAACAACCTACAACTAGCTCTCATGTTTCACAGAAAATTAACTGTAGAAAGGTTTTAAAATAAAATGCCTTTAGTTTCTGAGGAGTTCGATGGGCTGGCCATCATGTTTTAGCCTTTCCATCTCTGTACAGCTCACTGCATTTTTAGCTCAGCATTGGACAACGTACACTTAGAAAGAAATAGGAAACGTGGACAAAACTGTCCCCTCTGGGGGAAAGATCCAATTTCAAAGGTTCTAGAGAGCAGACATCACCCAGGTTCTTCAGCTTTCTTTCACTTTCTCCTACTAGAGGCTTGGAACCTATTCTGCAACATGTAATCTGCCAGACAGGGTGACAAGGCAGGGCTTCACACTGGCCCTGCCCTTCTGCCAGGGTTGAAGGTTTGTGGTAGGGATGACTTTGTTATGCGAAGACATTTCTTATTAAAGAGGACCTGATTGTTACATCTCATGTTTGAACCATTCTGTGGGCATCAATAATCAATGTCCATAATACTGCAGAAGCACTTTTAAAGATCATGACATCTTGGGCAAGAGATAGAAGAGCTCTGGTGCACAGGTACTGTTTATCTCATTGCTGCTAATTGAAAGCAAAGGCTTCAGAAGAGCAGCACAGATTTGGGAAATGAACAGCAATAGGTTAAGAAGGATCTATCTAAGAATGGAATATGGATTTTTGGCATATGGCTCAAAATAAGAATGACAGGCACCTGGCCAGAGATAGGGTATATTTAACCAAGGATGGAAAAAATTGCATTTGTCCAGGGTAATGTATGTAGTAAGAACAGCTTTAAAGTGAAAAGGCTGAGGGAATTGGAGAAATCTGCCTACACATACCCACCAGACAAGATCCACAAGCGACAGTTGCAATGTAGAAAAAAATCAGAGAGACTCAACAATACATAAGAGGCAAAATCCAATGAAGTATTTAACCTATGAGCTTAGATGTTTGTACACAGATGCAGAAAGTATTAGTAATAAATAAAATTAGTGATTAATAAAATTAGTGATAAAAAAAAGACAACTAGAGATACTAATCCAAGGGGGCAAATTTGAATTCAAAAACCTGGTTGCTCAGTTCTCGATTCAAAAGGAAACAGTATAGGTAAAAAGCAAAGGGTGAAGGGAAGATGAGTACATATTACACTGCAGAATAAGAAGATATGTGAGGACATAGAGAGAGGAACCAAGGGATGGAAATATGATCAAGACAATTTGGGTGAAAATTATTGGAGGCAAGATAGATTTGATGGTGTCACTAAAATATACTGCAAACCAAGTGGGAAAAAACAGCAAAAAGATGAATGGGTATGTGCACTTTCTCCTAAATTGAAGGTATCCACAATACAATTTTAAGCTTATTCTGCATTAGTAACATTTCTCCTTCACTTTCTTAAGTCTAGGTAGTTAACAAAATAATAAATCAAGCCCTCCCCGCTTTTAGCATTTGCAACTTTCTTAGGTGTAAATATACCGTAAATTTAACAACTGGTTCTCACTAGCTGGAATGAGCTGGCTCCAGCACCACTGACAAGGAGCTCAGGCAACCTATCATGGAAGCAGAGCATAATAGCAAAGGGGAACTATGACAGTCTAGACATCTGTTCCAGCTATTTCTCTGACAAAAGCAGAACAGGAAAAAATTCCCAAAAGGTGAATGAACAACAAGGAGAATTGCTATTTTGAGCCTGGTGACTCAAATTCAATGTTAGCTGGATGCTATCTTACTAACTTCCTTATTTATTTTGTGTTTCAACTCAGTCTTAACCATTTTTATTGTCTTGTCTAATCAAGAGAACCTTTTCCTTGACAAATAAAATAAAAGTAAAATAAGAGTTAGACAGCTCAATCTTCTTCCCATAATCCATTATCACTGTTTGACCAAGCACTGGTTCTCTCCCTCTTTGATCCTGCCATCTTCCCCTAATGTAATGTAAGCTGCTTGAGGACAGGGCACATCTTTCTGTTTGTATTTGTATTCCCAGGGCTCAACACATTGCCTGGTATAAAGTAAGTTCTTTAAAAATATACATTGACTTTAATACAGCTAAAAGAAAAGACAATAGCATCAAAAGTTCTTACATGAATATCTAATAAAATTCTATATAGATTGTATTTCCACACTATTTTGATGAAAAACCTGGGAGAAATCAAATTTGGATATGTTGCCGGATGGAAATGGGACAAATATCATGGTTCTAGATCACCTATTTTCAATAACTGACCTTGATCAAAATGACTGGCAGGGTGTTTAAATCAGATGGAGGTGATGGTGATTCCAGATCCACATTGTTATTGCCTGACCAGATGGAGCTGTCCCAGAAGAGCTGTTCAGCTCTAGCTTGCACATTGTCTGCTCTGATTAAATTGATCTGAAAGCTGTTTTCCCATAGCCCAGAGCCCTGGAAGTTCCTACCCAGGATAATAACTTTAAAAGAGAAGAATCCATCCCTTATATTTCACTGTAAGTCCTAACAGGCATTTATTTAATTCTAACTTGTTGAGGGAGAAATGAGGTCCTTATAGTGAGAAACTACCTCCCCCGCAAAAAAAAGAAATATAGAAAAAAGGTAAAAAAACCCAAACCTCTAGTTTAAAAGATAATTTGTGAGGAAAGAAAGAAATATAAATGTTGGACTATGGTTATAGCTAATTTCCTCTGTATCCCTTAATAAAAATAAATTTAAAAGGAAACAAGAATCCCTGTATTAAAGGATTTGTCAATGTAGTGAGACATGAGTCTTCCATAAGCTCATTTGTTTTCCTGGTCCCCACCCCCAAGTCCAAGCTACCACATGAAGTGGTAAATCAGTGGAACTTTCCATAGCAAAATCCAAATATTTGCTTACTGATGCATCCTGATTAAATCCCTTACCACAAACAGAGAAATAAGGAATTCTGTCATTAGTAGACAGTGTCCCCTGATCAGTGGGAGTTCAGCAGGCTTGGTTAAGGACTTACGTTTCAGTCATCCTTTTATTCCCAAGTGAATTTTATTTCTTTGGATGAAAATCTCTGCAACTGCCCATGGCTCTTGAAGACAAAGGTCAGCCTGCTGTTTATGACACCCAAGGTGCAGACTAATGTGTGGTCTCCCAGCAAATCCCTAAAATGCTTATCTTTGTATTTTTTTGCTTTTTTTGTTTGTTTTTAGCATTTTTATCATTGTCTGTAGAGGGTTTGTACAAGCATAGTGCTAATGAGGCCAAAACTCTATTTCCATGTAAGCAAAATTTCTTTTCCTGGTTTCTCATTTATTTATTTATTTTTCTTGGGACTAGATGTCCTCTCTCACTCTGACTGGAAGTCCAGTAACCACTCATGGTCTTTGCTAATCAGAACAGAAAGTTTGACCTGCTCTGGTTTTGAACGAGACCAGCTTGCCTCTCCTTAGACTGCACGGTGGCCTCCTGATCCCGTGAGTTCATTTTATTAGTGCTGGAGTTAGTCTAGACACCCAATGGACTTCAGCCATACTAGAACTCAGAATGCCAGAGTTAAAATGATCCACTAGTCTCAGTTTCCATAGTAGTCAGGTTTACAAGTGTGTGCCACTATGACCAGTTGCTGTTTTCTACTCAGTTGACAAATGTTTATTAAGTGCTTGCCATGGATCTAGCACTGTGCTAAGCACTAATTATACATATACAAGCAAAAACAGACTTATTCCTTGTTTTCAAGGTACTTATATTCCAATGGGAAAAGATAATATATAAAAGAGGAACATAAAAACAGGGAAGGAGATATGGGAGAAGAGAAGGTATCCAGGCAGGAATATGGTAGCTAAGTGGAGATAAATGACAATGACTTGTTTGGGCCCTTCACCAAAAAGTAAGTTCAAGAAACAACTCCCCAGTTGGAGAAGAGAGATACAGAAGTGGAGTGAGGAGAGGCAACTGAGGCACTTAACTGAGGTAACTAAGTCTAGAGTTATTCAAAAGACCCTCTCCCTACCTGAAGTCTCTCCGTACCCAGTTTCTTCTCCACTCAGCTGTCAAATAAATTTTCCTAAAGCCCAGAAATGACCAAGCCCCCTTTCTCTAGTAAACTCTAATAGCCCTCCATATCACCTCCATGATCAAATATAAAATTATTTTTGGAAGTAAGGGGTGGAAGAAGGAAGGGATAGGGAGGAAGGAAGGAAAACAGGGAGGAAGGGAAGGAAGAAAGAAGGAAGAGATGGAAAAGAAAAAAAAGACTAGATAGAGAGAAGGAAAGAAAGGATAGAGGGAGGGAAGGAAGGAAGTATAGAGACAGGGAAAGAAGGGAGAGAGAAAGGAAGGAAAGGAAGGAAGGAAGGAAGGAAGGAAGGAAGGAAGGAAAGAAGGAAGGAAGGACTTGAACATCTGATGCTTTCCCCACCCTTTTCTCCTTTTCTCAGGAGTGATGCAGGTCCTCTAGACTAGGCATATCTCTAGAAAATCTCTAGAAAAGCTTCTATTTTCCAGATTCTCAGGATGAGAGGATCAGATGCTCATAGATTTAAGGTGGGGAGGGAACTTAGAGCTCGTTTCCCCCACTTTACAGATGAGAAAACTAAAACTCTAAGCGTGATGGCATGCTCCAGATCACACAGGTAGTGCCACCATTCAAACCCAGGTATTCTGACCGCTAATTCAGCATTTTTTCCACTATGTTATGCTGTCTCTCAGTTCCTGTTACTCCAGATAACCATTATTCGAGGCAGTTGAAGGTTTAGCTCTTTCAGCAACAACACAACAGATACAACAGATATACACACATACACACACTTACACTAATATGCTATTTCAAAAGTCTTAATGTAGTTTTAAGCTAGTAAATCTTAAAGCTTTTACAAAAATGTTCAATACCATAAAACAAATTCTAATGAATACAGTTTAATACACTCTCTGTGACTCTGGATGAACATTATGAACATCAAGTGTTATACTAAAACACAGTAATGTCAGAACCTACTGAGGGGTGTATAGCTAACTGGCCCAGACCGCTGGGCTTTTTTAGTTCTTAGTCTGCTTTTTATAATTTTCCTGGCACCTCCCTACTTTCAGGCTATTTTTTATCAGGTATCATTTACTGTATATCTTCATGCTTCAACCTATCTCCCCTTTCTCATTTGTTACTATTGATCAGATATGGGCCTTCAATATTTCTGTGAAGTAGGCAGAGTTGATTTCATTATCCCTATTGTATAGACAGAGAAACTGAGACTTAGCAAAGCTATATGACACTAAAAGTTAAATAGGTCATAGAGCTAGAAAGTGATGGAGATAGAATCAAGACAAAAGAGCTGCAAGAAAACTCAAGGAAGAAGAAATGACTTTGAGCTTAGAACAGGAAAGGAGGACTCATGGGAAAGATGACCTTTATCTGAGTTCAATCTTACAGGAAGAGGAAGATGCCAAATGGGAGATATGTGCAGGGAGAGGGAATTTCAGGCAGAGAGCATGACCTGCATGAATTCAGGAAAGGGCAGGACAAGATGGAGTGGTTGGAATAAATAGTATACCGTGACACAATGCTGTCTTCTCCTCACTTACTCAGACATAATGAACCTTCTAGTAGAATCCCTATACAGACAGATAAAATTGGAGTTGTAAACAGTATGAAAAAGATTTAATAAGGAGGGAATTTTTTCTATTTCCAAAACAATGTTCTCTACTGGAAGAGTTATAACCCCTGGCTGATTCAGGAGAACAATTCTAATTCTACTTCTGCTAACAAATGATAACAATGAAATTGTATGTTGAGGCAGATCTGTGAGTGTGCTGACTGAAACCACCCCAGAGCATGGGCTGAGATGGCAAAGCTGAAGGCATACTGGTGGAGAGTGAGCGACTTCTTTGTAGCAGTTCATAGCAATGGCACTGAAAAGTCCTTCCAACTCGGGACTGTGAATGACGTTGGGAATTTTTTCTTCATAGCCACAAATTGACCAAAAGGTACATAGAATAAAAGCCACAATTGAGCCTGTTTTTATTGACAAAAATCAAGGGTTTTAAAAAAATTCTTGTAGGATATTGACAATTGTTGGAAAATATAGGGTGTCTTAAAATGCTGCTTTGCCTGATTCAGAATGCCTACTCCTTACAGATTTACTTTTCTTTCAAGAAAACTTTCCTTTGATAGATTAGGAGCTAAATGCTTATAAGTAAGAATTGGAACCTGCCTCCTAGACTGTCCAGGGAAGACATTTTCCCCAGATTTCGGAGTGGGGATTCACCAAAGGGAAATATAACTGGACCATAAAGTAACATGGTCCTTGATACCACAGACATATTTGACACCAAGGTTATATCTACAAATGCAAGCAGAGCACTGATGACATAAGAATAACTCAAATTTAGCTCCAGTGCAATGGAAATCTAATCAGCATGTGTGCCTTCTCAGCCCTAGTGGTAAGAATTGTCAGGAGATAGGAGGTTCTTGTCCCCTTGGGTTCTGGAAGCTATTCCCCCTTAAATGACCCACTACCCTTCCACATCTCTCTGTGATCCTGAGCAACACAAAAACTAGCAGGCTAGTCGTAGCTAGAGGGAAATCAGACCAACTTGCATTGACTGAACGCCTGCCATATGCTGAACACTGGGTTACAGCAATGAGTTAGGCCAGGGGTGGGGAACCTGTGGCCTCTAGGTCTTCAAGTGCAGCCCTTTGACTGAATCCAAACTTCACAGAACAAATTCCAAAAGGATTCAGTCAAAGGATTTTCCACCTCTGGGTTAGGCTATGGAGTATGCAAAGAAATGAATGTAAGAATATCTCCTGCTTAAAGGAAGAATTGCTCAGGACTCAATGAGAAAAATAAAATAAGATGGAATAAAAACTGAAGGTTAGAGTGAGTAGTACTGACTATAAATGAGTAAAAACCTGGGCATATTATCCAAAACTAATTATGGCTCAGGAAGATGGGGAAATCTCCCAAATCAATGATGACATGGATGAGTGAAACCAAAAGATTGCATCCTTTGCCTCCATTCACATCTCAAGCTCCACTGAATCCACAGCTTTAACTTTCTTGTCCATAAAACAGTTTTCCAGAACTGGTACAAAAGGTTAACCATTAAAACATGTGTACACACACACGCGCGTGGCACACACACACACACCCACACCCACACCCATTCTTTTTTTCCTTTCTGTTCATTCCCAGTTACTGGTAAGGATACCCACTAATAAAATGGATGAAATAATCATGGGTAGGAGGTAAAAGGGGAAAACATGGGTCCTACCTCACCAATTCATACCTAAGCATTGGGTTAGACAAAGAATAACCTACAAAGTACCTTCTTTCTTTAAGACACCAGAGTTGCTTAAAAATAAGGAGGAGAAAGAGTATCAAAATAGGAAATCCAGGGAAGTCTCAAGGGGATTTCCTAGCACAGGAGATTAAGAAACTAATCAGGAGAAACTGAGCAATAAGAAATGGCTACTTTTAAAAGATATCAGATTCTTCCATCAAAAATACTCACAGCAGTTTTAATGGATGAGAAAAAATGAGGAAAAACAAAAAACAACCAAAAAACCTTTGATACTCAATTTTCTGTGACTCCATGACAACTGAGAGCCCTAAATCTTTCTTAATGGTACCAAATCAGTGATCCTGTAAGAGGCTGTCTAATTTAAACCCTAGCCCTATTCCACACCACAATCTAGCACTAGATTCAAGATCAGGAAGACAAGATGCTCCTAGCCCCCTTTTTCCTCCCCCTGGCTTAGGCTGGCAGAAAAACTTTGCTCTATCTGATTTGGGGGAGGAGGGCTTATGGTGTACTACAGTTTCTTGGCACACAGAGCACTATGAAAATTTAAAAAAATAAGCCCTCAACCTTTTAAAAACAGGTCAGGATGGCTGACTGGAATCTGTGGAAAAGAAATGGTACTCAGAAGACCATCTCAAGCAAAGTCAAGGTGTCTAGTGACCCTCTAAAGACAACTTGTATTAGGTAGGTACAACATTTTCCAAAGGTCAGAAATTTATTTAGAGAGGTCATTAATGAGTGATTGGAATGTCTGTGACCAGTTCACTTATACCACATCAGGTTGAAACACAGTCATCTATCAAAAGTGACATAATCAAAGAGCATAGAATTTCCACTGGTCCTCCTGCCAAAGAAATCAGCCAGCAATATGTGCCTGCTCAGTTTTATGCTAGGAGTAGCCAGGGATAAATTGGGATGACTACAAAATGATGAAACTGGTGTGTATCTTCAACATGCTTGCAAGCAAGTCTAAGTATCTTTAGAGTAGTTATTTTGGAAGAATCTAAACTTATTCAAATGGAATTGTCATTTTTAAAAATAGAATTACTTTAGGAATTGTTTTCAGAGCCAGTTTATGAGCTACACAAGAAGTTTAGTCTCATTACAACATAGCTATCTCAAGGATTAAAGGAGCTCTCTCAAGAAATTCATAATTGGTTCTGGAGATAAGAACAATGAATATAAAACAACAGTGAACAATATAAGACATGAAGTAATAAAGTAGTAAATTATTACATATAGATTACAGATACTGTACAAATTCAGGAGTGGGGAAAATCAATGAGAGTAGTCAAAGAAGGCTTCATGGGGATGGTTAAGACGTGGGTTGACCCTTCAAGCAAGGATAGGATTTGGACAGGCAAAAATGAAATGGGAAGGAGTGAACATTAGCCTATTCAGGGAAAAGTTAGGAAATAAACCTGATTGAATCTTAGGCTATGCATTACAGAGAAGTCATAAAAGCAGTCAAATGGTATGGTATATTTTAAGGAATTAATAAATGGCCATTGCAGGACTAATTGAATTAATGAATTAATATATTAGTTAATGTATTAATTGATGACAGAATGGATCCTGCTTAGGTTTTAAAAGCCATGCAAAAGATTTTAATTTTGATGTGTCAGGCTACAGGGGACACCTCAAGGCTTTTGAACCATTTTTTTTGTTGAAATTGGTGCTTACGGAAGATTAATCTGGCATCTGGAAGTAAGGGGGTGGGCTCTGGCCTCTAATAGGTGTATTCTCACTTTATCTAGCTCTGAACCAGATGATCATACCACTTGCTGGTCATTTCCAACTTACACTGCGGCCTACTACATCTTACTCCTTCTTGATTCAGAACTGAAACTCTGCTCCTGGTGCCACTTACATTATTGGGCCCTGACACAGACCACTTCCTAGACATTTCCAAACTGCACCACTCTATAAGTCCTCCTGACTTCTCCTTCTGTCTTCTATTAAAATGTAAGCTCCTTGAAGCCCCCTGAGGAACTGTTTTGTTTGCTTGTTTTTGAGCTTAGCACAGTTCCAGACATATTGTAAGTGCTTAAAAAATCCTTTTTCATTCATTCATTTAAGAAGGAATGATGACCTTCAACTAGAAGTCCATTTACATAGTCCAGTTGAGAGTTGATGAGACCTGGATTAAGAGAGAAATGGGTATTTTCATCAGGTCTCACAGTGATTCCACAGAGCAGATATGGCCACAAGATGCAGATCAGTTAAGAGAGAACGCACAAGCCAGGAGTACCAGCAAGGCCTGTTACACCCTTGCTCCAATCCAGATGTAAATGTCCATTTGATATTGGTGCCTATGTTCCTTTGAGTTCCTCTTGAATTTTTCTGGCATTAGGCACCACTACTTACTGAAACATTTAGGGAAAAACATATTTTCCAGGGATAGCAAAGATGGTAAGAAAGGGTAATCCTAAGGGTCATTCATTACTTGAAGTCATTTCCATTCCTTTCTACTACAAAAATATACCTTCTTCTTTTCAAGTGTCAGCGTTCATGAAATTTTCAACTTCTACTCCAAAGAATTTACTGAAATTTGCATAGGCATAAACTTATGTCAGATACAATTTTTCCTGTGATTTCAGAGATTGCTATGGAATCAAGAAGCAAAAGATACAGTCCTTGTCTTCCAAAAGAATTTTCTTCGACTCAGGTGATCTTGGGTGAGTCACTTGATCTCTTAGGGCCTTGGTTTCCTCAACTATGAAATGAAGAGACTGGCTAAATGATCATTAAGATCCCTCCCTTCCAGTTCTAAATTTGTGATCCTATGAAGTATGCCCTCACTTGACTTGGATGGAGTCTTCACTTTGGAGCTACCTGAGGTCTGAGGTGGAATGGTACATAACTGACGTCATGATGCAATCACTGTATAATTAGAATGGTTTTAATTTTAGGAAAGAAGGTTATTATTTCAAGGAATTCTTCAACATTCTAGGATAAAAGAAAATAATCTTCCTGCAAGACAATCACTGTCTAATTTATCTGTTGTTTGTAACATGGCATACTGGACAAAAGACCTAAATCTGTTAATGGATCTGATTGAGATCACAACTCTGCCTCTTGGCCTATCTGTGTAATCTGGGTCAGACCACCTAACATCTCTGGCTTTCATTTTCCTCATCAATAAAACGAGAGACAGTCCTTTTGGTTAACAGTGACTAGGGATATGGCCACAGAATCACCCATAATAAATATTTCGTTGGCATATCACAGTGTGCAAGAAAATGAAAATAAAAGTGATTGACTTCATGACCTTACCCATAGGATACTTTTGGTTCCCCTATGTACTTCCTCTTGTTAAAATACTCATCACCTCCTTCCAATCTTATTCTATTCAATGGAACATGGAATCACTAAGTCCATACATGATGATAATGAGTTGAGCTGCAAGGGCAAGTAAGACATTCCAGATGGGTTATGACCAGAAGATAGAAATGTAGACCAGGGGTTCAAGAGAGATATCGATATTGAAGACGAATTAGGTTTACAAGTCATATGCATAAGTGGATTTATTTAGGGCTTTGGGTGTAGAGGAGGTTCTTCCTTAGTGCCAAGTTCAAGTCCTTTATGAAATCCTTAGTATAAGCGTTAGAAATGGCCTCAGAAACCAGCTAGTAAAATCTCTTTGTATTTAACAAGTCCTTTTCTGCAAAGATCCAGAGGTATGACCTCTCCCAAGTCACACAATAAGTTAGCAGCAGCATTGGGTCTCAAGTTCAGATCTCCTTATCCTTATCCCCTACTTTTGTAGTAAAGCACAGCTAATAATTCCATCCCACGGTATTCCCTCCTTTTTGTAAGCTCTTGGAAGTCAATCCCCACAGTGAACACAAACGCTTACGTAATAGTAGCTAATAAAAGCAAATCTGTCTATAAAATTTTAAGGTCTCACAACCCTGGGAGGTAAGTGCTATCACTATCCTCATCTTACAGGTGAGGAAACTGAGGCAGATAGAGGTCAAGCGACTTGCCCAAGGAGTGATGCAAAATCCTCAATTTACACTCATTGAAACTGTAACCCAGAAAGGTCCAGCTGTCTTGTCAGCAACTCAGGATCTGAGCCCAATTCTCTTGAATACTAGCTCCAAAGATCTTTGCACTGCTGTATTGTCTCTTGCTTGGTGGTTGATTTTTGTCAATTATTTTCAATTGACGGAAACTTTATGCAACTAATTTTTTATTTTGTTTCAATTAATAAGCATTTATTTTTACTCTCTCTTACTTTCACACTCACTTACATTGAAAAAAGAAAAATAAAGCCCTTGTAACAATTACTGAGTCAGCCAAAACAAATCCCCACATCATCCAAGTCCAAAAATATACGTCTGAGATGAAAATGAATTTCTCAGTGAATATGCTGAACCTTTCATAATTTGGGATGGTAAGCAGGGACCCTGTTTATAACTCCTCTCCCAGGTTTTATTTTTCCTATTCATTGTAGATCACTGCCATTGTCCCACCCCTAAACCCTAACAAATTGCTTTGAGCTACATGTATCTCCATTTTTAAAAAAGGCAGACAAGCATCTGGAGCCAAGGTGAAGGGTAGAGATAATCCTCTAACCTATGTAATCAAGTCTATAAATAATCAACCTGGCACTTTTCAATAACTTGTCCCTAACAAGAAACAATGCCATGCTCTTAGAGGCAGGTCTGACTGCTTACCTACTTCACAGTTATGTAATGAATAATTAATAAGGCTCCCCCCAGTGAAACTGTAGAACTATAATTACCCCTTTTTCTACACAGAATAATTACCTTCAAACTTCTCTGTTCTCCACCTTAATGAGCAAGAGATAGAGCCTTCTATTTGCGACTAATCATAAAGTCTATATTCTTTCTAGTGGAGAGGGTAATTACCAACAGGCTAAGCCAAGGGGAAGAACCCACTTACTTGAGGCAAGGCAAAGGAGGTCTCTTGTAACAGGTAGATTGAAAGTGCACCAAGGCTTTGAGGGGAGACAGCGATCTCTCAGATGGTTCTGCAGTCACAGACTGAATAATAATTTTGATGTGTGGTATGTGTTTGAGGCAGGTACACAGAATCAGAGCATCTTAGAGATGAAGGGAGCCTTAAAGGTTATCTATCCATCCTTCCCCTGCCTTTCTTTTGAAAATGGGGAAACTGAGGCTTGGAGATGTTCTCAAGAGGAGTTAAATGGAGAAGGGAGAGGGGAGAGGAGGAAACTGATTCCACAGACAGGCCAATCCTGGTTACCTTAGAAAAAAGTACAACATAGGAAGAAAAGTAGGAGACAGTAATCCGAGAAGGGAGCCAGCAATAAGTCATGGTGTCAGATATCTTTATACACAGACTCAAAACGTAGACAAACAGAGATAATTAAAGATAGGAATGTAAGAACATAGAATGTAAACTCTTCGAAGGCATTCTAGCATTGCTTGATTCTTAAAAATTGTCAGGGTAAGGTCAGTGCCTAGAATAGTTTCTGGCACATAGTAGGTATTTAATAAATATTTGTTGATTGATGAATTGAAAGAGGCAAAACTGACTTCATAGTCATCACTGAAGCAAGATAAAATGAGACTCCTGACTGGAATATGGCTCTAGAAGGGAATACTTAATTGCAAACCTATACAATAGGGTAAGGAATTAGGGCTGTCTATTAATAAAATATTCTCATTTGAGGGAATTGGAAGGTAGAGAAGCAGCTGTGGCTCATTGTGGAGGTGAATAGAAGGAGCAACCTTAGAGAAACAGAGGTGTTATTGTTGTGGAAATACGCACACACACACACACACACACACACACACACACACTGATGCACACTTGGACCAAAGGAGGAATTACAATTTAGGAAAGGAGCTCACAAACTTCTCATAGAAGCAAGACATTGTAGTGCCTTCAACTGTCCAGGAATCTGGGGGAATGTCCCCTCTACAAAAATCAGAGCAACTACAAAACCTGGGTCTTGTCTTCATGATATTTGTATCCCTTAATTGGCCAAAGAGTCAACAAGACAAAAGACTCTTCAGGATGTGATTCTAACCAATAGAGGGAAACAGTTTGGTAAAGTGATGACAATGGAGTCAAGGCCGTACATCATCACAGAATTTGTGACAGAGAACAGGAAAGCTAGGCACAACCTAATGATCATTCAAAATTCTGAGAGCACAGAATTGAAAAGGTTCAAAGAAAACACATGTAGGATTCAATAGCCTAACAATTTGTGGAGGAAAGGAGACCAGAACAGAGAGGTACTCAGAAATGAAATTCCTAAGATATAAGCAAAATGTTTTCTGAAAAATAAGAAAAAAAAGAGTTGCCTTTAAAAAACTGACATGGTTGCACAGGGCACTTCACTCGTGAACCAACTCAGATGTATTTTAAACATGCCCATGCAGATCCGATGCAAGCAAGGACAAATAACTGAGAATGAATACAAAAGTGTGGTAAAGCCTTTCAAAGAGGTCAGAAGAATGATACACACTGAGGTAGGTAATAAATGGGATAGCCAGGTGGTATAGTGGATAGAGTGACCGACCTGGAGCCAGGAAGACCTGAGCTCAAATTCAGACTCAGATACTTATTAGCTGTATGAGCCTGGGCAAGTCACTTAACCCTGTTTGCCTCAGTTTCCTCATCTGTAGAATGAGCTGGAGAAGGAAATGGCAAACCATTCTAGTAGCTTTATCAATAAATGGGATCACAAAGAGGTTGACACCACTAAAAAACAATCAACAATAGAGTGAAAAAGGGTTTTAAAGAAAGCTATGTTGAAGGCAAGAGGAGAATCAAAGAAAAGATAGCAATACCATTCTGAGAAAATGTGAGTGATAATGAATTATGGTGAAAAGGTTGAATTACTTAATTCTTTTCTAGGCATTTAAATTTTGTTGAATTTGAAGAAGAATCACAGGCTCTAACAGTTATATGTTGTCCATATTGCACCTGAACAAAAATCCCTTCTACAATACCTCTGAAAAAAGAACCTCATCTTTTTTGACCTCTTCGTATACATCAGATCATCATTTTGTCCACCAGATATATTCTCCTGGATACCTTCACATCTCCCCTGACTTATCTGATTACTTCTCAGTCTCCCATCCTAAATCATAGCCAATATCCCATAATTGAAGGTGCATTCCCTCCCCCTCCAGGGCTCTGTCCTAGCCCCTCTTCTCCTTTCTCTCTCTATTCACTTGACTTAATCAGCTCACATGGGTTTAATTACCATCTCGATGCTAATGACTCCCACATTTATATTTCTAGCCCTAGTTTCTTTCCTAACCTCCAGCCCACATCACCAACTGCTTAATATGCATTTAGAATTGGATATCCTAGACATCTCAAACTTAACATTTTCCAAATAATACTCATCTTTCCCCTTCTGAATTTGCTTGTTTTCATTGATTTCTAAAAGAGATCTGGGTGTTTTAGTGGATTCAAAGCTCTTTATTTGTCAATACTATGATATGACACCCCAATATAGGCCAACGCAATCTTGGGCTGTGTTTAGGCAGGCAAGTGTGCCCAGCAGTAAGGAGGTGAGAGCTCTACTTCACTCTGCAGGATACTGTATTTAGCATACTGTATTTAATTCTGGCTTCTTGATAAGTGAGAACATTCAGAGAAGGGTGATCAAGTTGATCAAGCTTATGCATTATGAAAAATAGTTGAAGGAATTGGGTGGGGATGCTTAGATTGGAAAAGGGAAGACTTAGGGAGAGAATATGATGACTTCTTTTAAAGTAGCTAAAAGGCCATTACATGCAAGAGGGACTAGATTTGTTTTCATTTAGGGTAGACTAAGAACAGTGGGTAAAAGTCTCAGGGAAGCAAATTTAGTTTTGACATAAAGCAAAACTTTCTTAACAGAACTCTCCAAAAGTGTAATGAGCTGCTTTGGTAAGTAACAGTACTCTTACTGGGATTGTACAAGCAACATGTAAAGTTGTAAAGGGTAACTCTTGGTCAGCTCTAGGTTAGATAAGATGGACTATGGAATCTCTCTCATCTCTGACATTGTGGGATTCTGTGACTCTACAACAATTTTTTCTTAAACTATATAAACAAGTAGAATCAGGGCGAACCATAGAACTCTGATCTCTCAATTCTTGTTCCAGATTTTTTTAACCATTTCATCCTTAATCCCCTTCAGTAAACTTTTTTTCAATTTCTAAACATTTTTACTTGAAGTTTGGAGTTTCAAATTCTATCCCTTCTCTCTCTGCTTCCTTCCCCTTCCTCCTCCCGGAGATAATAAGCAATCAGATATCTATGCAAAATTATATAAAACATTTCCAAATTAATCATTTTATACAAGAAGACTCAAATAAAAAAAGAAAAGGAAGGAAAGTTAAAAAAAAATAGCATGCTCCAGTCTATATTCAATCAATATCAGTTCTTTCTCTGGAGGCGAATAGTCATTAGTCCTTTGGGATTGTCTTGCATCATTTTATTGATGAGAATAGTTAAGCCATCTGCAATTCTTTATCTAACAATATTGCTGTTATTGTGTACAATGTGCTCCTGGTTCTGATTACTTCACTATGTGTCAGTTCAAACAAGTCTTTCCAAGTTTTTCTGACATCATCTTACTTGTTATTTCCAATAGCATATATAATATTCCATTACAATGATATAAAATAGCTTATTTAGCCATTCACCAATTGATAGGCATTTCTTTGATTTCCAATTCTTAGTCACCACAAAAAGAGCTTCTATAAATATCTTTGTACAAACATATCCTGTTTTCTTTTTGTGTATATCATTGGGATATAGATCTAGCCACAGAATTGCTGGATCAAAGAGTATGCAAAGTTTTATAGTCCTTTGGGCAAAGTTTCAAATTGTTCTCCAGAATGGTTGGTTCAGTTCACAACTCTACCAACAATGCATTAGCGTTCCAGTTTTCCCAAGCCCCTTACAACATCCATTATTTTCCCTTTTTGTCATATTAGCCACTGTGATAGGTGTGAGGAGGTACAGAGTTTCAATCAACATTTATTAACAACCTACTCTATATAATGCATTGCGCTAGGCATAACCATAACTTATCAGCCATTCACCACACTAATTATTATTTTTACAAGTATCAAACTTGGAAGAGTCTAATTTTTTTCTTTAAAAATTTCTAAACAAAATGCTTTTAAAAATAAATTTTTCTTCAACCATGCATTCCGATTCACATTTCTTGGGATCCTTCAGATGAGGAGCCCTTCCTACTAAGATTCAATTGAATTTATCACAGTTTCTGGGGCTAAAAATGGCCATTATCAATACTGAGGTTCTAGCTCTGAATGATAACACTTATGACTTAGCTATGGACATAGAAATTGCAGGGATTAGTAAAGAAAAACTGAAAAGTCCATCAAATGGAGGAATTTTAGAGAAACATTCCAAGGACTTTGTTTCAGTTTTAAAGTCATTCATCTTAAAAATAATTACTAGGCCTTTAAAAAAGTTCTAGCAGTTTTCCTTTTAACATAGTTTTCAGCAAAAAATACATGAGAAACACATTTTTAAAGAGTTCTCAAGTGAAGATTTATTGAGGGTGCCACCTTTCATCCACTCTCCCATGTTTCAAATCAAGATATTATCTTTGACCCTTTCTTCTCCATCACCTCTTCTACCCTACTGCCTTCCAAGGCTTGCCAACTGTACCTTTACCATACCTCTAACTTCTTTTCCTGCTTATCTATTCCCACTGCCACCAGCTTGTACAGGCCCTCATTGCTACTCAACTGGGTTATTATGGTGACTTCCCTCGAGTTCTTCCCTCTTCTACTCTGATGTGTTCCACAAGTCATGGCATGTATCTGCAAAAATCTTGCGACTTCCTAATGACTGCTAAATTAATACTCTTTTGCATGAGTCAAGGACCTCCACAAGCTGACAACTGTTCTACCTTTTCAGCCTCATCTGATATTCTTCACTATCATGTACTCAACATTCTAGCTAAAATAGATTAGTCTTTGTTCCCTAGACTGATATTTGCTCACATTATATAACGTGTATGGAATGTCCTCTTTGCCTCCTGAATGAATGTCTGTCCATCCCTAAAATCCTACCCTAGAGTTACCTATAAAGTTTTTTCTTGATTTCTAGAGCTTGTCACCATCTTGTCTCTCTAAGACTTCAAGCAGCATCTTCATTTTATACCTTTCTAATGTTCCTAACACATAAGCCAGAGGAGCGTAATAGATAGACAGCTAGTTGGCACAGTGGATAGAGTGCCAAACCTGGAGTCAAAAAGATGTGAGTTCAAATCTGTACTCATATATTTACTCTGTGACCTTGGACAAGTTACTAAATCTCCGTTTCCTCAACTGTAAAACACGGATCATGTAACAACTACCTCCCAATGTTGGGTTGAGGATAATCAAATACTTGTAAAGTGCTTAGTATAATACCTGGCACATAGTAGGCATTATTCAACTTGTTATAATTGCTATTATGATGATGCAGTCTCTTTAAGTCTAAAGGACCTGGATTTAAGTATTGACTCAGATACCTCACTGCCTGTTGTGACCCTGGACAAATCACCTAACTTTTCAGTGTCCCCAGGGCAACTAAATTACAAAGCAGGTGCTGATATACATTTGGTAGGGGGAGTATCCTCATCAGGCATTCCCTGTGCTGATGAAATCACAAATCTGGTGCCCAAACAAGTGCTTATCATTAATCTTTATTTTTTTATCTGCTATGCCCTGAAATTCTGTTCCAAAGTCTCATTGCAGTGCAGTAAAGACCCTAGATAATCAAATGCTATGTCACCAGATTGCCAATTTAAACAGGTCTAACTGAAGTGGAAAGATCTGGGGTTATAAACCTAGTAACTGACTATATACATCTGCCATGTGAGGTCTACCATAGCAACATGAAGAAAGACTACTCATCAGGCTGACTTCAGAGTGACAAACTTTTTAATGACAAGCTTCCAAAGAACATCTAAATAGAAGAGAATACTCAAGGTATACTCAATGGGGTAGAAAGTAAATATTGGCTCTGGAGCCAGAGGAATTCCTTCAAATCCTGCTTCTGAAAATTGTTCCCTGTATGACTTTAGGCAATCTTTAACCACTTCAGGCATCACTTTCCTCATACATAAAATTGAGGGGTTTGGGCTAGTTGGCCAGTGAAATCCCTTCCTACCCTAGTTCTGTAGTCCTATGACCCTGATGTCAACATTTTGAAGAAGTTATGCCAATAAAATCCTGTATCCTTTAAGAAGTGTGGTTATCTGTGTATGTATCCTGTCCCCCCATTAAATTATAAAGTCCATGAATGCAATGACTTTTTTATCTGAGTTTTCTATCTCTTACAGTACCTAGTGTTCTCTACAAAGTAGGTACTTAATATGTTTGCTCAACAAATTGGATTTAAAACAATCAATAACAACTGTCTTGGCTATGAAATGATCAGTTCCTGGACTGAAAACTGAAGGCTTAATGATGAGAAGGAAATGATGCTAGAGTAAGAGAAAAGATTTTATTCATTAGCTTAAATAACAGCACATCAGTTATGTCCAACTCTTTGTGACCCCATTTGGAGTTTTCTTGGCCAGAGATACTGGAGTGGTTCGCCATTTCCTTCTCTAGTTCATTTTACAGATCAGGAAATTGAGGCCAACATGGCCCACCTTACAAGTGTCTGAGGTTAGATTCAACCTCCTGAAGATGACTCTTCCCAACCCTGGCTAGTGCTCTATTTACCACACCACCTAGCCTACCAAGCTTCAAATATCTGTTCTCTCCCTTACTATGATGTAGATTTCAGTTTCCTCATTTATCAAACAAGGAGATTTGACAGCATTAGAGGTTGGCAAACTATAGCCCACCGGTTAAATCTTGTCCACTTCCTGTTCTAACTTGTGACTTGTACTTGAATTTGACCTATCCATATTCAAGATTCTGCTATCCTTGGCAGACATCTCAAGGAAAATGAAGAAAACGTCATGTCCAATGACTCGGGAAGGGGTAAGAAGGGATTGCTTTCTATTTTCAGGTAAACAATTCAAACACTAGAATGGGTACTACCATGAGATTTTATGTATTTTTAAAAGAATAACATAGCCTGTAATGGCTTAAATGTAATCATTGCTATGAGGCAGAGATTTTAACTAAGTTAATGTCTGGACCTTCACTTTTAGAAAAGAACAAAAATTAAGGAAATCACTTTTGTAATCCTTCCAACTCATAGCTTGAGTGCTGTTTTCAATTGAATTCCTCAGTTCCTGGTGATGATATCCAGATTGTGCCTATGCAGGTATAGTCAAGTAAGGAAGGGGCATAGTGACACTGGCATAAAAGGTAGCCATGGAGACTAATTCCTTGTCTCCTAGGTGGCGCAAAAGATAGAGCCCAGGAAGATCTGAGTTCTAATCCAGTCTCAAACACTTCCTAACTTCTGTGATCCTGGGCAAGTCATTTAACCTCTTTTACCTCATTTTCTTCATCTGTAAAGTGGGGATAACATTACAACCTATCTCACAGGGTCATTGTAAGATGAGCAGTGTCCGGGACTCTGGGACATGGTCGTAGATAAATGCCAATTATCAACATCATCATTAATATTAAGACGACTACGACTGTTATTGGTTCTATGACCTTGGGCAGGTCACAGCTACTGATCACTTCAGTCTCCTCAACTATAAAGGGTATAAATGTTACACTAGAAATATAAATACAAAACATCATCAACATTATTATTTCTATTGTTACTCGTTGTGTGACTGTGGGCTTAACGCCTGAAGGCCTCAGTTTCCTCAACTGTAAAATGAGGAAAATAGTAACACCTACATCCCAGGACTGTAATGAGGAGTAAATGAGAGCTTCGCGCAGTTCCTGGGACATAATAAGCGTTATATTAATGTTAGTTTTCATTACTACTATATCCTCACTACTACGACTAATGTTAAGTGCTTAGCATAGTACCAGGCATACAGTAGGAACTTAATAAATGCTTCTGCCTTTCTTTCCTTTCTTGTAGATGACCAATTGTTGGAGACTCTTGTGGGTTCTTCTTCCCTCCATGGTATTTCTCTTATCATCTACCCTTCTCTGACCACCCAACCCAACCCAACCAGCCCGGAGCTCTTAGTTCCCATAGTCAGTTTACAACTTCCCAACTATCCCTTTTGATCAGTGGTTTTTGCAGCCTTCTCTTCCCTGCCTGCTACATTCTCTTCTCTCCCTCTCTTTTTTTGTTCATATTGCTGTAAGTGCTGCTAAATTTTAGCTCCTAGATCTACATTTCAGCCCCTGTCCCTCATCAGGTCTTTACAAGGGGCAGGGATGTGACGCTTTGAAAATCTAGCCAATTACAAATCCCTTATGATGACATTACTTAGCATGGTGACTGGTTCTCAGTAACCGCTTCAATGCTTGCTCACCAATAACAACAACAAAATGACGAACATTTAGATAGGATAAGCTTTTTATTCCATCTTTACCACATCCCTGGAAGGTAGGTGCTGTTATAATCCCTGTTTTATACATGGGGATACACTACGAGATACTAGCCTACACCACTATTTATCTGTTTCAAGTTTTTCAGCATCTTGGAAGTCTTAAGAAAAGGATCAGAGATGTCAGATCCATCATCTTACCTGATACCTGATACCTACCTGCCCTGATATTTCCCTCTTCTTTCTTGTCTGCCCCAGAACTAATGGGGGGGGGGAATGTTTCCTACTGCCTCACATCCAGATCAAACAGTATTTTTTAGAGGGGAGCCTTGTCCTTCAGATATTGGGGAAGTGGTGGAGATCTCACTATCTGTACGAAAAAGCTTAGTAGAGGTATCTAAGACTCCCCTCTCTTTGCAGTCTGTTGCAGCAGTGACTTGGTAGCCTTCTGGTTGTAATGTCAAAATATTAAAAGAGATCACAGGTTTCTTGTTGCTTTTAAAGATTCTACTGGTGTCTCCTTCTCTCTCTATGTCTCTCTCCTATTTCTATATTATATATATGAATATCAACATAATACATATTATATGTGTATACATATCTAATATATCAATATAATACTGTATAATAAATATACTTTTAATGTATCAATATAATACTATATATGTATGTGTTACTATTAAATCAATGAGTTCATATATACTGCAGATGATAGCATTGCCTAGAGAGAGCCCTGGATTATTTTTGTATTTCCTGACCTGGGGCACTGAAGCAACATGTGGTTTTAAAATGAACAGATATTTAAAGTGATGAGAGCGCCCAGTCCAGGTTGTCAAAACGTCAGCTTAATGAATGCATCGCTTCCTCCAGTTCTGTTCTCCATTATACTTTGGGCAATGGTTGACCAGAAGCTCATGTTCCAATTGGCCAGGGGCATGATCACTCCTACACACCAAAATCCCAGGAAAGTAACAGCTGAGCTCTCACTAATGAGAAGAGATTTTTGATCAAATTAGGACACCTTAGTCGGTTCTGACCTGTCTCCTCCCTGTGCCTTTCTCTGAGTCACCTTGGCAATACTGCTGTAGAGATAGTAACGGCTTCATGATCATGTCCAATGGCACCTATCATATTACAAATTGACCCTTGAAATGTTTTCATTCTCCATGAAGTATTTTTCCTGGCATATCACTCACATACAAAGAAAAATTCTTTCCTTTTTATTTTTAATAATTCAATACAAAATCAGCGATGGTTAAGGCTCCAAACAGTCTATTGTAATTCTTTAACACACTCTAAAAACAATAAGCCACATCAGGGTATGTATTACTTGGCCATCAATACTGTCCTTTGGATTGGTTGGGCTGTACTCTCCTACCTTCCTTGGGATTCATTGTTTATAATACACCCAGGACATGCAATGATAGCTCCAAATCACATAACCTGCTCAAATCCTCTCCTCTCCAAAACTATTGGAGCATCTGACATGTGACACTTTTCAATTAGAGGTTAACTTTTCCGAGTCTTGGTTTCCACATCTGTAAAATGAGAGGGTTGAATTAAATCAGACTTAGAGTTAGTAGGAACCTTAGAGGTCATCTAATGTAACCTCGTCATTTTACAAATGAGAAAACTGAAGCCCACAGAGAAGAAGTCAAGTCAAATCAAAAAAGCAGTTATTAATGCCAGGCACTGGGAATAAAAATACAAGCAAAAAGAAAGGTAGTCCTTACCCTCAAGGAACTCGCATTCTAATGGGAGAAGATAACACTTAAAGGCAGGGCAAGGAGTGGGGGGTAGAGGGAGGTAACAAATGGAGGAAAGATAACCAATTCAGAAGGCTTGGAAGCTGAATTGGGAGGAAGTGAAAGGTTTCTGGTCTGGCCCCTTCTTGAAAATTGAGGTTCTGAGAGGAACTCACCAGTGGGAGAATATTATAGAGGTAAAAGGACCTTTTCCAAGGTCACATAAATGACAGAACTAAGTTTTTAAAGCTATATCTACTGACTCCAAATCTACTCTTCCCATTGAAACTCACTGCCTTCCATGATGGTGGCCACTGAGGTCCCTGACTCTTAATTCGGTGTCCTCTGAAGTCGTTTGGGTCTCTATTGGCTTTGGATTTTCTTTTCCTTGCTATTCCACAAAATGAAGTGGGAGGATGGGTCAAGACTACTGTCCTAAGAAAGACAAAGTGATAGGGAGACTTAGGGACATCAAGCAGGACGTGAGGTCACAGAATAAGGTCAGGTTGGAGCCCAGGAAAAACAATTAGCAACTTGTGACATCTTAACAGAATGTTCTTTCTATAGGCTACATATTTTTTTTCATATTATGACCACCTACCGATACTCCATATTTCTGACCAAAGAGGTCAAAGAATGGAAAAAAAGAATTGAAAAGGGAATGTTTATTCTAGTGTTACAGCCTACATCGAACTAAACTGACCCAGTCATATTCTGGATTGCAAAGCCCCAGATCCTGACAACATACTAGTGAAACAATCCATGGACCTATTTTTTTGCTTCTTCTCTGCCCTTCCTAATACTAGAGAGCCTCGCCCCACAGACTTGGTAGGCTTTGGATTCAGTGATGGTCAGGGACTTGGGAAAGGGGAGAAATTATTCAGAGGAGAGAAGGAGAACACTATGTGACATAACAAGAGCCCTCACCTCCAACCTGGAAAGCTCACATTATCACAGAGAACAGTCATTGTACACAATGTGACTTTCAAATGTTGGCAGCAACAGCCTAAGTCACAGCTCTGCGAGTGACGCATGCAAGACACAAATGTTTAGCAGGTTTTTAAAAGGTCAGAACAGTTTCGCTGAGTAATTCTAAAAGTGTATTTTTACCTTTCCATGGAGGGTGCTGAGAAATTCCTACAAAAACTTCAGCAACACTATTCATTGCCAACCAGTCGCTGTTTTTTTTGGGTCGAATCCACAGAGGGGTATTGTCTAGTTGGATTTTCCAAGTCTTTTCTCTGTTTTTGTTTTCTCAAATCTTGCCTTAGATACTTACAAACTGGGTGATCATGGATATTTAATCTCCCAAACTTGCTTCCTTATCTCTAAAATGCGGAAAAATAATACTCCTACTTCTCTCCTCACAAGGTTGACATGAGGAAAGTAGGAATATGAATTATATTGTTATCACTATACTACCATGCTACCCTCTACCAGATCTGCTAATTGAATGGTACCTTGGAATGCCAAGCGTAGTAATATCCTATTTGTCTCCATTTTATTTACAAGAAATAATATTTCCTGACTTCAAATAAGCATATAACTGAAGATTTTACCCTTCAAGAATCTTTTTCTTAATGTGAACTTTTTAGATCAGAATCATTTAAGATTATTCAACCACAAGCTGGCATTGATAGCAATCAGCTTTATCCTATACTGTTAAAAAAACAAAGGCATTCCCAAGATCACTGTGGTGGTTATACACGCAACTCTCTGGATGAACATGTGCCTAGGAAGACAGGTTTTCTGAGAGACAGAAACCTTCCATTCCTTATCTCACCATCTTCTTCAGGGTTGTGCCAACTCATTATCTCAATGTGAATGTGGATTTATTCAACAAGAAAACAGGTCTAAGTCCCCACATCCTGGCAAACAATGCCTTCTCCTTAACTTGATGTATATCAATTAGTCCTGTGACATGGCATAATGAAACTGCTGCCCAGAGAAACAGACCTAAATGCTTAACTGTGCATAGAATTTATAAGCAGATAAATAGTAGAAAATAGCAAGGACAAGGGAGAGATGGTATGATGTAGGGAACAGAAAGCTAGCCCTAGAGTCAGGGAAGTCTGGCTTTGGGTTCCACCTCAGTACATACTAGCTGCTTAATCATGAGCACATGAATGTTGGTGCCATAGGTAATTCTTTAAATTCATAAATAGTAAAGAAGAAACCAACCTGCATTAGGAGAGGGAGTTTCCTCGGCTAGGAGTTCCCTGGTGGTGCACCAGATGGACCACTCAGCCCAGAGTCAGAAAAACCTGAGTTCAAATACAGTCTCAGACACACTTAGTCACGTGATCCTTGGGCAAGTCGATTAATCTCAGTTTCCTCATCTATAATATGGAGATATAATAGCACCTCCCTATCAGCATTGTTGTGTGGATTAAATGAGGTAATATTTGTAAAGCCTTAACACAATGCCTAGCATACAGTTGGAATTGAATAGTTTCTTTTTTTACTTCTTCCCTCACTCCCTCCCTTCCTTCCTGCATTCCTTCCTTCCTTCCTTCCCTCCTCCCTCCCTTGTGTATGACTATAGCCTCATTACTTAATCTCTCAGTGCTTTAGGCAGCTCTCTAGATCAGTAGTTCTTAACCCGAGGTCCACAAACTTGGTTTAAAAAACTTTGATAATTGCATTTTAATATAATTGGATTCATTTGTAATCACATGTATTTTATTTTAATTTTACATGGAATTTTATATATATATTAATTAATATTAATTAATTTATTATTTATATATTATATTATTATCTATTAAATAATAAAAATACATTTTTACCTTTCCATGGGGGGTGCTGAGAAATTCCTATAAAAATTTCAGCAATACCATTCATTGCCAACCAGTCCTTGTTTTTTGAGTCACATCCACAGAGGGGATAAAAAAAATAAAAAATAAATTAAAAAAATATTAAAATTTTTTTTGAAAAGGGGTCCATGGATTCACCAGATAGCCAAAGGGTTCCATGATGCAAAAAAATGTTAAGAAACCCTAAGCTAAATCTAAAAACTGCAGCGAGTTACCAACTTGCACTAGCAGAGAGCATTTCCTCATGTGGGCATTCTCTACCAATAAAATCATAGGTCCATTCCCTCTTTCTGTCCTAATAGATACACTTACCATCTCCTCCAATAGAAAGCAATCTCCTAGAAGGTATACATTGCTTTATTTTTTATGTTTGTATCATCAGGGTCCACCTAGCATAGTGCCTGACACACAGTAGATGCATAATAAATGCTCAATGGTTGACCAATAATTGCTCATGGAACAGGATGGGTAGATCAAATGATTGGCACTAGTAATGAAAAATCTAGTGCTTCCTGAGCGCCTCTCAACATGGCAGCCTCTACTACACCTGGTCCACTTCTCTTGTTCTACAAATTCTCCCAGCTCTGTGAGATAAGAGTAGGGTAGGGATGCAGCTAAAGAGTGAGGAACATCATGGATAGAATCGACATTCATGTACTGTCGTAAGTGGGATACTTAACAGAGTTTAACCTTTTCTGGTTGGCATAGGAACATCATTTCTAGCTTCAATTATTTGACCGTCTTAGATTGCAGTAATGAGATGTATAGGACTGTCTGTTCTTGTGCTGTGTCCTCTTAGATTTTTTAAAAATACAGTTCTTCTGTGTCCTCCTTCTTCAGCCAACGGTCTGTCACTTTTCCCCACTGCTGCTTATCATATTTCTTATATGCAACCTTATTTTACACAGTTGTCTCAGTATAGAACTGAGAAAAGTTCCAACTTCTATGGAGCACCCTGCATATTCTTCATCACTACTACCCTTGTTGCAGAAATGCCATTTATTGCTCCTCCCTAGGTCCCTAGATATATTCTGAATAGTTGAGATGGCCAAAAATATGATTTCCAGACAAATGGATTATTAATTTGTTAAAAATTCTATCAGAGCATTCTCAAGATAACGATTATAATATCATTTATATAGAGGTTTGAGAACAGGATGGTATGGTTGGCCTTCGATTCAGGAAGATGTGGATTCAATTAGGTGGTGCAGTGGACAGAGCACCAGTGAAGGAGTTAAGAGGACCTGAGTTCAAATCTCACCCCAGACACTTGACACTCACTAGCTGTGTGACCTTGGGCATGTCACTTAACCCCAACTGTCTCATCCTGGGTCATCTCCACTCATCCTGATGAATACCTGGTCACTGGATTCAGATGGCTCTGCAGGAAAAGTGAGGCTGGTGACCTGCACAACCCTCCTTCTCTCAGAACAAAGTCAAGTGCAAGTCATGTCATTATTTCTCTGATGGCATGGTCTTATTCGGCAATGAAGGATGAACACACACACACACACACATAACACAATAGTATTCCATCACAATCATACAACACAATTTGTTTAGTCATTCCCCAATTGATGGGCATCCCCTCAATTTCCAAATCATTGCTCCTATAAAAAGAGCTGCTATAAATCTTTTGTAAATATAGATTCTTTTTTCCATTTAAAAAATTTTTTGGGGGGGATAAAGAGTTAGTAGTAGTATTTCTGGATTTAGGGGAAGTAATTCTTTAAGATTGTAAGTTGAATAGAAAGTGCTGATTTGCATTGTTAGAGGTAGTTGTCTCATCAGGAACTTTCAGCACTGATGAAGTCATAGAGTAATTAAAAAATACATACGTTTAAATATACATATATTTAATATATAAATTATAATTAAAATATAAATACATATATTTAATATGTACTAAATTTACTAATATTTACTAAGCTATTTTGTGTGTGTGTGTGCATACTCTCATTGACATTACCTTTTCTGACTAGTAAAAGAAATGTCTCTAAATATAGTACCCAAAGAACTGGCATGCTAAATCATCATAATTCTTTTAATTTCTATGCAGCATGAGAAGGAAAAGAAGAAAATCAGATTTCTCTCCATCTTTCACACTTTAAGGTGAATTCTATCAGTTTCAAAATCTGGTCACTTTCCTTTTCCCAAAAATTGCAAATCCAATTCACCTCCCACTCTTCTTCTCCAAAGAACTGAGCACAAAAGTACTTGGTCTTGCATTTAGAGCCATGAGGGCTCAAAAAGTGACATCCATCAATTGACTGAGGAGAGAAGTTTTTTATGTATACCAGCTACTCCTCACAAACATCTACGTCAGTTTGCTAGCCACATTCTTTGCATTCCCAGTGGGCATTAAGTACTGTGTTAGGTGATTGCTCATGAGAGTGATGAATGATTTGAATCCTATAAACAACTAAAAACCAGAGTTAAGATCTGAACTCAGAAATGCTTTCCTGCTCTCTATTACTTCTTCACAATGAGGAAATATTCTAGGTGATTCTGTTAATTTCCTTTGCCTCTGCCTAACTCACCCTGCCAGAGAATCTGGAAAGTTTGTATAATCTCCTCTGTACCCAGATACTTAGATTAATCAACCACAGAGAGTGCTGGCAGCTCCTTTAGGGAAGAGGTTTCATAACATGGCATCATCTGCAGGGGAATAACATGACTAACCGTTAGCTAAAGCATTGTGTTCTCAGCAGATGTTCCATGCTCCCTCTTGTCCTTACCCTAAACCTGACATGTTGAGTTGCACTGAATGATAATTATAGAGATAGAAATGTCTCTGTCCATGGAGAATTTAATTAGAATATGAATTAATTTCTCATTGGCCAGGCAAAAATGCCAGAAATTGGAAGAGTGCACCAGCAGGAAAAAAGCCAGGAGATCAGCATGGATCTCTTTCTCTTCTATCTGTTATTTTACCTTATTGAGACTTTGTTTCTCTGCTTGTAAAATGGGGCCATTGGTATTAATCTAAGGAATAGAAATGGAAAAATACTGTTATCATGGACACTTCATAATCAGTGGTATTGTACTTAGATGTATCAATGACCACCTTTCTCAACAAGTATCTACTATGTGTGAAGCAAACAGAGTTCAGACTACAGAGCTGCTACCCTCAATAGACCTCTTGTCTATTACACAGACAAGAAATGAGCACAGATAAGTATAACACACAGTATCACATAAATATTCTGTGAGGGATGAGTGGGGAATTTACCAAATGAGGGAGGCATTAATGTTGTCCTCTGAATGAAAGATAGGAGAATTAGAGAGTTGGACTTAATCATGTTAAATTCCTTTCCAGTTTCAATATCTTATGGATCTAGGAATATAGTTTGCTCTTAGTAGAAGTTTGGCAATGAAGAAGAGAAGAAAGCTAAGTCAGTAGCAGATAACAAGCCTTCTATTTCTTCTCATCTTGGGTAATTCTTGTCTATATCCTTTTGGAAAAGATCTACTCAATATATATATGTACATGTGTATATATACATGCATATTTGTGTGTATATATACATATTACATATGTACATTACTCCAGTTTTAGCACCCTTTTATGCAACACACACACACACACACATATATATATATATATATATATATATATATATATATATACACATATGTAATATGTATATGTGTTGCATAAAAGGGTGCTAAAACTGGAGTAAGAAGAGAACAGAATTTGTGACAGATTATCAGACCATTAATAAATGAGAGGAAATATAAAATTAATGGCAATTCTAAAATAACAGAGAGAAAGCCAATTTTATGACAGCTCCATCTTGAACAGAGAAAATTAAGAGGTAATAAATTAAAAAGAAGATATCAAAAGTATTTTAAGGAATACTTGAGGAATCAAAACATCCCTCAAATAACCTGATTCAGGTGGAAAAGTCAAGGTTTGGAAAAAATTATCAACTTTTAATTCAGTATCAGTTCCATTGGCCAGGTACCTGAAACATGTGAACATCTTTCTAGCCATCTATAGAGAAGGATGAATGATTCCTCCTGGTACCCATATTTCTGCCCCATCAAAGGAAGGAGTTAATGATGCTCATGACAGAGAGAGAAGTTAGAGTAGTTGTGTTACCAACAAAAACATTAAGTGGAGAGATGGCTTGACAGATAGAGCTGGCAGAAGATGGGACCTAGAAAATTCCAGAGGAGATAGGCATAAGAGGTCCAGGGAATTTACACAGATAAAATCAGAAATATCATTCAGATAATGAAAGATATTGGAAAAAACTGTTTTCTCTGCTACTGCTGGATAGAATGTAGAAAATATTTAGAAATTTAAAAATTGATTTAAATTAAATTACCTTAAGTTTCATGTAATCAGCTTTATTCTATACTTATTCCTCCATTTATTTTTTTAAAAAATCAGAGACTCTCTCATGAAATGTTCTGAACCCCTATGAAAACTGAAAATAGAAAACAGACAAATGAGAGGAATTGTGGGGTCATGGAATTGTAAAGGAAGAATAATTATATAAAATGATAACCAAAATAATGCCCGACTTCCTCTTTTAAAGTCAAAAGTATTGGGAGTTCTGTCATTGGGAGTTCTGGAAGGAGTCATGGAAATCATTCATAGGAAGAGCTGGGGTAACTTCCAAGACCCAGGAACTCCCAGTCCAGCCCTGCTCTACTGGATGCTAAGAAGAGGGTCAGAAACCCATTATAAAATGCTAAGAATTATAAAAGTGAACAAAAACAAGGTTAAGAGAAAAAAGGACCTCTTGACCTTCAAACAGGCCTAGTAAAAACAGTTTAGATTATGGTACATATTGTCCCATGCTCAAGTGGACACATTTCTTCGGTAAAAGAGACAATGAGTGTGGCTTCTAGGCAGGACCATCTTATGACCAAGAGGTGTTATTGAAGTCTTTTCTACATTGTTCCCTCAGATCCCCAAAAAAGAGTCCAGTCATATCTGATCTAGTATCCAAGGCAGATTGTTTAATAGATATTTGTTGGTATCTATTCTTATTTTTAAAAAAATTCTCATCTCAAGAACACAAAGTTATTTATTGAATGGCTTATATTTTAAGACTTAATTAAGAAAATCATAAAAATACTGGAATTTAAAATACTATCCATCTTCTCTTAGCAACATTACAGGGATCTTTACAAAAAGGAAGAACAATCCACATATCAGGACATTTATGGGTTAGTAGATAGTGAAATCTTAACTACCTGGAATGATTAGAAAATGAGTCATTTTGGATAGGTAAATTCTTCATGTTAGTCATTTTGCATTTTTGGAAATATTTATTTAACACATTACAAATTTCCCATAAGTCTCTGATCTCCTTCAGGGTATGGGCTGGGTTTTTTTGTCTGGCTTAGCCTGTGCTTAGCACAGTGTGGCTGGCACAGAATAGGTGACTAATAAATGCTTGATCACTTGACTTTCTTTTTTGTCATAAATATAGGTGCTGAATGTCACAAAACTGTAGTTTCCTTGAGCCTGAAAGGACCTTAGGGAACTCTCAGTCCCAAACCTTCATGTTTTCTTGAGTATAATTAATTAGTAACAATTATTAATAATAAGTAATTCACCCTTCTACTTTCCCAAATGCCAAGCCCAATGCTTACCCCTAGCACCCACTCAAATGCTTGTTGAATTGATTTGAGTCATCTGAAACATTGATCTTTATGTGGTGTTGCCAGTACCGTGGTAACTCAGGACCCACTGAAGTCTGTGGTACTGTTTGCTCCTACATCAAATGACTCAGATCACTTGGTGTTCAGAGTTCCTATGTTGACTTCTTATATATTTTTTTCTCCCTTCTCTCAGTCACGCTGTCATCTGTCACTTCTGGTTGTTCTGAGTGTATATGTCTCAAACAGTCCATTTTCAAACTTCTAATTTCCTGCTTCTAATCTGCTGCGGGCTGGAAAATCATATAAGCAATGTTTTGTGTAGGGGTATAAAAACATGAATTGAGCGTAAAATCAGAGAAAATAAGTTCCACTTAGAGACCTAAAGAGTTGACCTGGACTTGAATGGAAGTAAGATTTCTTTCCTTAGAATGTTCTAGCACTTTTCATCTATCTCACCTACACAGACATTATATTCTAATTGTATCATACTTATTTGGAATACATATGCGATCTCCCCCACACTTACTAGATTCTGGGGAATTGAGTCATTCACTTTTCTTACCCCCAAAGTGACTAGCACTGTGACTCACTCATAGCAAATATCAAAAGATTCATTCAATAAACATTCATAGAATTGAAAGTCACTTACAATGATTAGTTCTATTCCCTCATCCATAAAATGAAGCAGTTAGATTTGGTAATACTAAAGTTCCTTTCAGCACCAAATCTTACAAGCTAATACAACTTTTTTTCAAGGAAGTCAAAGTACTTAATAGTGATAAATGCAAAGTTTTATACTTAGGTTCAAAAAATCAACTTCAGAAATACAAGATGGTTGAGAAGTTACAAGATAAACTAATTTGTCTAAAGACCTAGGAACTTCAGTGGAATAGAAACTCAATATAAGTCCTCCAGATTTGGTCCTGACAGGCATAACCAATGAACTTATGTCAAGAGATGTGTAATGTTCAATACTAGGAGTGGATCTATTGACTGTACAACTATGTTCCTTTGATGATATCTGGAATACTGCATTTGCTCCTAAGCCTCACCTTTTATAAAGAGATTATTAAGAAGGGAAGCAGCCAGAGGGCACCTTGAAATGGAAAATAGCTTGAGATTATTGTATACAAGAATCAGTTGAAAGAACTGGGGATTTTTATTCTAGAGAAGAGAAGACTTAGGTAAGATGAGGATGCTTTCTTTGAGTGTGTGAAGAGTTGATCCAAAGAAGAGGGATGAAATTTAAATTCAAATTGGGCCCCAGACGGTAGAATTATTAAAAAAATGTTTCAACTTTCTCTAAAGAAAAAGTTTCTAAAAATTAGAGATGTCTCAAAGTGGAATGGATTGCCTTTGGAGATAGCTGACTCTCTTTTACAAGAAGCATTTAAGAAAAGTCTAGATGAACACTTACTGGACATGTTGCAAAGGGAATTCTCAGATCAGTCTGGGTGACCTCCAAGGTCAATTTTGTCTCTAGAATCATTTTATTCTTTAAGTATTTGTTTTCAGCAATAACTCAATTTTAAGACTCTGAGGCCACCACATCAATTAACATAAACCAAAAAAGATATATGCCCACTTGTCTTCTCATAGCATCTAGTAGAGTATAATAGTCAACTACCAAAATCAGAGAACTTGAAGAAAATACAAAATGATAGCTAGGCCCTGACATTACAAATAATGAATCCTCAGTTGTGGTCCCATAGTTTGGATTTATACTACATATTTACCTTGGTCTAGAACTAATTGCTATATTTTACATAATTATAATGTCAAAAAATGCAAATTTGAATACATGTGACCATCAGGGGATTCACTATCTGTACTAACTAGGGTCTAGCTGTGTACTAGTATTAGAAAAAGTACTATACTAGAAGCCAGTTTACTTCAGTCTTAATTCTAATTCTGTGAATTTGTAAGTTTTCAATCCTCAGGCAAATTATTTCATTTCCACTGGCCTTAATATTCTCCTCTATAAAATTAAGATGAAGTAATGAAAAGTGAAAGCTGTTTGAAAACTGCACAATTACCTACACATATCAAGTCAGGTATTAGTGAGAGAACTATAGCATATGGAGCTAAGCCTCTGACTCAGTTTCTGCAGACACTTAAGTAATGTTTATAATATGCTTGAAATGTGGTTTAGGGAAAGATGGTGGAGTAACAGCACAGACCTGCTGGTTCTTTTCCCAAATCCAGCCAAATACCTGTAAAAATGACTCTAAACAAATTCTGGAGCTGCAGAATCCACAGAATGATGGAGTGAAGCAAATCTCTAGTCCATGGGAAGCATCTATTGCACTGAGTTAGGAGCACAACCAGTTCAGTGTGGGCCACACCAGCACAGATGGGACCTGAACAGGCCTTGGGGAGTACTGAATTGTGGGCACCTGTGGCAGTTTCCAGACTTCATGACCCCAAAATGCTGAGGACAAATTGGAAGGTCAGTGAAAAAAAATCTGTGGGACATGTGTGAGAGAGAACAGTCATCCAGTCCCAGCCCCAGGGCACTGGAGGGGGCTGAGGAGCCCATGAAGGAGAAGCCCACAGCATCAGCAGCAGCAGCAGCAGGGGTAGTGGCAATGGCAGCAACTGGAGCTCTAGGTCCATGAATTATGGAGAAATCAAATGGCTGACTCTATACCCCCCAACCCCACTGGAAGCAGAGAAGTACCTTGACAAAAAGCTCAAAAATCAAGTAAATAGCTGCAGAAATGAGCAAAAACTGGAAAAAGAAATGACTATAGAATCTTACTTTGGTGACAAAGATGACCAAAGTATACAAACAGAAAAAAACAAAGTCAAAGCTCCTACATCCAACGCCTCAAAAAAATATATTAATTCCTCTCAGGCCATGGAAGAGCTCAAAAAGAATTTTGAAAATCAAGAGAAGTAGAACAAAAATTAGGAACAGAAATTGGAGTGATGCAAGAAAATCACGAAAAATGAGTCAACTGCTTGCTAAAGGAGAACAAAAAAAAAAAGCTGAAGAAAATAACACTTTAAAAAATAGACTAACCCAAATGCCGAAAGAGATCTAAAAAGCAACGAGGAGAAGAATGCCCTAAAAAGCATAATTGGCCAGATGGATAAGCAGGTCCAAAAACTCACTGAAGAAAATAATTCCCTAAAGATTAGAACGGAGCATATGGAAGCTAATGCCTTTTTAAAAAATCAATAAATTACAAAACAAAGTCAAAGGAATGAAAAATATCAGACAATGTGAAATATCTCATTGGAAAAACAATTGACCTGGAAAATAGATCTAGGAGAGACAGTATAAAAATTATTGGACTACCTGAAAGCTATGATCAAAAAAAGAGCCCAATCACCATCTTTCAAGAAATTTTCAAGGAAAACTGCTCTGATATTCTAGAACCAGAGGGTAAAATAGATATTGAAAGAAACTACCAATGCCTCCTGAAAGAGATCCCAAAAGGAAAACTCCAAGGAATATTGTAGCCAAATTCCAGAGGTCCTGGGTAAGGAAAAAATATTGCAAGCAGTCAAAAAGAAACAATTTGAGTACTGTGGAAATACAAGATCTAGCAGCTTCTTCATTAAGGGATCAAAGGCTTGGAATATGATATTCTAGAGATCAAAGGAGCTAGGAATAAAACTAAGAATCTCTTACTCAGGAAAACTGAGTATACTACTTCTGGGAAAAAAATTCAGTGAAACAGAGGACTTTCAAGCATTCTTGTTGAAATGACCAGAACTAAGTAAAAGATTTGACTTTCAAATACAGAAATCAAGAGAAATATGAAAAGGTAAACAGTAAAGAAAAATCATAAGGGACTTACTAAAGGTGAACTGTTGATATTTCTACATGGAAAGATAATATTTGTAACTCGAGCTAATCTCAGTATTTGGGTAGTTGGAGGGATTATATACATATAGACAGAGAGCACAGGGTGAGTTGAATAGGTAAGAATGATATCTAAAAAAAATAAAATTAAGGGATGAGAGAGGAATATATTGGGAGGAGAAAGGGAGAAACAGAATGGGGCAAACTATTTCACATAAAAGAGGTAGGAAAAAACTTTTTCAATGGAGGGGAAGAAAGGAGAGATGAGAGAGAAAGAGTGAACCTTATTCTCATTGCATTTGGCTTAAGAAGGGAATTACATGCACACTCGATTTTGGTATGAAAATCTATCTTACACTATAGGAAAGTAGGGGAGAAGGTAGGGTTGGGGGAGCTGCTAGAAGGGAGGACAAATAGGAGGAGGGGGTAATTAGAAGCAACGCTTTTGAGGAGGGATAGGATAAAAAGAGAGAATAGAATAAAGGGGGGAGCAGGATAGAATGGAGGGAAATATAGTTAGTCTTTCACAATATGACTGTTATGGAAGTGGTTTGTGTAACTACACATGTACAATCTATATTGAATTTCTTGCCTTCTCAGTGGGGATGGGGCAAGGGGGAGGGAAGAAGAGTAGTTGCAACTCAAAGTTTTAAAAATGAAAGTTAAAAATTGTTTTTACATGCAACTGGGAAATAAGATATACAGGCAATGGAGTATAGAAATCTATCTTGCCCTACAAGAAAATAGAGGGTATGGGGATAAAAGAAGGGAAGGCAGATTGGGAGAAGTGGTAATCAGAATACATGCTGTCTTGGTGTAGACAGAAAGGAGAGATAGGGAGAAAATTTTGAACTCAAAATCTTGTGGAAGTGTCCATTGAAAACTAAAAATAAATAAATTAATTAAAATATAATTAATAAGATAAAATCATTTAACTAGGTAAAAAAAACAATAGTTGCTTAGGGATGGAAAGTGATGTCATAATACTGACAAATACTCAAATCATTGATTTGATCATTGATCTAGATGTTCACTCCCATGATGCCAATTGCAACTTATCCATGTAACATCATCCTATGCAATTCCTGTCCCTTTGCTCCCATAAATTCATCTCAGTGGTTCATCTAATTCACTAGAGGCATTTCTTACTGTCTCTTGAGATGAGAAGGATACTAATTAACTCTCTTCCTTTTTAGGTATGGATTCCAAGGCATTTCAGAGATTAAATCAAAGTTCACCTTGATGAAGGTAAACCTATCCTCCAGGTTTCCTTCCCTCTTTTCCAGATTCTATCCAGTTTAAGCAACATTTTTTTTCTAGTCTTGAAGTGAACCAAACTCAATGTCAGAGGTAGATAAGTGACCCAGAAAAGGGTCTCCAAGCTAATTCTCATTGCAAACTTCTCTCCAACTTTCAAGAGGCCATGTCCAGTAAGCATTAAGGGAAATATACTACAAATAAGAAGACAGTAATGGGTTCATGAACAATAGAAAGCATGTGACTTTGTGAAGCATGAAATATATCAGACAAACTTAACACCTCTTTAATCACCTTCCCCCTTTAGTTTGTTCCTACACACACACACACACACACACACACACACACACACACACACACACACACATACACACACACGCACACACGCAAAGTTATACTGGGATTGGATCACAGCAGAAGATGCAAATTTAGAGAGTTCTAAAATATTTCATTAACTGCCACACAAAATTTCAGCCATGAATGAATTTAAATTGTCTGAGCTGAAGACTGTCATGCAGGATAGAGTCAAAAGCAAAGAAAGATGAAGGAAAGAGATGAGGAGAATGTCAGAAGACTAGAAGTCCTATTTAAAGAGGCAGGGAGATGGTACAATGGATAGAGTGAAGGACCTGAAGTCAGGAAGACCTAAGTTCAACTCTAACCTTAGATACTTACAAGCAAAATGGGCAGATCACAAACTCTGAGGGCCTCAGTTTCCTCATTGGTTATATATGTGTGTGTGTGTACATAGACATACACACACATATAGGTATGTATGTGTGTAGATAGATAGATAGACAGACATATAAGGACAAGAATATGGATATGGATATGGATATAGATAGTTAGGTGATACAGTACACACAGAGCCAGGCCTATAGTCAGGAACATATCTTCATGAGTTCAAATCTGGCCTTAGACACTTACTAACTGTGTGACCCTGAACAAGTCACTTAACCCAGTTTGCCTCTGTTTCCTCATCTGTAAAATAAGCTGCAGAAGGAAATGGCAAACCACTGCAGTAACTTTGCCAAAAAAACCCCAAATGGGGTCACAAAGAGTGAGACATGACTGAAACAGCTGAATAACAACATACACACACATACACACATATATAATACAATCTTAATATATACATCTACAGATAGATGTATGTGTGTATATACATATACATGTGAATATATGTATATATATATATATATATATACACATATAAACAATATATAAACATAATATGGATGTCTTGATCCAATACACATAAACATGGAGAAGAATGGTTTCCACATCTGGCATTTGGAAACTAAGTCTTCATAGTTCTTTATCCCTACCACAATATGCTTTTTGAGGAGAAAGGAAAGAAAAGAAAGGTGAAAGTCCATCATAGTAAAGTAGTGATGCTACAAGATCCAGAAGCTTTCGTGTGTCTTTCCTTTCATACTGAGTACTATAACTACCTAATTTTGTGAGTATTCCCTTCAGGGAGGTGCAGTGACCATACTGCTACTGAACCATACAGGGTCAGGGTGCACATTACATTAATGGTGGATATTTATAAAGAGTTTGTGTTCCAAGATCTGTAAAGACCACATAACTAATTCATAACTACTGGGATCTTTGATTCAATTAGAAAAGACCTGTGAGATCATTTAGTTAAATCCCCTTATTCTACAGAAAAGGAAACCAAAGACTACGTGGAGTTACACAGGGATCATTGGCTGAGATTTGGAAGGGAACTCAGGGAAAAGGGCAAAGTTGCCTCCAGTTACCATATAATCAAACTGCTCATTTTACAAATAAGGGAACTGAGGCCCAGGGAGATTAAGGGATTTCTCCAAGGTCATACAATGAGTGAATATCAGATGCGGTAGCTCAACCCATGGCCTCTTACTCCAAAGTGAGTGCATAGCTGAGTAGGAATCTGAATTCAGGTCTTAATGATTCCAAACTTGGGGCTACTTTCTCCTTCATATTTAGAATCTATGAAAAAAAAATAGATGTATGATCCTTGAAGGTCTTAACAGGTAGACCGATAATAACAGCAAAAATCATAGGTTGGGCTAATGTAATGATACAGATGTTTAAAATGGGGGTGGGGTGGGATGGGAAGAACCAATTCATTTTAATTTGACAAACCTTAATTCCTACTCTGTATAAGGAATTGTCCTGAGTGGTGAGGGCCCACAGAGACAAAAAATACCAAGTTTTTGTCTTCAAGGAACTTTTAATTGAGTAGTGGAGAAAAGGTGTACACAGAGTAGAAGATGATGGTGTGCACAGTATTAAAGTACTAAGATATTCAAATTTGAAACAAAAATAGATCTAAAAGAGTTCAAATACTCCACCATCAAAGTGACAAGAGGAAACCTTGAAGGAATGGGAGCTTAAAGAAAGATCCTAGAGATGACATTTTTTTATAAGGAAGGCATGTGCCAGCAATGTGGCACGACCAGAGATATGAAGGTCAGTATTTCTGAGAAAGAGACAAAGTGTGGCTTAATCTGTTCTTTGTAAAACTCCAATGAGACTGAACTAGGAATCCATCACTGAACTTGGGACACCTCAGGGTTAGAAAAAGCACTGCCAAATTACAGATCATCAAGAGAAGAACAATGAAAATGATGAAGGGAACCTGGGAGACTGGTTTATAGAGAATAATTAGTAGAATTAAATGTGTAGAATTTGGCTAGAGAAATGATTAACAGAGAATGTGATACCAATATAAAACACCAAGGAAGAAGTAGCCAAGGGGAAAAAAGAGTGGGATTAAAAAATAAGATAAAGGAAAATATTGGCTGAATTTTAGGAAATGTTTTACAATGAGGAGAACTTTAATGGCATCCTGAGGCATAATATCCTGGGGGAAAGCAGAATTGTCATTTAAAAGGACTCTTGAAAGACTTAACTAAACTTCCCTTGAGATTTCTGTGCAATTGACCTACCCTGAAAAGATCTAAGTTGGAAAACTTCATCTGGGGACTCTGATTCAATTAGAAGCAGTAATGTGTTATAAATAGTTGGTGCTCAATAAATACTTAGTCTACAAAGTTAAGCAACTCATAATTGAAATAGAACTTGTCCTTTTCAAAGTTATTAACATCTTTATCATTACTTCAGGATTATTCAGCCCAATAATGTCTCCAATTACTTTAACAAAAGAGAAGAGGCAGCAACCATGCCCATGGGAGGTAGACGAGATAGGTGGAAAGAGTCCTGGATGTGGAGTCAAAACACCTAAGTTCAAAGTATCCTCCTGCTATTTAATACCTCTGAGACTTTGGGCAAGCCATTTAACTCATCTAGGTCTGTTTCTTTATATATAAAAATAGGCTCCAAGGAACCTAGGGGTTCTTTGAAGTTCTAGAATGTGTATCTAATCCTATAAACTGAAGAACCAATTGTCCTACCTTTATGGAAGTCCAAGATCTAATCTCTAATGTCTAAGGAGTCCAGGTACTAAATAATAACCCTAATTTCTAAGACAAGCAAACTGACAAAACCACTGAAATAACAATAAAATAATAGCCTAAGTAATTAGCTGTAAGAATAGAGACAGAATGCATTTGGAATAAGAAAAGGTGGAACTCAACCCAGAAAGAGGGATGGGAGAGAGAACAAGAAAGAGTCAAGTTAGAAGGCAACAAACTTCCTGTCCCAGTCCCGATTTTGTAAAGTCAATTTCATCACTCTCCCACAAAATTCTGTCCTAAATAAATGTTTCCATTTTATGGGAAAAGGACCCACATGAACAAAAATATTTATAGCAGCTCTTTTTGTGGTGGCCAAGAACTGGAAATCAAGGGGAGGTCCATCAATTGGGGAATGGCTGAACAAGTTGTGGTATATGAATGTAATGGAATACTATTGTGCTATAAAAAATGATGAACACGACGACTTCAGAAAATCCTGGATTTATATGAACTGATGCTGAATGAGTGAGCAGAACCAGGAGAACACTGTTCACAGAAACAGCCACAGTGTGCGAGGACTGATTTTGACAAGACTTAGCCCTTCTCAGCAATGCAAGGACCTAAAACAATTCCAAAAATCTTATGATGGAAAATAACATTGACTTCCAGAGAAAGAACTATGGAGTTAGAATCAGAGTGAAGCAGATTATTTTCTTTTTTGTTTTATTTTGTTTTTTTTCTTTCTCATAGTTTCTCTACTTCATTATAATTCTTCCGTGCAACATGACTAATGTGAAAATTTGTTTGATAGGAATGTATGTGTACAGTCCATATCAGATTGTAGACTGTCTTGGGGAGGGAGGGGAGAGAGAGGGGGAGAAAATTTAAAATCCATGGAAGTGAATGTTGAAAACTAAAAATAAATTGGAAGAAAACAAAAAAGTTTCCATTTACCTACTGTAGTACACCAATTGAGATTTAATGTTAAAATATTTTTTCTTATCGGAATAGAAAAAATGGCAAGCACTGAGACAATGTCCTTTACTAACCTCTGATCTGAGTCTCAGGTACTCTCAACATAATTATGCCTGGTTCCATATTGCAAGGTCATTAGAGGATAATTAACCTTAACTAAGGCACTGAAGGCTTCCTTCTTGTAAAGACATATCCTGTATGATGTCACTCTAACCAATATTGTTCAAAGTAAAGTTATCCCCCAATATCATATCATAAAACCTCCCTATGTCTGCTTGGAAAAATTACCAAAGACTCAAATCAGAGGTTAGATGATTGATTTATATGCCTACTCTTCAAAGGATGCCCTATTTACTATTTCATTTATAATCTTGATTACATGGATCTCATTGGCTCTTTAGCACTGATATTTTCATGGAACCAGTGACCAGTGTTTGCTGTAGGGCTGCCCATGTTCTCTTTGGCTAAATGCCACTGGCAATGAAGTTCTTCCTGATTCCCACATCTACTAATCCTCTCCTTCCCCAAATTACCTTGTATATATAAATAAAAGTTGTCTCCCCTACTGGATGTAAGCTCCATGAAGATAAGGACTTTCATTCCTGTCTTTGTATTCCCAGTACACAGTGTCTGGAACTTAGCAGACTTTTAATAAATGCCTGTTGATTGAGTGACTTGGTCCAGTCTTAAGAATATGAAATAAGAGCTAATCACAAATGGTAGCCTCTGAGTAAGAATTTGAGGGAAAGTAAATTTATTCAACAGATTCATACACTTACAAAGTATCGCAAACTAAGTACCAATACAAAATGAGAAGGTGACAGAACAAAAAATTTTGGAGTTGAAAGGGACCTTAGGCGTCATCCAGTTCAACCTACTCATTTTCTGAGTAAGTCAACTTGAGTCTAAGAGAGGTGAGGAACCATAATCGAAGTATTATGATTAGGGATTTACTGGAGGGAAGGTAATAGAGTGATTATATGTTGATATGTTTCTCAGTGTCATGAATTTATGAGGTTTAGGTTGGTCCTAAGGCAGACAGGAGAAAAAAAACTCAACAACTTCAAAAAGTGACCACTAGTACTTTATATAGCCCGAAATAATGACCTAATGTAAGTTGAGCAGTTGAAGAGGATTCCATTGTTTTGTCACTTACTATGTCACTGTGAACAAGTCATTTAATTTCCCTGTCATTAGTTTCCTCATCTGTAAAATGAGTATATTGAATCAGATGACAGCTAATTCTCTTCCTGCTCTAAATCTACAAACTGTGATATTTTGACTTTATCCACAGATGTGAGAATACTAAAAAACTACAAAATATATCTAACTTATAGTATCTTTATAGTAAAGAGAAGAGAATAAGAAAATAATCACAACTTATATAATTCATTCTTTTTAGAAAAGTTGAGATGACGATCCCTACTACAATTACCCTTAAGTACCTAAAAAAAAAGAAAATGCTCCATAGCAATGTTTTTCTATGAAGAAAAATCCCATAATGAGCAGTATGGCAGCTTAAGTGATATGAAAGTACCTTTATGAGTGCTTTCTCCTTATGATGAAGTTTTGCCCTTCTTAGATCCCAATCCATGAAACATTTTTTTGATCAGCACAAAGCATCTTTCTCCTTACAAGATTTCATCTCCCAATTCTGATTGAAAACTCCTCCTAAAAATGAGTGTTTATGTGTGAGTGTATTTAAGGCTCTGAAACGATAGCGTAAGGACAACTCAAGTATTCTGGTGATCTCCACAATCTCCTTGAAAGAGAAGAAACATCCTCAAGTGGCTCTCCTGATGTGGGAAACACTTTTTACCAAATGAATCAAGTAGCCTCAAAATGTTTCAATGAGAAACCCAATCATAGAACCTGGACTGGGTTTGCAATGGAGTCTAAATAGGTGTCCTGTGGAGTTGAAGATCAATTAGTACCTCGTTTACCTCTGCCAATGGAATATTTATCTGTTTGTTGTCCATTTCTGCCTAGGGATCACTGAGCTAAAAAATGGTACACTGCATTCAGTTAAAAAAATCATTTTGTCTAAAACCTGGCATAGGTTTCTATGTAGCATTATATCCTTGCAATTATAAATGGGGAAAAGAAGGATAGTCTCATTTTACAGGTACCAAAAATAAAATTGAGAGGGTATATGTTTGTTATTGACATGTGTTATAGAGGAAAGGGCACTGCATTTGGATTCAGAGGCCTTCACTTTTAAGTTTACTACCTGAGTGACTTAGGGAAACTCACTTTTCTTCTCCAGTTCACACTTTTCTAAAATGTAAAATAAGAAGGTCTGAACTAGATGATCTTTAATGTCCCTTTCCTGTTCTAAATTGGAATTGATAAACATTGGAATCGATATCAAAAGCCCTGACAGCTCTTTCCACTGGATTACAGGGCCATGTTTTTATGCTGGACTTGCTGTTAAGTTTAAAAACTGTCTTTGGCTCTCAAAATGATTATTTACCAGTGCTGACCAATGTCACCACTGCCTTCTCTAATCATTGCTCTTTGGGGGCTTTTCAAGACAGTAGACTAAAAGCAACCCCTAAACCCACAAAAAATTTTTAACAATCTTCTCAGTCTTTCTCATACGGAAGGAGAAAGAAGAGGCAGAAAAGTCATTTATTTATTTTAGTTCCATAGTCCTCTATAGTATAATGAGTGTGTGATGATTTCTTTTAATCTTTGGATACACAGATTGGGGGGTTGTTGTCATGGCTGATGTATTGTGAAATTCTGCAGAAACTCGAATACAACTAAGTCATAATATTGTGCATCCTCTTAATGATAAATATGGGACCAGAAAACCTCTCCCTGAGAGGGCTCCTGATACTATCCTCTCATTTACTTCCACACATCTGTCATGGACATTCCTAAACTAAAATTCTAGCCTTAACATCTCTCCAGTGTTACAGACTCATATCACCAACTGCCTGTTGGACATCTATACCTACGTGTCCTATAGGCTTCTCAAACTCAACATGTCCGCAACAGAACTCATTATCTCCCTGTCAAAACCTTCCCCACATTCCAAACTTACCTCTTTCTGTCCAGGGTATTACCAGCTTCCAATCATCCCATGTTTGCAATATTGGAGTCATATTAGAATTTTCCTTTTACATTCCACAAATCCGGTTAGAAGCCAATTCTATCCTACCTCCACAACATCTCTTGAATCCCTTTCCTTCTCCTCCCTCCTATAGCTAGCTCAAATTCAGGCCCTTAGATGAATGACTAGGTCTCTTGGCTTCTAGTTTCTCCTTCCTCAAAGCCTTCCTCCACAGAGCTGCCAAATTATTCTTCCTATGGCATAGATCTCATCATGTATGTCATTCTGCTGAAGAAGTTCCCTCCAAGCTAAAACATAAAATCCTCATCTTGGCATTTAAAAGCCTTTTGAAACTGGGCTCTTGCCTATATTTCCAGATTTAGTTTATAACACTCCCCTATATGAACTCTCCATTCCAGTCAAACTAACCTATTTGTTGCTCCCAGAACTAGGCATTTTTTCTTCCACCTTTCATGTCTTACTTAGACTATTCTTCTTCTCTACCTGGAATGGGCTCCTTCCTCATCACTGCCCCTTAAGAATGTCTGGTTTCCTATACCACTCAATTCATGTGCCTTCTCTAAGGGACACTCAATGGGAACTTCCAGTCATGAACACTCTTTGTCTCCTCAAATGAAATTATCTCCCAGTTAATCATATTTAGATACTTATGTAGGTGCTACTCATGCAGTGGCCACCATCTTTCTTCCTGCCTACTCCCATTGTCCTCCCTATTTTTTTTATTTTAATTACTATACCTCAAGGACAAGTACTTCAAAATTCTGCATACCAATCACCGGAGGCATAGCAAAAAGAGCTCTAGACTTGGAATCAAGAGACATGGGTTGAAATCTCAGTTCTGACATGTATCTGTATGATATTGGCAAGCCAGTGGCTTACCTGTTTGAGCTAGTTCCATCATTTGTAAGATGTGCACAATATTTCTATTCCCTAAATCATAGCCTTGCTTTAAGTGTTGGAAACCCAAAGGACAAAGCTTTTACTATTATTTTTTATTTATTTATTAATGAAAATAATAGCTCACATTGGCATACAACTTTACAACTGAAAGTATTTTACATCTATTATTTTATTTAACAACTATAAAAACTTTATGAAGGAGGCAATACAATATTATTCTCTTTTTTATAGATTAGTAAATTCAAAAGTTTATGTGACCATTCATGACATATGGGGACTGCGTGTTATAAGCTTCTTCTGATGTTTTCTGATGAAATGATGTGTCCGTAGATTGACTTAGTGGTCAGCTGAAATTTAAAATGTCAGGCATTTGGAAACCAACTAACTAATGGTCCTGAGTAATTCTTCCTTCATCATCCTACTATGCACATTTTATATCATTGTGTCCTGTAGAGTAATAGCTTCTTAATGAATAAATGAATGAAAAAGCATTTCTTAAAGAGTTACTATACTCAAGACAGTGTAGAGAGTTGGGTATATAAATAAATACAAGCTAGCAAGGCAATCCTTGTCTTCAAGCAACTTACATTCTAGTAGGGAGAGACAACATGTTACATAAAGGGGAGTGGTAGCCAGGGAGGAGTGTTTTGTATAAGGAAGTCAGAGTAAATTGTGATTGGAGTCACAGAGTAAATGATTGACATGTCCTTTTCTGGAAAGGTAGAGTGGCTTGATTGATGTTCTTAAAGCTGGAGTTAGAAAGTTGGCCATTTGACTGTGGGATGGGAGCTAATGGTATGGAGAGGTCAAGTATAGCAGAATGGTGAGCCTGAGACAAGGGAGAATGAATTTGTGTAGTGAACAAAACAACCATTTCAGTTCTTGGAATTACCATCTGCTCTAGATGACAAGCTCCTAAAAAGCAGAGAGATTGTTTGTTAAAGAAACTTTGTATAGTAATGTATTAATAAACTTTTAGATGGTGATTAGTGACCACCTGACTCTCAGGTAAGAAGTGAGGCTTTTACCTTGAAATTCACAGAATTTCAGAGGTCATGTATTCCATCCCAAATATGAACAAAAGTCCTATCTACAATATCCCCAGCAAGTAGTCAGCCAGTCTGCTTGAAGTCTCATGCACTTTTCGAGGCAATATCTCAATAGTCATGGCAGGAAGATAACATAGTCCCCAGGAAAGTGGGATTATCCTGCTATCTCTTAGAAAAGGCACTCATTTCCTGAGAAAAGTAAGATGATCCAAATTTTAGAATTAACTAACTCAGAGGTTATATCTGCCCAGTCACTTGAGAATTATCAAGCAACATCTTACAAAGCCTTAACAAAAATAGACAAGACAGACTGATAGGTAGACAGACAGACAGATAGATGATGGATAAATAAATAGGAATATATGTGTATATATATATATATACACATACACACACAAATACACACACACACACACACACACATATATGGAGAGAAGGAGAGAGAGACAGAAAGAGAAAGAAAGGAAGAGAGAGAGAGAGAGAATATGTTTATCATTTACTATGTTCCAGGCACTCTGTTAAGCACTGGGGACACAAAAACAAAAAAACAACCTGCTCTTTACTTTTAAGGAACTTATATCTGAATAGGGGAAAACAAAACATAGAAGGGAGTTAGAAAGGAGTGGGGAGGAAGGGCATGAGGAGAGCTCTCAGTGCTGGATAAAGCTGCCTGTGTGGAAGTAGAACTGTAGCTCAGAGTGAGCCAGAAGTGAAGTGGAACTGTGCGTCTGGGCTCCTCAAGATATGTTGGTCCCAAGCAAGAACACATCAGTCAGCAAGGACTTCCTTTGGGCCAGTCATTTTTAGGTGGACAAGGTGTAGGTGAAACACCCTAGAAAGCGAGTTGGAAGTGAAGTGGCATGATTCTTCTTCTGCCCTAGGTTTCAGGGAGCCATATGAGAAAAAAATAGAAGGAAGTACATTAGCCATAGAGGCAATTCCTTGCCCAGAATAGAAAAGTCTTGCTCAGTGCATCTGTTCCAGGAGCCTAATGACCTGAGCTGCCTTTAACTGGAAGAGTTCCAACTAGAGCAGAAATAACCAAGAGTACTGAAGAGTGAAAAGCAGCCAAAAGGACTCAGGCTTAGAATGGAAGTGCTCAGGGATGGAAGTGCATGGTGCAACAGGAGTGACAGCTGCATGTAGTGGGAAAGGGCAGGGCCAGAGGCCAAGATCCCTGGGTGACAAAACTATTCCTTAAAGTAATGGACTGAGCACCATAAGGCGGTGATCTAGTTCAGCAGTGACATGCTCCTTCTTCTTCCAAATAATTTAATTCAACAGACATTTATTAAGCACCAACTATGAGCCCTGCTTAGTTTGTCTACTTTAAATAGCTATTGTCACTTTTTATAAATGATCTAGTGGATCTTATTTCCTGACCTCTGACAAGTTTCAAATTATGGAACCCAAATCCTGGAAATTCTTTTTACCATCATCTACCTTCTCCCCAGAATAGTATTCAAACTGTCTTTTGAGAAATCTTCTATATTTTTAAGAGGGAAACTCTAATAAGATCCAAAAGAATGGTCCTTAAGCATAAAAAGAAGCTATGAATAAATCAGCTCGGAATTCCTCACTTAGGGTGGGAACTCCCTTATCTAACACAGAACATAACCCATATACAACATGGTACCTTAGTCCTAGACAACTACAAGCTGGTTAGAAAGGTTAAATGAGTTGCCCAGGATCAACAACACTGTTGTTGAGAACCCAGGTCTTCGTGACTCCAAACTCAGCATCATAGCTAGTATACCATTATGCTTCTGAAAAGAGGACAAAGAGAGGGAAAAGGAAGGAGAAGGGGAAGGAGGAGTGCAGAAGGCAGGAAAGAAGGGGAAGGAGAAGGAGGAGAATTTGCATTTACTTAAGCTCTAAGGTTTACTAAGTGCTTTACAAATATTATGTCTTTGATCCTCACAATTCAGAGAGACAGACATTTTTACTATACCTGCTTTACATAAAAGAAAAATGAGACAGGGATTAAGTGATTTACCCAGGGTCACACAGCAATTGTCAGAGACCACATTTGAATTGAGCTCTTCCTAATTCCAGGTTCAATTCTATCCACTGTGCTACCTAGGTCTCTCTAGAGCTGTAAGGGGCAAGTCATTTAGTCTACTCGTGCGTGCGCGCATGCACACACACACACGCACACACACACGCACACACACACACACACACACACACATACATACATTCACACTTTTTGTAAATGAGAAGACTTTTTGGAGAGGCTATACTAAGTATAAACTCTGAATCTGTAGAGGGGTGAAAAACAATGATAGTGCCTTCCATATAGATAAAAACCACATAACCAAATATTTGTTGAGCAAATATTCCTTAACTTCCAAAAATGTACAATATTATCTTCTGAAATCCTTGTAGTAAATTGGGATACCACTCCTCTCTTCAGACTCTCACACTGCATTGAACTATAACTCATTTAGAAAGAAGCTGTATATGGTCATGAAGGGGGAAAATAGAATAACCTTTTCCCATTCAGAACCATTTAGGACTAGCCTACTTAGAGGAAGTGAGGTGTAGACAAGATGGCTTCTCAAAGTGGCTGGGCAAAGCAATATCTACACAGCGCTCAGTTTCTTTGGTGAGGGTGGAAGGGATACAAGAAAAGGGGAGGATTAAAAAATGGGAAATTCCATGAGTCCCCATGGTATGAGAAGCAAAGTAGTATAGTGGAAAGAACACTGGATTTTGCATGATGGGGACACATTTAAAATCCATCTCTAATCAACCATCTAATATTAAGCTCCAACTATGTGCCAGGCTAGGTGCCATTCTAAATGATGGGTATGCAAAATACATGGTTTTTGACTTGGGAGTATACCAACTGCTAGAGGAACAAGTAAAAGCTTCATGTATCAAGTTGTGCTTAAATTGAGACTTGAAGGGAACACTTTTAGGATCCTCAATTCTAATATGATGTTTTAGAAGTTGGTTGAGTTTGGGGGGAATGCTAATGGGTTGTTTTAGTCCTATTCAGTAATTAGTTATAGGATCACAGCAGACCAATTAAAACTTCTGAGCCTCAACTGTCCTAATTTTCAAAATGAAAGCACCTCCTTCACAAGTTTGTTATGAAGATCAGTATGTGTATAAAGTATCTTACAAACTTTCAAGTGTCATGTGTGTCAGATAATTATGGCAACGATGGTGATGATGCTCCAAAAGCCTGAACCCACTGTTGAAATATGAACATCTGAATATCAATCAGCTGGTCCTCCATAGGTACAAGTTATGTGAATGGTGTAGAACAAGAACTTGGAGAGAAGACCTTAAACAGAGTATATCTAGTACTATGTCATCCCATATATATGAACCCAAGAGAGTCCTCTTGAAAAGTGATTCCCCCAGGCTTGCTCTGTACACATTAAGTCCAATACTCTTAGTTCAGTGGACATCAGCAGAAAATGTTTGCAAGAGCTTGAGTAACTGTCCAAAAGAGTCCTTCATCAAAAATCCCCTATTTTTTTCCCTATTACACATAATGAACTAATCTGGGGATCACATGGAACTTGTATTCCATCTGGAATACCCTCCTCCCCCTTCCTCAATTTGCTTTTAGTTAAACAGTATTTATCAGACAGACATTTAATAAAGTGTTAGTAACACCAAATTATATCCAAGTGACTCAACTCTTGGTCAGAATCTAACAAAAAGGTTGTTTCTAGTTTAATTCAGGCTTCTCCCCAAGTTATCTACCTTCATTACACAGAAAACTTGCAGCCCTTGGTGAAAAGTAAATGCCTGCATGACAGGTCAACTAGGCTGGCCTCTCTTTTAAAGCATCATACAGGTATTAACACAAACAATGAACGAGAACATTTATTCAATGCTTTATTCTTCTCTAACATTGTCATACTTTGGGCTCAATTTTCCTGCAAATTCCTTTCATTTTTCCTTTATAAAACATAATTTGTATAAAACAGAACAAAAATCCTGAGACTTTTTGGTAATTATACTTCAACTAAGGAAGTGAAATGCCATTGTCTTCTCTTATAAACATATAAAACAGTGATATGTGGATGGAGACTGTTTATGAATAAATAAATATACCCACAGTTGGGTGTATTTGTGCACTTATTACTATGATGTAAATAGCCACACAGATGCTACATACAAAAAGGGGCATAAGAATCAAAAGAAAATTTAAAAGCCCTATTCCTATACCTCGAATGCATCAGTGTAACACCAAGTAGAAGACTAAGGACTTTAACCTATCAGAACTGTAACTACTACCCAACAAAACCCCGATGGGAACGCAGCAGGGAGGGCATAAGATGAAGCTCTGCAAGCATTCAAATTAATTGGAAACAGAGTCCAGTTTGTTGGGAGCTCAGTTTCCAAGAATGCCTTTCCACAATTCAGCAAGTTTATAGCTCCTTCGAAGCTTGGCAAGTGCCCCTTCACTGATGAGAAGTTATCCCCTTCAAAATATGGAAAGTCACTGGGTGATACAAAAACTACATCTCAATAGCAATGCACAGATGTTTCCACTAAAATAGAGCTGTTTCAACCCAGGCTAAGAAAGGCAGCTCAGACCCCTTGCAAGAGCTTGAAAAGGGGGGAAAGGGCACATGTCTTGGGTGTATTTATTGCTGTGTTGGTCACTAAACAGGAATTTGGCCTCCTACCCTACCACAATATTGAGATACTGCCTGGGTCAGCCATAAGCTAAAATAAAAATCTGGTCGAGCCAGTTGTGTCAAAGAGATGGTCCATTACGCAGTGCCACTGCAGCCCCCAAGAGAACCTGGATGTTGGGCTACATTTGTGAATTTTTTTTAATTGGTTGTGTTTGGATTTCTGAAGAATGAAAAGTTTGAAGCAAGAGAATGAGATAGTTGAGAAGTTTTTGAAAATACCAGAGAAGGGAATTTGATATGTAGCAAACATCTGCCCTGAGGCTTGCTGGCCCTGTTACTGAAGAGTCAACCTGCAGGACAGCAAGAGCTCAAATAAGCATTTTCCTATGTCAATGGTTTTGCAATTCCCCAAATGCAAGAATGACCAGAGCATGTACTGCTGAACCATGTTAATCTTTCTAATGACGAGTTTTATTTAGGGAGCATTTTTCTTGCACTACTCCACTCTGGGTCTACGAAAGACTATTCTAACTACAAGATTAATTGAATGTTGAGTTTCTGTACTTATGTTTATCAAGATGTGGGTAAATGCCTCTCTATCTCATTTTAAGGTAAATGTTATCATTCCCACATTCTATATGGAGTGTAGAGAATCCAAAACACAGAGAAATTATGTGATTGATTAAAGCCCTCGATAGAATGGCTAGAACTTTAAAAAAAAGAAAAGAAAAGAAAAAAGTTAACTTTCTGAGAAGAGGGATTCATTCTATTGAAAATAATTCTCCTAAGACAATGTAAACTTCTGGAAGAGAGGGACAGTTTTGGTTTGAGTCCTTATTTTGCCAACATTGAGCATAATGCCTTGAAAATAATAATAGGAGGTATTCAATAAATGTTTGTTGAATTTCATAAGCATCTGGGTAGTAGAAGAGAAAGACCACTGGATCCTAAGTTAGAGATCCTGTCATTGAAACCCAACTTTATCATTTACTATCCATATAATATTGGGCAAGTCACTTTCACATCTTGGGACCTTAGCTGACTCACAGGAAGAGTTAGATGGAACGATTTCTAAGGTCTGACCTAGGTCTAGATTCAGAGATGCCATTTATTAGAAGCAGTGAGACAGATGGGATAGAGTTTTGAGCTTGAAATTAGAAAGACCTTAAGTAGTCATAGGATCTTAAGCAAAACATTTAAGAACTCTGTGACCCAGTTTTCTCATTTGTAATTGACACCATCTACGTCAGTGGATGTTGTAGGGATAGAATGAAATGATGTACAAAAGATGGTCTAGAGACCTTAAAGTGCTATATAATGCTAGTTATTTATTAGTATTAGTATTAGTATTTATTGTGTGACCGTCCCTTGATATGCTAAGCATGGGGGCATAGACCAAGTGCTACACCGGGTGTCAGGAACATCTGATTTCAGGACCCATTGCTGTGTGTGACCATAAACATATCAATAAATCTTGTTGGTTCTGAACTTTCTCATCTGTAAGTAGGGACAATCATACCTGCGTTATGATCTTCATGGGTGTTATGTGACTCAAATGAAGTAATTTAATTTAAATCAAACATTCCTTACTCACATCCTATATGCCAGGTACAAAGCTATGGCGTTTGGAAAACAAAAATAAAATTATCCCTCCCTTCAAGGGGCTTAAACTCCATTAGACCAGAAGTGTCAAACATGGTGCCCACAGTCACAATGAGGCCATGACACTCCAGAGTGCCACCTGAATCAGATCAAAATATAATTGGGAAATATTTAACAACAAAAAAAGTAAAAATACAAGAAAGTAGAGATAATGTTAATATGTGGTTTTCTAAGTCAATATGCACTCTTCAGGGATCCTTATTTATGGTTTAATGGTTCCCATTTCTTTTTTACTTTGACATCACTGCAATAGAAGAAGTAATTTGAACACAAGTAAATGAATATAAATACAAAGTCATTTCAAGAAGGAAAGTGATTTTTTTTTTCTGGAGCATACAAACTGCTTTACAAATTTTAGAGTTCTATATAAAAGCTGGTTAATCTTAGCACAGCCACATGCTTACCTTAGAAGTTAGACATTTCTGTTTTATTTAAAATAACACCTGAGTTGCCCCCAAGAGGTAAGAAAAGGATGCAGCCTCTTTGGACTCAGGATAAAAGATAGATTCTCCACATTCAGCTTAAGAGAATCTCAGAGGAAAACGGGTAAGACAGGATGAATGACTTCCTTGAATGTAAGGAAGAAACAACTTCTGCTAGGATCAGCTCTCAATTACCTGGCTAGATCATTTGTCTTCCACTTAGTCAATTAAATTCTTATTATTAATACTCTTTACAAACAGGAATAAGAAAGAATGACTAGCTGAAAGAGAAGGCCTTAGGAAATACAACTGCGTCCCATTCCAAGGGAACAAATGTACCTGAAGAAACCTGAGATGGAGAAAAGCAGCCCAACTCTGCTTAAACTTGTTTTGTTTTTTTTTTTAACATCAGTCTGAGAAGGCTGCCCAAACTTAGCACTATGTGAGGAGCATTTTGGGTGCTCAGCATGAATGCACAGTGGGTAAACCAGGTAACTTTCCTGACCAAGATCTTTACAACATGGCTTCATTATTTGATATCAAGCATTTTAAATTCAGATGCCATCTGAAAAAAAATGCATATCCAAATACTCATGCAAAAATATATTCCAAAGCTTATCAAATACAAATTACATTTGGATTATCTCCTGGGCCAGATTACTTTTTCTATTGCTATACTCATTTGCAAAGGTAATCAAGAATGGATAGAATAATGTGATGTTTCTTTGCCTGTATGTTAGGGACCTGAATGATCTCTTTGATGTGAATTCAAGCATTCTTTAGGAAAATATTGATGATGGTGATATTTTTTCCTTTAAAACATGACATATGAAAGTGTATCAAAAAACTTGTTAGGCATGGCAAACTGTGTATATGTACATAGATGTAATTCACTCTATTTTATGTGAAAATTTCCCTAACTTCTCACTAATAACTAGCAAAATGCAATAGTCCCAGACCTCCCAGACAAACTTTTATGAGCTTTGTCAGTATATTTCCAGCACCAAAGTGTTCCCAGACAAATTAGTTTGGGAAATCATTTCAGGCTGTGTTTCAAAAACAGGTGTGATATAATGACCCTCTAGGGTTTTTAAGGGGCCCTTAACTTACTAGCTGCATCCATGAGTTCCTTGTCCTTCCCTCAAAAGTAAAACCCATCTATGTAAGCTATGAAATGTGAGAAAACTCTTTCACCAGCTCTAAATTTTAATGGATAATATAAAACCAGATTTGAAATGCCAACCGTCTCTAGAAGTTTTATTCCAGAGCAAAAGGAGTAGTCTTGCATCAGGTACCCTTGATTCACCTTTTGTCTCTTATAAAAATAGGAGGACTATATCCTTCTCTACATACCAGAGCAACAAAAGATGGTCCTTTGCAATATTACTTAAATACTTGTCAAGTTGAACTGGACTGAACCAAGGTTAGTTGTAGCTGAGTAGAGCAAGTCCCATCTCTAAACTAAGGTACAGAAAGAGAAATGTAGCAAGGTTCTCTGTGCATAAAATGGAAAACATGGGGAATTTGATTTGATGCTGAGCAACCATTTGGAGAGTTGCGATGCATGTGAGGTCTGGAGATTCATTTCTCAACATTCCCCCACACACGTAGCCTTAGTCAGCCTAGCTTGAGAAATTCAGCCTCTCTTGGAAACCCTAGGGATCCAAAAATGTCCATTGTCCTTAGAGGAAAGAACGACTGTGCTATGTGAAGTTTTTTTATCTGAAAAGCTCTGTCCCAAATATATCCATGATGAAAGGATATTATTGTGGGGAGCTGAAAGATTGGATATGTGACTATAAAGAATTGCATTTTGACAAATATATGAGCATGGTTATATGTACGTATATGGATATATATGTCTATACACATGGCTATATGTATATATGTCTATATACGTATACAGTGTCTTTCTTTAAAACAGTTCCTTTGGAAAAATAGACACTTTTCCATAAGAACACAGTCCAAATCCTTCATTTTGCAGTTGAGGCAACTGAGACCTAGGAAAGTTAAATCATTTACCAAGATTACATAGGTAGTAAGCACCAGAAGTGATACTTAGTTACAAGCCAGTCCTCTCTCCGTTGTACCACCTGCCCTTGTCGTAAAAACGGTGCTTTTATTTCTTCATGTTTTTGGTACTCCTCTTTCAGAACTGTTTTTGGAGCCAATTTAACCATTAATATCAGAAATTTAGTCTCATTACTATAGGCAACATAGTCCAGAGCAGGGGTTCTTAACCTTTCTTGTGTCATGGACCAATCTGCCAATCTAGTAAAGCCTGTGGTAACCTTCTCAGAATATGTTTTTATAAATGAATAAAATTGAATAAATAAGGTTTCAAAGGAAATTAATTGTAATAATGTACAGTTTATCAAAAATTAATAATTTATATTAATGTGATTAATCATATTTATAATATTGATTTTAATAATTTGTATTAATTATAATATGTATTATATTGATTAATTATAATAACATATATTAACGTATAATTATTAAGGGCAGTTAGGTGGTTCAGTGGATAGGGTACCAGGCCTGGAATCAGTAAGACCTGAGTTTAAATAAGGCCTAGGACACATACTAGCTGTGTGACCCTGGGCAAGTCATTTAACTTTGCCTCAGTATCCTCATCTGTGAAATGAGTTAGAGAAGGAAATGGCAAACCACTGTAATATATTGCCAAGAAAACCCCAAAATGAAGTAGCCCCAATGATTCACATTGAATGTATGAATACTGAGTAGATAAAACTGGGTTGCACGGGGAGGTCAATACAAAATACAAACAATGCAATTACAAGAGCAAAAGCACCTCAACAGTGGTAAATCTAGAAAAATTTGACCCAGGATATTGATTGTGCCAGATCTAAGTTTTGAAGGAAGCTCAGCTTCATTAAGGACAGAGGTAGGTTCATTTCAGACATTGGTGACCACTTGTGTATATTACATTGGTATGAATTCCCACATCACTTTGAAAAATTGATTCCAAATGACTTTGTTTCAAAAATATCAAATATTTTTCCCTCAAAGGTCTGTCACCATGAGGACACTTGGATTAATCAGTATAGACTCTTAAGAGCATTTCCAAAGAAGGCTTCCAAAACTGTTGGGACCATTATAGATAGTCTATGAAACCAAACTATAATTGCTATGAAGGTCAACATTAGAAGTTCAGATATATTACCTTTTTTTAAAGTCATCAGCACCACATTTCACATCTAATTAAATGATATCAAAGGACCAGCAACATTCCCTTCTTTTATTCCCCAGACTTACTTTTGAATGAATTTTGGCAATTTCTAAAAATTAAAGCCACTCTCAGAGAAAAAAAGATTTGCCACCACTTAACAATGTACCTGTATTGTTGGAACCTAGCCTCTTCCTTCTATTTCTTCATGCATTTTTTTTGATTGATGGGAGTGTTTTCAGCTATTGATTCACTTATTTATACTGTTAAAAAAAATTATTAAGATGAGGCAATCAAGAAACACTGTTTATTCTTCAAGAAGTGGAAATGCACTCACACAAAGGATTGGATATCTAGCCATCATTTTCTTGTTTAAATTTCCAGTTCTTTCTTGTTCTCTGATTCAGTTTGGTTTTTTTTTTTTGGCCACAAACCACTTTGGTAAAACAGTTCTCCCCCTCTTCCCACCACTGATGTCTTCAACCTGCCAATGCTCTACCTTCTCTAGCCCTCTTCTCATCTACTAAGGTCATCTATAAGACCACAAGAAGCCAGTTCACAAACCACTTGTGAACCACAGACTATAATTTATGTGTTTTGGTTGGGGTAGAGGTGGGCTTTGGAGTAGTTAATAATTAAATCCAGAAGAAAGATGAAAGGTCAACATTTCAGGGAACTGAACAGAAATTACAATGTTTTTAGTCAATCAACTGATTGCAGTAGATAAATTCCTAAGGGATTCCTTCACCCTGCAACCTAACCCCATTTCCTTGCTCAGCCTCCCTTAGGGGAACATCAGGTTTGAAATTGAAACAGGTTATATGAAGGTAGCACATTCTTTGGAAAAACTGTAGATCTGTAATTATCTTGACAGGTCACAAAACCACTCCCTCTTTCTTCTGTCAAGATGATACCTGGAGAGAAGCAAATAGCTATCCATTGAGGAACCTAAGTTATCAGGTCTCTCCAGTGTGCAAGGGTTTGGGGATGGGGGAAGTACCAAAACAGAAAGAGATTAAACTCTAAAGATTCAAGTCATTTGCTCAAGGTTACAAGCATGTTTGTTAATAGTAAAGCCAGGTCATGAACATCAGCTGATAGACTTTCTAGTGATAGGATAAGTCCTTTATACTCTGGAACTGGAGCAACTTCAATGCAGTTTCTGCAGGTTCATTCCCAGCATTCATATTTATGTCTGAATGTAGTGAATTAGCCAAATTTAATTGCAGAAGAATATATATGTATGTATACTATACATAGTCTATGCATGTGTTTTATATGCATTTGTGCATAGATATATGCATATATATAAGTGAATGTGTATATATATAGCTGTATATGAATCTATGTATATACATATATAGTCATTCTTGCCATATGACAGAGTAGGAAAAAATTATTTAATATGGCTAATTTTTAGGGCTTACTGAAAGGCATTCATTGAAAGCACCAAAACTCTTTTTGTTCAAACCACATAAAAGGAAAAAAATATTTTTATAGTTATCCTCAAATGAAAGAAAAGAGAAAGCTATCAAGGCATAGAAATTTAACTCTGCATAATTGAAGACATATAGGAGTATCATTAGTGTAAATATCCCTTTATTTAACCTATAATACTTATCCTGTCCTGCAGAGTAATGCTGATGAAATAATAGATTTTACACATTTAAAAAAATATTAGATAATATTGCCTAAGTCCCTTGTCTTACATTCAAGGTAACTGTTTTCATAGATGTGTTACTTCTACTTCTCCGGTTAACTGGGAAATACTTCTGCACACTAGTTTATATCAAATTACTACCCTTCAAAGGGATGGAATTTTGGGAAAAATAATTCCTTCCCAATGTCATAGAACTGAAAGAGATGAAAATTTTGATTTCACCAAACTCTGCAGTGGGTAGAACTTATTTTTAGAATCAAAATGGAATAGTTTTGATATTTAACAATGTGTTTATGGAAGAATTATAATCTTAAGTAGTTTATATTTTAATTGAAAATCTTATGTAGAACTTAATATAATCGTCAATAAGATAGGGTTGGGTTTTTATAGTTCTGTAGAGAAGTTCTATAATCTACAGCAATAATTATCATGCCCATTTTACAAATGAGAATTTTGGAATCCCAGAGATACTCGTCAAAGACCTCACAACCAATTAACAGCGATAGGTATGCTTAAATTGGCTTGCCCACTTCTTGTTAACCTGAACTTGAACAACTTGAACACTTAGGGACAAAAAAAGCTCCAAATCAATTGGTGAGACAAAGTACAATTTGGAACATATGTTATCCTGAACTGGAATACAGAATTCTAATATTGGAGGAGTCATCATATAACAAATTATGCTAATTTAACACAGATTCACCATGTCCATCCATACATATAACAACTCAGGTGTATATGAAGAGGGTGCTGGTTAAATGGAAAAGCCATATACGATAAACACTATGATGTTCATTCACTCAATAATAATTTCTTAGACATGTATTATGTCCAAGGCACTATGCATAAGCATTGAGGATACAACATAAGACAAAAAACAGTCTGGAGTTTACATTTACTGGGAGGACATTACATTTGGACAGATAATTAATTACAAGATAGCTTGAGAGGGCAAGAAAACACTAACAAGCTAGGCAGATCAGGTTGTTTCTCTTAGGGGTCAGCACTTGAGTCTAAGTATGCTAAGAGGAAGAGAGGAGAATGCATCATCATCATCAATAAAGGGTATTGGAAATTGGTTTGAATGCATACTCCCTGTGTGGTATATTTAGGAAGTTTTTAAAATTTTAATCATTAATATCACCTTGTTTTATAGGAATCTGTTCCTTTAAAAAAAAAAACTTAAGCAGGTAAAAAACATTTGATTGAAGACTCCAGAGAATCAGCTTGCAGTTACAGAGGCTTTCCTCTATAAGATTCAAGCGTGGGTGCACTGTTTCCATAACTCACTTCTGCTGCATAAGAGCAAGCCAACAGGCAACACTGTAAGATTGTGAGGAAGCCATCTCGGCTCTGTTCCTAGCCTAGGATGGTATGGAGACAGGATAAGCACCCTGTTGATTAATAGCTGCTTTGCTTCCAATACTGAATTGCTACGACAATCGTATGTTAAAACATAATTATGGCTCACAAAATGAGTTTGTAATTTGGTTAGTCCAAGAATAATGTTTCAGTGAACATTGTATAAAACAGTCTGTGATATGTGTTAAGGAGCTATTTTCAATTAAAGTCTTGTTTAGAGACTATGTCGATTATTAAAACACTGATTTCAGGAAGCCCAGAGGGACAACAGACTTGTGACTTGTTTCTAAACTGAAGATATCTAGATTTCTCATTCTTATACCCACTAGACATTCTCACAGATACATTCACAGTATAGGTTATCTCTTTGATCTGGGGTGTCTTAGGAGGAGGAAGAAGGTCACTAGAGGGAGAGCATTCCGTTCAAAAACAATAAAAAGTGTACTTTAAAAAAAAAGAAATACAAATAGAAAACTCCAAGGTGAATGAGAATACCTAAAATTACAAAGTACAGAGAGAGAAAAAATATTAGCAGAAAGGATTCAGGAAGAAGGAAGGCATATGTTTCCAGCAGAGTAGTCTGAGTATACTCTACCATTTGCAGAATCAGAGGCTCATAATCTAGATTTGCTATTTATAAACTGTGTGGCCTGTCACTCATTTCCCTGAGGTCTCAGTTTCCCCACATGTAAAGATAGGGGACTGAACAAATCATACAATCTCCAAGCTTTTCATTACCCTGAGAGTACTTGAGGTCAGAAATGCAAGTCAACTAGTATTAAACACTTACTGTGTGCCAGGCACAGTGCTGGGAATTAGAAATCAAAGATGGCAAAAACTACCTTCGGAGACCACATTCCAGTGGGGAACGGCAAGTCAAATCTCTGTCATCTACAGAATCAAGGTGCGATGTAACACTTAAGCTCATTGGCTTCACTGTCCCCATTCCTCCCACACTTTGAGAAAGACACTCAGTTTTCCAGAGCAGACCATGGCTACAAATCTTGTTCCATTCACTTAACTGCAATTCCGGTGTTCTCCCACCCTCCATGTCCCATTGCAATACATGCATGAATGAATATCTTCAATGTAAACATTTTAAAGAATTTGATAAAGCCTTTTCAGGCAATAAAAAAAGAAGAAAACAGGGATAACCGGCAAACAACTATGTACAAACAAAATAGAGAAAGATCAAACTGGAGGCAACCAGAGGCAAAAGGGTAGAAGTAAGGGGTAGGTGAGGTGGTCCAAAAAACACGAAGTAGAAAGCAGGACTTTAGGGAGATTTGAAGGAAATAGAAAGCAGAGATGGGAGGTGATATGGGGGTAACCATCAATGAAAATACACAGGTTCAGAAGGTAAGAAGTATGATGAATAGATCACTTCACTTGGAGATCAAGAAGAAAGGGGATAAAATCTTGCCTATAACCCTTATTAGCTATGTAGCCATGGGTAAACATATTTTCTCTAAACCTCAATTTCCTTTTCTGTAAAACAGATTTAACAGTTATCTGTAAGCACCTACCTCACAAGGCTGTTGTAAGGCTCCAAAAAGATAGTGTGTAAAACACTTTGTACACTTTAGTGTGCCATATAAATGTCAGTTCATAAAGTCAGAGATTTAGATGGCCATGGGGCCTTAGAGGTCATCTAGCAGAACTCATTCATTTTACAGATGAGGAAACAGAGCCCTAGAGAGGCTAACTGATTTGCCCAAGGTCATATAAGCAATAAGTTGAAACCTAGAATTCAAACTCATATCCTCTGGCTCTAAATGCAGTATTTTTTCCTCCACTGAGACATACCCCTCTCCTCCTAGTCATTATAATACTTAATTTCACAGTTGTGGCAAAATCTACACACGTAAAAGTTCGATTTTCATGTAGAAATAATAATCTTAATACTAAGTGGAGAAACTATTATGATTTCTACTTGGTGATCTACAAACACCGTCAATAACAAGAGAAAATACCTTTCCCAACTATCTCTCTGTGATAAAAGTTACTACAAACCTCAATTTTCTGGTATTTGGTTTATTATTAGTTTGTTTTAGGTCTGCCGGATCCTTCCTGTAAACCAGTTGGAATGAATGGAAAGATTCCAAATTTTAACTCTGGGCTCTACATTATCCATTAGGAATAAAGGGAACTAGAAACCTCTATAAAAATATGAAACCTAATCACTTTCCTAGAGGAAATTCAAGTTCTTCTCACATTGTCCATTATTTCTAAGGTTTATTTTTCTTGACATATATATGCAATATATGTATATAATGTGTGCATATATATAATTATTCTCTACTTGACATTCATTTTTTAAAATGTTGAATTCTAAATTGTCTCCCTCTTTCCAGTTCCTCCATTATTGAGAAGACTTATTGCATCTTATTGAGAACTTATTGAGAAAACAAGCAATATGCTATCAATTATATATGTAAAGTCATGCAAAACATATTTCAATATTAGCCACATTACCAAAAAGGCAAGAAAAATAGAGTGGATAAAAGTATACTTCAGTCTACAATCAGAGTTAATCAGTTTTCTCTGTGTGTGTAGATAGCATTTTTCATTGTGAGTCCTTAGGAATAGTTTAGTACTGATTAGAGCAGATTCACAGTTGGTCACCATTAAAATGTTGCAGTTACTAAGTACAGTACAATGTTTCCTCGGATTCTGTTCATTTCATTTGCATATAAACCTTCCTTGGTTTCTCTGGAGTCATCCTGCTTATCATTTCTTAGAGTACAATAGTATTCCATCATAATCATATAACAACTTGATTAATCATTCCTCAATTGATGAGCTTCCCCCCTCAGTTTCCAATTATTTGCCAACAATAAAATTGCCATCAATATTTCATGCATATAGGTCATTTTCCTTTTTCTTTGATCTCTTTGAGATACAGATCTAGTAGTGGTATTGCTGAGTCAAAGAGTACATACAGATTTCTACCCCTTCCAATATATTTCCAAATCATTCTCCAGAATGGTTAGACCAGTTCACAGCTCCACTAACAGTGCCTTAGTGTCCCGATTTTTCCCATATCCCCTCCTGCATTTTTTATGTTCCCTTTCCATCATGTTAACCAATATGATATAGGTGTGCAATGTGGTACCTGAGAATTGTTTTTATTTATATTTCTCTAATCAATGGTGATTCAGAGCATTTTTATATGACTACAGATAGCTTTCTTCTTCTAAAAGCTGCCTGTTCATATCCTTTGACCATTTATCAGTTGGGGAATGGATCTTGTTTTTTTTTACATTTGACTCAGTTCCTTATACATCTGAGAAATGAAGCCTTTGTCAAAGTATCTTGCTGTTAAAAAAAACAAAACATGCCTTTTCCCCAGTTTCCTGCTTTCCTTCTAATTTTGGCTTCATTGGTTTGATTTGTGCAAAAAGTTTTAATTTCACATAAACAGAATTACCCATTATACTTCTCATGATCCTCTGTTTCCTGTTTGGTCAAACATTTTCCTTATCAATAGGTATGACAGGTAAATGTTCTCACGCTCCTCTAATTTGCTTATGTTTCTTGACTTTTTAAAAGAACAAGTTTCTGTGAAAGCATAGGTTTTCAGAGGGTACAGAATGTTGTCAGGGAATATAGGCAAGGGGGAAAAAGTTTTGTTTTGTTTATCTTCATCTACAGTCACTTATTTATGGAGGAAACAACTAGCCAAGAAAAAATATGTCCTTTCTTAGAGTGGGTCTTTCAGTGCTCTCAAAAAGGGTCTTACAAACTCACAAAATTTAAGAACTGGAAAGGACTTCAATAGATCATCTAGCCAGGGATTGGAAAATACATGCAACCTTCTAGGTTTTGGATATGGCCTGTTGACATCTGCCCAAGTTTTACAGAATAAATCCTTTTATTAAGGGGACTAGTTCTATGAAGTTTGGATTCAGTCAAAGGGTTACACTTGAGGACCCAGAGGTCCACATGTGGCCTTGAGGCTGCAGGTTCCCCATCCCTGAATTCTAGCCCAACTTCCTTCCTTCCTTTCTTTTTTTTTTAAACAAATGAGAAAGCTGAGACTAAGAGTAGGAAAATGGTTTGCCTAAGGTCACGCAGCTCTGTGAGTAAAGCCAGGACTAGAACTCAGTCATCCTGAGTTTGAGTTGAGGCCAGTATTCTTTTCATATAATAATCCATTAAAAACCGATTGGATCTGGATTTGCCTCTAGATGATGACATGATTTACTTCTCTAAGAAGTTCTAAAGTTATACATTCAAAATCATGGTTTTTTACTTTAATAAATGAGATTGAAATGTTGGGGATCAAATGACAGATTCAGTTTATAGCAAGACAACATACAGGACTTTTAATATCTTGAAAACAATATTTTTTTCACAATGATTTATCCTTCCTTTGCCAATGCACAGTCTTACTCTCCTGTCACCCTGGTTTATTCCCCTAGTTCTTGATCTAGAAAGCATTATTCCTGGCACAACATAAAACTCTGCAGGGGTTCACAATACAAGTTACTTAATTCAAGTCAAGCCAACAGGAAGCCTTCGTTCTTCTCAGCAAAACCCATTCATCCAAGAAATACTATCTAGTTCCTTCCATGTATAGAGATCTAATAAAGAGAAAAAGGACCTATATATATGAAAATATTAAATTGCTATTTTTGTGGTGGCAAATAATTGAAAGCTAAAGGAACATCCAGCAATTGGACCAACAAATTGTGGTAAATTTATGTAATAAAATACTGCTGTGCTAAAAAAAAATGATGAGATGAATTCTTCAGAAAAACCTAGGAAGAATTTGTAAGAACTGATGCAGAGGGAAGTGAACTGGACTAGACTAATTTATACTATAGCAATATTGTAAAAATTAACAACTCAAAGACGTAAGAACTCTGATCAATGCTATGACCAACCATGATTCCAAATGAATGATGATGGAGAATGTAAATCACTTCCTGACAGAGTGGTGCTGGACTAAATACGCTGAACAAACCACACACTTTTTGACATACTCAATACAGGAAACCATTTTTCTTTACTATGCCTATTTATTACAAGGGTTTTTTGTTTTTCTTTGTTGTTTCATTGGTGAGAGACAATAAATGCTTATTAAATGAAGAAAATTTTAATTTTAAAAAGTATTTTCTCTGGTGCCAAATACTGGGGATACAAAAATGGAAAAATGATACAAAACCTGTCCTCAAGGATTTTACATTTAATGGGAGAGTAGGTTAAGGTATATATGAAAATAAACCCAATAAACTGTAAGATATAATGGGGGTGTTAAGGAGAGTTCTTAAAAAAAAGTGACCTAAGAAAATAGGAGGACAGAGTAATCACTTTCAGTTGGTGGCAGAGGGCAATCCAGGAAGCATCACTCATGGAGGCATCTAAGCTGGCCCTTGAAAGAAAATAAAGATTTAAAGAGATAGAGGTATATAAAGAGTGCATGAAAGTAAGGGATGATTGCCCAGGAGAAAAGATCAGAAGATCATTGATCCTGAGCTGCAAGGGACCTTAGAGGCCATCTAGTCCAACCACATCTTTTTACAGATGACGAAACTAAGTCCCATTAGGGTTAAATGATTTGTCCAGAATCATACAGGTAGGACATGTCAGGGCCATGGTTTAAACATAGGTCCTCTGTCTACAACACCAATGCTCTTCACATACTATTACCATATTGATATCAGGGAACAATCTAGGCTTCTTTTGGAAGGAATGTAGCTTGTACAAAAGAGAATCACTTGAAACAAATCCAGGGAGGTGAGTTGGAGTCAGATTGTGGAAAGTTTTCAGTGCTTGGCATCTGCAGTTTAACCTAGAGGCAATAGGAAGTCATAGGCAGCCCTTTGTATGAGAAAGATTATTCCAGCAGCTATAGGAATGATGTGTTGAGGAGAGGAAATGACTAAAATTGGAAGGCTATTATCATAATCCAGAGAAGAGATAATGAGAGTTCATATCAGTATAGTACCAGAGTGAGTTGAACCATGATACAAGAATACTATGGAGGTAGAATTGACAGGATTTGGTAATGGCTTTGAATGTGGGTGGTGAGTAGGAACAGTGAAGATGGCTTCAAGATTTCAGCCTGGGTACCTGAAAGGATGGTGGTGCCATAAATATAACAACAACAAATGGGAGAAGGGGTAAACGTGAGTGTGTGGGGGATAGAGGATGAGACTGGTTTTGGATGTGTGTAATTTGAAGTGATGATGGAACATCCAGGTAGATAGTCGGAGGCAATGAAAAATGTCTCATGGAGCATGAATTGGAGTGGTCGTCATTCAAGGTCAGAAGTGATTTCAGCACCTATTTAAAGCAGGTGGTAACAGTCCACTTCTTGAAGGAAGAGAGACGTTCCCTGCTCTGTCAGATGCTATAGCACCCGAACAGGAAAAACAGAACTCAAGAGGAAATGATTCAGAAAAGGAATATCTAGGTCTTTGCTCTTCCACTGAGCATCATCAGTAAAGGGCAAAGAGAGACTTGGAGCCATTACATTTCAAATACTTAGATGGATTTAGTATCTCATTGTTGGATTTCCTCCAAAGATGCAGAAAACATCCAATCCATGCCTGTCCATCTTGGGTAACTTTTGTCCTCCATTAAGGTTCCCACAAGAAGTTCAACCCAATGTGCTGAGGACCTTGCTAACTTTCTCCTGACATCATGAGGCTACCAATGTAGCTTGTAGGTAGTATACTGGTTATCCTCCAATTGTGTCATATGATCAGCCCATTTTATTCTTCACTTATATGTCTTTAAAGATGTCTTTCCCATTATTTTGCCATCAAATTTAGTTTTAATGTATCAAAGCCTGCTCAGATCCAATTGGGTAATCTTCCAATCGGATTCCTCCCTCCTTCCCTCCCTCCCTCTCTCTCTCTCTCTCTCTCATTCATTCATGCATTTTACATACAACTGAATTGCCAAAATAATCTCCCTAATACAAAGGTACTATCTCCCTGCACAGAATACCTCAGTGACTCTCCACTGTCTCTAGGGAAACTCTAAACCGCTAAGACTGGCTAAAGCCCTGCTTCCTAGTTTTGTTCAGTGCTGTTCCCCTATATCCACTTTATAGTCTATCTAAATTGAACTATTATGTGAGAAGAACAGTTCACATTCACTAAATTTTCTCCCCAGGAAGAATCTTCTAAGAAAGAGGAATCCTCAGGTCAATCTGGAAGAATCAAAGGCCATTGGGTAAAGTGAAATAATGCCACTCAGGAATTATGGCTAGGGAAATGTATTCATGTCAAATATAATTTGTATGAAACAGCAGACCAGTTTGGAACCCATTAGATTTCAACGAAAAGACAGGAGAGTACAATTCAAGCCAAGTCCATTAAATGGGTGTCCCTATGGGGGGATCCCTTCAGGATTTGGACTTCTCACTGGCATCCTACAAAAGTCCATGGACAGCAGCAGCTGGCAACAGCATTTTCATTGAGAGCCAAGGACAAACTATCCACTGAGGAAAGCAAATAGATTCTAGACTTTGAAATCCAGCATAGAATTATAACATACTTTAGGAGAATGTCATTAGCACTCCACAAAGAAAAGGACTTTCAGCAGCCAGTAGCTACAAATTCTAGCTTTGGTACATGTGTACTTGAAATCTGAGTCTACTTTCTCCTAAACTCTGTATGTACTGGTGGGAGGATGTTATGAACTTTGAGAGGTTATGTTTTATATGAACTCTTCTTACTGTATCAATTTAGTAAAAACCTCTTTCTAAAAATTAATTAAATCTAGTTGACTAATTATTATGAACAGACAATGCAACAGTGGGAGCTTGTGAGTATGAAGCCACCATTAGGAAGATACCCTCTCAGCCTCAGTGGAATAACACTTTGGAACCTGAAGTCCAATGTAATAGTTATTTTAGAGGGGCCCAACCTCCTAGTGATGTTTGGGAGAAGAGCTCCAGAGCCTCTGGTACTTAAGAAAAAAACTTACTAACAAAGAGAACTCTACAATAATGGAATGAGTGACCTAAGAAGGGATCAGGCTGTCCTTCAATGGAGGTCTTCAAACAAAGGCTGGACAACTTTCTGTATATGGTTTTGAAGGCTACTTGGTTAGCTGTGGGTTTGATTAAAAGGCTTTCTATTATTCTATGAAGGTCCTTGAAAATACACATTATTAAAATATGCATTTTATATATACATGTATAAGGTATTTTCTCTTACTGCTAATATGAGAAAGACATTTTCTTAAAAGCAGAGATTTCTGTTCATTAATTATAACAGTGAAAGTGTCTGCATGATGAATGTTGAAAAGGTTTATAACTTAGACATTAAGATTTGCTTGGGGCCAAAACTTACTGCAGATGTTATCAGTAGGAGAAAAATATTACAATTAAAAATGGTTTCAAATGGATTTTGTTTTTACTAAGAAAAACAGTATTCTGGCCAGTTTCCCATGCTCTTTTATATTCCAATAATGAGAAGAAAGAATAATCTGAAATGTGCCCTTGGATATTCATATGAAGCTTCTTGTGTATACGTGGTAGAGGAGAGTCCTGTGCTTTTAAACTGTAAAATAAGACTGAGAGTTTAATTGGGAGGGTGCCTTCCACCTTAAGTGTCTAAAAGACACCACAAATGTCACTACCATTGCTATCAATTGCTCAGAATGAGTCTTGAAATCTCACTTTACAGTATTAGAAACTCAGATCCTAAAAGAGAAGCACCTGTGATGCCAGGAGACTGGAGAGAACCCGGACTAGAATCTTGATTTCCTCAGGTCCCAAGACAAAGTTCTGTCTCAAATAAGCATCAGTCTACATGTTGAATAAACCTGTAGTCTATGGTCACAGAAATCTCCCATCACCCCTAGAATGTCTGGCTGCCCTTTGCTATCTGAAGGAATTTAATATTTGAGTAATAAACACCAAGAAACAATTATCGCACTGCCTTTAGGAAAGCTTTTATAGCCCTGCCCTTTACAAAGTTACCCTACAAATCAAAAGACCTACTGGCCTACATTTGCAAACTGTCAAGATACCAAATTCAATTTTATTGGCTCTTCCCTAATTTAGAGGAGATATAAGAGGAAGAAAGGACCTCAGAGCACACTTAGTCCAAACACTTTGTTTTTTGGATGAGTAACTGAAGCCTGAGAGATTCACAGACCCAAGGTCACAGAATTAGTGGCCACAAGTTGGAGGTAAAATTATAAGACTGTAAGTTCTGTGACTATGGCTATAGAACTCATGCCATTTCTCTTCAAATTCCAGCCTTTCCTATAAACCCCTCCAAATATTCCTCAAGGATGACTCTAACAATAGAAACACCCATAAGATGATGGCACTCTAAACCAAAGATATTCTACTATCCATCAACAGTATTTTGGTCAGTTGGGATGGAGGATGCAATGGCTGTGGCCAACAAGGTCTCACATAGTCTTTTTTCCCTAACAACTTCTAGGTAACAGACTCTTCTCCACTCTGGTTGGTAAGGAGACCCTTAAAACATATTGTTTGCTGCCTTCATTTCTCTAATGCTCATTGACAGCCACCGCTGGCCTTTTGCAGAAATGGCTGTGTTATATTTGTCATGCGAAGGAGGTAAAAATTTTGTCTATTTTCCTGAAAAGAGAAGATATTTTTGTAACTTTTTTTCTTCCTAACCACCTATCCACATCATATTTCCTGTCTCTCCTGTCCTTCGCTGCTGTAATAAAAATATTATCATTAACATATATATTCATGTGATAAAACATAACATTTCTAATATATTTATATAATCAATACATAATTACCATCATCAGGGACACAGTGCTTTAACATTTGCAAAGCACTTTACATATATGTCTTGTCTCATTGGACCCTCCCAACAATTCTGTCAGGTAGGTACTACTATTATTTCCATTACAGAGAAGAAAACTGAAGCTGAGTAATTAAGCAAGGTCCAACAGTTTGTAAGCATCTGAGGGAGAATCTGGACTCGGGTCTTATCATTACAAATCCAGCTCTCTATCCACATGGCTTACCTAATTAGCGAGTAGAATTCCAAACCAAGGTGCAATTTCCTCTTTCCCACTTTAGAAACACTGTTGAGGTAAATTATCCACTCTTCATTCCCAGAGGTTTTCATTGCGCCAAATGCAGTATTTCATAAGACTCTTCTTGTCCTCCCTCTCATTCCCCACAAGAGTCACCAGATTGAAAAGAGTATGAAATCTTTTAAAAAGGCAGAAAAGAGAGTGTTAACATTAGCATTATCACCAAGCCCTAGATGATGTCAGGAAAGAGAAGAAACCTTCTACCCCCAAGAGCAATAAAGAATATGATGGGCCAAGTGGCCATTTCTCAGTAACCAGATTATCCTTTCCATGAGCCTGCCCATCATAGCTCCGATCTCACATTGTAAATGTGAATTATTCTGATCCCACCTAAACCACTAGTCAATTTCTGCACTTGTCTTGTTCCACCTCACTGTAAGTCAACCTATTGACACGGCCCTCTTCTCACTAGTTTGAAAACTTGAAAAATAAAGAAAACATTTTCTTCTGAGAGAAATTCATTTTCCCACCAGCCCTGGTGAGTTCTTTTTCCAGCTTTAATATCTTTGTCTCTCACTGTCATTCTGTCAGTTGCAGATGACAAAAAGGATAAATCTGGACAAGTTCAGAGGACTATTGAATAATAAGCATTTACATTTGCTGACTTCTACTGACTGTCCATTTTTGCCCTGGGGCTAAGATGAATATTTAGTCTCTAATTCAAGGGTTCTTCAACCTGCAGTCCATGAATTTGGTTTTTTTAAAAAACATTTTGATCACTATATTTAAACATAATTGTTTTCCTTTAGAACTCTTATTCCATTTCTCTTCGTATCTTAGCCTCCCATAATTTTTGCATTTAAAAATATACAAAGAAGAGGTCTAAAGGTTTCATCATCCTATTAAAAGACTTTATAAAACTTCATAAAACCTGAAAAAGGTTAAGAATACCTGCTCTATTATGTGAATGTGTGTGTGTGCACGTGTGTGTTTATGTAAAGCACACACAAGAAGAATATTTTTTTTATGGAAACTCTTCATTTAGTTCCAGAAAGATTTCTGACTATCCTATAGTTTATGGCAAGAGTAGGAAAAGGTTGAAAACAAGACCAGGCTACTGGAGATTCGGGGTAAGGCCAGAACTGCATGGAAACACTACAGGGCTCATAAGGTCACTTGTCCAGCAGTAGAATTTCCATAGCTAAGACCAAAGGAGTGACAACATCCCTTTCAGAAAAGGGAACAGATGTCCAAAAATAAAAGATCCAAGAATAGTTATGCAGCACAGCACCCCAAATGATGTGGAAACAATCTCTTAAGAACCACCCAGGCATCTCCTAATGTTAATTTCATAACTCAACCTTTCGCTTATTGGTATGTTATCGTATTTGTGATTTAAATTTTTAAAACAAACCAATAACAACAGCTACAACAAACCCCCACCCCTCCACAGGATAACGCCTGACCTTCTGGGAAAGGTATAACTGAAGCCACTGCCAGTACTGGAGACACTGCATAAGTGTTCCTTCTCTTCTGCTTTTATCCCAGACTAAGCTTGGCTCGAAATGAACATGAGACATGCCAACAGGTTTAAAACAAATATAATTACAGGTGAGCAAGCTGGGTGGACCCGTTGTTTTCAAATCCCTACCTGTAGCAGCCCTGAAGCTAGGCAGGGTCTAAAAAGAAACAAAAAACCCCAAAACTCCCACATGGGTTTTCTAGGTGGAAACTGAAAGACTCACAGTTTCCCTTATCTAATAATCTCACCCTAGAGCAGAGAGAGCCTCATGACCCTTTCAAATACATATCAGCTCCATAAATCTTGGGAGTCATCATGGATCAGTATGTACTAGGACCTCACTGTAAAAGACTGTTCATTGTGGGGTGGCATTCATTGTTAGGTAGTTATACCTTGGATGGTGTTATAGCAGGAAAAAAAAAACACCAAGCCTTGGACTTATAAATCAGAAGCTCTGAGCTGGAAGTCTAGCTTTGCTACTCACTAGTTATGTGATTTGGGGACTCTCTGGATCTCAGTTGCCTCACCTGTAGAAGGAAGATAATAGTATTTTCCCTACATATTTCTCTTCATACGTAGGGTTACTAACTAACTAATAATGCAAGTGGAAGAATTTTAAGGGCTATATCAGTTTTAATAATAATATTCCATCCAGAGGGGATCTAGGTATTGGGTTTTTGAATGTACTGAATTCTATGGCAAGATCCCACCTAAAAATGATCCCAAAGCATGTGGAACAAGGACAGCATTATGGGGAAGCCCAGAAGAGCTAAGAATATGATCATGTGGGACATTCCTTTTGTCACAGCAGAAAAGGCATACTCAGGAAAATACATGTCTATATTTCTCCCATCCCACCTCAATTTCTTCAGGTTTTTTTGGAGGATGTTCTGGATCACTAGGGTTTAGGCCAAGATCAATATATTTATATTAGAAATAAAGTCTTGGCAATAAGTTGAAGTAATATCAACAGACAAACAAATAGAAATCTAATTCAATTCAATAACCATTTGTTAAGTGCTACGTGCTAGGCACTGTGCTAAGTGCTGGAAACCAAACCCTGAATCAAGGCAACCCTCAAGTTAAATAAAGAGAGAGAGAGAGAGAGAGAGAGAGAGAGAGAGAGAGAGAGAGAGAGAGAGAGAGAGAGACAGGACAGAGGAGAGAGGAGAGAGAGACAGAGAGACATCAGAAAGAAGATGACATAGCATTATAATCTCTGAACTGAAGCTCTCTGATTCTTCCCCCTAAAGCCTCCTGATAATACCAGCCTATAAATAAATTCTCTATGTCTGTCTATCTGGTTCTCCCTCCTTTTACCATCCCCACCTCTCCCTCCCTGTCTGTGTGTGTGTGTGTGTATCTCTGTCTCTGTTTCTCTGTCTCTCTCTCTCTCTCTCTCTCTCACACACACACACACACACCCTTTAACACATTCACTAGGCATAAAATTAGTGTTGAGATGTTAAGGTAGCAGGGGAAAGCAAGGGAGAAATTTCACATGAAGAATGATTTTGGTAAGATAGAGTTCAGAAAAATTGAACTTGGCATTGCCATATAATTAGGTGATTGCTTGATACTCATTCTCATGGGCCTATGGATCTCAAAGCACTTTGGAGATATCATCTTATTGATCCATACCATATCAATATGAAATAATCATGGCAGATGAAAAGAGGCCTTCAGTAGGGAAACACAGACTGTTGGAGCAGTGTGGAATACTGACTGGAGTATTGAACTTGCGCTGGCTTCAAGGGTCTATGATACTTAGCAGTGGAGTCATGGGCAAGTTGATTAGTTTTCCAAACCTCAAGGAACTATAAGGTTCCTTGATGCCATGATGACACATAGAGCATTGAGGAACTCACTGACGTGACTTAAGTGTGCCAATTCATCCCCTTTTGGTTCCTAAAAGGAAATTGGGAAAGAAAGTAAAGGTGTTTGTTTGTGGAAGCCCTACACCCTTTAGGAAACTATATGCCTTAGGACAAGAGAGCCAGGAAACATTGGGAAGGTCAAACCAAAAAGCCAAAAAGCTGCCTTTGGAGTGGAAAAGAAACTGGTGTTTTGTACAGAATTAGCCTCTTTCCCACAACGAAATAGAACCCAGAAAACATCAGCTTCATCTCTTCAAGCCTGCAAACAGACCAAATGGAAGAAATTCCTGCCAAGAAATGCTCGTCAGACTGCCATTCCAGGACAGTCTTGCTGTTCATCACAAAACCCTTTCCATTCATTCTTTGGCGCTGCCTCCCCCACCCATGGTAAACTGCAGTCTCAAATGTTCTTCCTAAAAACTGGGATTTAGTATCCCAGGAAGCCACACCTCTCAAATTTATCATCTGGTATCCCCTGGGTAAAAAGTAGCATCAAGACCAGATTAGTCTATGGAATCTCAAAATAATCTACTCGAACAAGTGACTCTTTATAAATCTGGTTTTCAGACAGGGTGATTGGAAGCTAAGTCTCAGGATGAAGGAGCAATTGAAGCTGATTGAGCTTCCCTGAACTGAATTGACCGACAGAATGATTACACCAGGGATGTCAGTGCAGCCTGGCCTTTACAGAGCTGGTACCTTCCCTTACTTCACCCTTGGCTTGGTATGAATCAGTCAAATTACACAGTCTCTCTGTACCTCATCTTTCCCTTCTGTCAAAGATGGACTGAGAGGGCTATTTACTCTCCAAGTTAGGCGAATGCTGTGAGTATTAATGAGATAAGCTGTAGAAAATGATTTGAGCTCCTTGGAAGAAAGGTGCCATATTAATATGAAGCATCATTATTCATCCAGAAAATAATTCTATTTTCCCAACAAGAAGGGAGGAAAATAGAGAAAAAGGAACATAACTCCAAGGATCCATGTACCTGTCTATAGCTTCTCAAGAAAATAGAATAGACTTACCTCGAGACTTCTTCTTATCAGCTTTCTAAGGGTAAGTAGTTTGGGAGCTAAGGTTGCTCTATAGCTGAGAATCTCATAATATTTTATATGTCAGAATCACCAAAAGTGCAAGGGCTCAGGGGATGTGGGACTAAGGTTCTATTTCTTCGACTTTAACCACCCATCTCTTTGCGTCCTACTCAAACTGATGTTGATGAAAAAGTCCACAATGGAGAACATTTGTTAGTGTACCTATTCCTCACCTCCTCTTTTCAGAAAACTTCCGAGCATTCTCTGCTCCTCCTTGCTAAAAGTGTTCCCTCTCTATTCAAATTTTCCTAGACAACTTTCTCTGGATTTCTCCTTTACCCCCACCATTAACCCCACTCACTTATCTGTGTGCATATAACATTTTCTCATAGCCCCTCCTACCCAACCTAGGCAAATATAAGTTCTTTGAATGCAAGGGCTGTGTCATTTACATTTCTGTGTCTTTGGTTCAGTGATTTGAACATTGTAGGCACCTTGAATTGAATTCAATGGTTTTCAAGGGCTATAAGGGTGGAAAATGCCAGGTAATTTGTTAGAAATAATTTCTGTCCAACTATATCAGAAGAGGAGCAGCTAGGTGGTACAGTGGATAGAGCATTGGACTTAGTATTAGGAAGATTCATCTTCATGAGTTCAAATTCAGCCTCAGACACTTAATAGCTGTGTGATTCTGGGTAAGTCACTTAACCCTATTTGCCTCAGTTTCCTCATTTATAAAATGAACAGAAGAAGGAAAGAGCAAACCACTTTGTCAAGAAATCCTCAAATAGGCTCACAAAGAGTCAGACATGAGTGAAATGACTGAACAACAACATACCAAGAAAAAGAACATAAACTCCAAATATCTTGTTTATTTGGAAATTCAAAGGACCAAAACAGAATTAAAGGTATTCAAGTTATCCAGACTTTGTAATTTAATTACAAGAGAACAGAGTACTTCACAAGTCCTGCTTCTTCAGCCCAAAAGCTTGGGAATGCTTCTAATTACTTATGTGTAAGACCTAGGCAGGTTAGTCCAAAGTTCCCTATAAACAGTCTTATTTTTCTCCTGTGCTCCTGTTGACAAATAATCAGTCTGGCTTCTTCTGTATGACTTATAGCTGTTACTGACAAAACATTTCCAAATAGTAAATGGCCAGCCATTTTCAAGATCTAATTTCTGATTTAAATGATATGAAATCTACATTTCAGCTAAAACAAACCTCTTATATGGAAAAATCTTCCCAGGTAGCTAGACAATGGGATTCACTCTGGTCAAAAATCAATGAGGTTTTTCACAATACAGTCTAGACTAGAGAAGACAGCATTAGATGAAAGCCTGAAGTTCAGTTCTAGATCTAAGACATAAGGATTTCTCTAAATGTCAAATGAGCTCAGACTTTATAATCACAAACCTATGAAAGACGATCTAAGTGGCCTCTAAATTATGTTATATCCAGGCAGGTGGAAGGGTGGGGGAGGGGAAATCAGCATTTATATAGTTCCTATTATGTCCCTGTTATTTATTGTGCTAAGTGCTTTTTACAATATTATTGCATTTGATCCTTGCAATAACTCCTCACTGAATAGATGCTATTATCACCAACTTCATTTTACAACTGAAGAAACTGAGTTCATAAGAAGCTAAGTTACTTGCCCAGGGATTAACAGCTAGTAAGTATCTAAGATCACATTTAAACTCAGATTTTCCTGACTCCAGGTCCAGGACTCTAACCACTGCACCACCAGCAGTCATTGACATATTAGAATATCTAGTATGCCAGCTACATAATATAGCATAAAAGGAGATCAAAAGACCATAGGGACAAGAACTTTAGGTAGCTTCAGATCAGACTGAAGATTATCATGGCTATAGTAGACATAGTGCTAGACTATGAGTTCCAATAGTTACATGTGTATGTATCATATCCTTCCCCAATGCTAGAATAAGCTCCAGGAGGGCAGCCTCTGTGTCTCCCCTAACCTTTGTATAGCCCCAATTTAGCATGATCCCTGAACACAATTGGCATCAAGAAATGGTAGTGTGGTGCATTGAAATGAACCCTGGCTGCAGAGTCAAAGGACCTGAGTTCAAATCCCAGCTGTGTTAGCTGATCTGTGTAACCATGGAAAAGTCATTCAACTCCTCTAGACCTCAATATCCTCATTTATAATAAGAAAGACTTGCATTAGATGACCTATAAGGGTCCTTTTGGCTTTAAATCTTTGAGCCTATGAAATGTTTATGGAACTGAACTGAATTTGTTCTTTTTAAAGAAATTCAAATCCCCCTGGAATAGGTAACCTTTACAGTAGTGGGGAACAGGCAGCCTACAGTGGAGAACCTGCAACCTCAAGGCCACTTGTGATCCTGTAGTTCCTCAAATACAGCCTTTTGACTGAATCCAAACTTCCTCAAAAGGGATGTATTCTGTAAAACTTGGATTCAGTCAAAGCTTTGCACTTGAGGACCTAGAGGGCCACATGTGGCCTCAAGGCCCCAGGTTCCCCAAACCTGTAATAACTTTCCTGAACAGTTTCATCCCCTAAAATAATGCAGGATACCAGGCAGAAAAAGGTAGTCCCAGGTCTCAAAAGGGGAAGTGAGGGTCACTCAAGAAAAACAGACTAATTTATAGGACTATCTTGGGCTTCATTTGAAATTAATAGCTATTATTTTCACAGAACTAAAATAACTTCCATTTGTAAAAGCTTACTTTTATAGGAAGATTGAAGGCTTTTGCGTACATTATCTCAATTGATCCTCCCAATAGCTTGGTGACATAGATTGTGTAGGCAATATCATTTCCATATAACAGCTCAGAAAGTTAAGTTTCAGAAAGGGTAAGTTTCAGGTGGTGTAGCTAGTAAGCCGTAGAGCTGGGATTCAGATCTATTCCACATTCAGTAGTCTTGCCATTTCTTCGCTGAGCCACCTAACAGTGAAGCAGATGAACACCCAACTTCACATCCCACCTTTCCAACTTCCTAACCATACGAGACAATGAGCGAGATGCTCAAAATTCAGGAGCTCCAGTTTCCTCTCTCCTAAAATGAGATTAATAATGCCTGTGGTAACTATTTCACACAGTTAAGAGGCTCAAATAATATATATGTAAAATATTTTGCAAACTCTAAAGTCCAATATAAATATCAATTATGATTCATTAAACTTCAAGAGCTGCTCCCTAGTGAGATAACGAAGAAAAGAAAATAGAGATACCACAGTATGGCAAGATTGCAACAAAAGGGATGAAATGCAACTTATCCTTTCCCCGATATGCCTTTGATCTCTTCTGCTAAGTATCTCTATATTTTTTTTAAGATTTGCATTCTAGGTACCTTGGAAATTATAAGTATTTGGAAGGCTTACTTACATCAAAAGTTCTGTTCTTAAATTTGTCATCAATAAATATTATGTCTCAGTAAATGTGATACTCATCTGGTTCCAACATGGTCTTCTGGTTACGTTCTTCAGGATATTCTGAAGTCTACATTTGGAGAAAAATGTCAATCCGTGCAATCCATCACATCAGGTCTTATTAGGTATTTGGGGGTTACAAAGTTTTTACAGCCTGATAGATTGCATTTTCTACTGTTTCCTTGCATAATACACATTGATTTCTGAGTCCTTAAGAATAACTCTTGTACAGTTCGTGGTGGTGTTGATCTGGTCCTTAACTGCCCTTATAAACCTTTGCATTTCTTCAAGCAGATCCATGTGACTCGTCCTTTTGTTAAACGCTTCTTTGCTAATTTATTGTCATCTGAGTTCACGTGAAGGTCCCCTGGGGAGGCTGCTTGATTCTGTTCCTGGAGCTTAACTATTTCATAGGCTCTATGTAGAGATGAACTGTTTTTGTTTATAGTAAACAAATCCCACGTTGGGCTATCGGCCTCTCCTGTGGTTTGGGGAAGTGATGTCTATTTGTTTCAAAAATATTTCTAATGGTTTTGGGGGCGTACTTACCATATTATCAGAGAAGGTGCATCAAATCTCTTCTCCATCTTTGAGAAAGAAGTATTCATCTTTCTATAACGGCCTTAAAGTGATGGTCCTATTTTCATATCATTTTGGGAGGTTTTCATTAGGATAATTCCCCAATCTGTTATGGTCTCCGTTACAGTTTCAAAAGTACTTATCAGGACTGATATTGCTTAGGTATTAATTGCCTTGAACACATTCTTTCTATTTAGCTTGGATTTCAGAATGTCTTAAGTCTCACAAGATATGAAACCGCAACCTTTTTTGATACTTTTATGTTTAATGTGTCTTGGAGGAGACCAAGGTATTTGTAGGTATGTACTTCAACCATTGGTTTAATGTGGCCTCCAGATTCAAAATCTAAGCCTTCAAGTCTCGATCTTTCCTTGGTTGCATTAAGAATTTTGGACATTTGGAAACTAAATGTGTTCACATCACCAGAGAAAGATTCCACAAGATAAAAGAGTTATATGTAATATAAATTTTGGTGGAACCATATAACTTATTTCATCTATGTATAATAAATGATTGATAAGATATCTCGGTTTGAATCTTTAATTTGGAAGACCTACTTAGCTCTATTTAGAAGGGGTGATAATATATTTAAGGCTAGGTCTAACCATAAATGCACATGTATTTTGTATGTACTTAAATATTATATATTATACACATGTTGTTTCCCTAATAGAATGTAAGTTCTTTGAAGGCAAGGACTCTTGTTTTTGCCTTTGTACTCAGTTCCTACTTTAAGAACCAGGAGTTCTGAACATGTTTGTGTCACAGAACCCTTTGGCAGTATGGTAAAACCTATGGACATCTCAGAATAATGTTTTAATATATTTATGATTATAAAGGAATGCAATTACATTGAAATTCATTTATCAATATTTTTTAAAAACTAGTTCACAATCCTCTGATTAAGAACCTTTGGTTTAAACTTTCTCCTTGGAGAATGTTAATTTCATAGTAATTGTTCTTGACGTTATTATTTTGGTGGTGTTTTTTCCATGCAGGCATCAGATACTCTAGCATGCTTTCTGTATTTGCTGAGTTTACATCTTTGCAATATATGAATAAGCTCTTATTTTTATTACCGTCATCCATTACAGTGCTAACATCTTGACACCTGGCCATGCCATGGAGTGAACCTTGGCCCTCAAAGGCTCTCCCAGGGTCCGCTAAGCTGGGAAAGCTTGGAGGATGAGCCTGACAATGGTGTGGCTACCATCCATAGAAATTAAGCTAAGTCACAGACCAGGCTAAAACACAGTTTACATGATGCAACCCATGAGGGTAAGAATGAAGAGGAACCCAGGCTACCTCTTCCTCAGAGGACTTTAATTTCATTCCACTTCCTCTGAGTGGGTGCAAAGTCTTGTGGAATATCCTGGGTTTTGTTGGTGCCCTGGTTCATTTCCTTTGTGTGGGGGAAGGAAGGACCATCAAATGGAACAGAAGGAAAAGAAATGAAATGCAAAAAAATTCCTCCTTTTTTTTCCTACAGAGATTATCCTTAATTGTTCTAACCTCCAGCCCTGACCTGTCAGCAATGAATGTGGTCAACGGGCAAAGGTATTTGAGAAAAATATGCAAACTACTTAAGCTTTTCTGTGGATTGTGCAACTCAGGAAAAAAGTAACCAGCAAGGATGTGTAACCAGCTATTACACTTGTCCTCTCCTGGGTTGCCTGGGGACTCATTCGTTATTATGCATACCCTGTTCACAGCTTTTATTTCCCAAGTATAAAAATTAAATTTTGAAAATGTGTGTCTCAGAAGAGAAGCAAAGCAATACTCTATTTATACTGAAATGCCAGTCAAATTTAAACTTCTTATCTAAACCCAAGCACAGGTTCCTGCCCTGCCTACTGAGACTGAAGCCTGGGAAAAGTGTGTGTGTGTGTGTGTGAGAGAGAGAGAGAGAGACAGAGAGAGAGAGAGAGAGAGAGAGAGAGAGAGAGAGTATGTGTGTGTGTGTGTGAGTATGAGTGTGTGTGTGTGTGTGTGAGAGTGTGTGTGTGAGAGAGTGTGTGTGAGTGTGTGTGAGTGTGAGTGTATGTGAGAGTGTGTGTGTGTGTGAGAGTGTGTGTGAGTGTGTGTGTGTGTGAGAGAGTGTGTGTGTATGTGTGTGAGTGTGTGTGTGTGTGTGTGTGTGTGTGTGTTGCCTTGCCTTGACACTATGCAGGGTCAGGAGGGAAGGCTATGGATGGTCTATCATGGTTTCTGTCAGACCTGTTGGGTGAAGTTCATTTCAGGGTCAAGGTATTCACTCATGATGCCATAGTTCCAGCCCCTACAGATTCATTTGGTGGAGTTCAGGTTCATCTTCAAGGCTGCAACAATACTGTCACATTAGGAATGAAAGAGAATGCTATGTTGTATTAGAAAACAAAAGTGAGAAGCTCTGGGAAGAGTTTATGAGAATGGCCAATTCTTGTCTCTCTCCCTCACTATCTACATACACCTTGGGCAGAACCGGGGTTCCTGCAATCCACTGAAAAGATTTTTTTTGTGGTGATTGAGAATGAGGCTCACTCGTTAGAAAATTAAGAATCATTGGTTTGTGGCTGAAAGTCATGTGCCAAGTCCTGTGTTGGGCACTCTAGCACACGCCACAAAAATTAAACAGATCCTGTCCTTAAGAGGCTTAAGTGTATGGGGGGGCGGGGCAGCAGGGGACTAAAGGGCAGTATAACTTGTACACACTTAAACACTAGAGATATAAAAAAGCTACACAAAGTACTTTCAAGGTGGAGAGAAAAAACAAGCGAGGAAGACTGGTAAAGGCAAGATAGGTCGATCGTACAGCATTGAGCCTGGAGCCGAACCTGGCCTCAGACACTTCCGAACGTGACCCTGAGAAAGTCACTGAGGTTGTGTTTGCTTCAGTTTCCTCAAAGGCAAAAACGGGGGTAATAATAGTATTTATTCCTCAGGTTGTTGTGAGAGCCAAATGAAACAATATTACAAAGTGCTTAGCAAGTATCTAGCACATGGTAGGTGCTTAATAATAATTGTTCCCTTTTTTCCATTCTTTCTCCCTCCCTTTCTCTCTTTCCCCTCTTTTCCTCCTCCCTTTTCCCTTCATCCTTTTTCCTTTCCTTAGTCCCTTTTCTTTCCTCTTCTTTCCTCTTTTCTCCTGTTTTTCCTTCCTTCCTTCCTTCTTTCCCTTCTTCCTTCCTGTAAGAAGGAGCACCAAGCTATGCTTTGAAAAAACTAGGGATGCGGTGAAACAGAAGTTAGGAGAGAATTTATCCCCTTTATTCAAAGCACAAAGGCAAGAGGTAGGAATATCGTATGCAAAACTAGTAAGCCTATCTACCTAGAACAGACAGTGAAAAATAGTCATATGAAGTAAGGTTGGAAAGTAGGTGGGAGCCAGTTCTCAAGGGCTTTAAGTGCCATTCTATTTTAAAACAAAATTTTCATTTTAATAAATTAAGTAAAATATTTTTATGCTCTTACGTCAGCTTCAATTCTTATAATCAATGAAGTGTTTACGACGTGCCAGGCAGAGTGGTAGGTGCTAAACTATAAAGTCAAAAACAAAAAGGTTCCTGCCCTCAAAGAACTAAGGTTTTATTGGAGAGGCAACATGTACACAATACAAAATGTGTGTGTAGTGTGTGTGTGTGTCTGTGTGTGTGTGTATACACCAAATACAAACAAACTAAATACAATGTTATTCGAGTGGAAAGGGAGGTACTCAGAGCTTGGGGAGAGGACAGGGGTAGGGACCAAAAAAGGCTTCATGGAGAAGGTGTAAGGTAAGCTGCTTTGTAATGTTTTGAAGGAAACGGGCTTCTGGGAGGCTTAGATGACAATGTACATTCCAGGTTGTAGGGATTATAACCAAGATGCAGGTGAGAAGATCTAGTGTTTGTGTGTAAGCAACAGGAAGAAGGGCAGTCTGACTGGACTACAGAGTACGTAAAGGAGAATAAGTACAAAGTGGGACAGGTAGGTTAGGATCAGATTGTGAACGGCATTAAAAGCCAAACAGACAAGTTTAAATTTGATCTAAGTGACATGGATACAGTGATTGGCCTGGACTCAGAAAGAAAATCTGACCTCAGACACAAGTTATGTGATCCTGGGCAAGTCACTTAACCCTGTTTGCCTCAGTTTCCTCATCTGTAACATGAATTAGAGAAGGAAATGGGAAACCACTCCAGCATCTTTGCCAAGAAAATCATGAAGAATAGGACATGACTGAGAAGGACCAAACAACAAGAACACACACTAGGGAGCCAAAGGAGATGGCTGAGAAGAGGGGGTTACATGGTCCCTTTGTACCCTAGAAACATCTCTTTGGAAGCTGAATGGATGATGGAGAAGAGTGAGGAGAGACTGGAGACAGAGAGACCAACTAAGAAGCAATTTCAATAGTCTAGACAACATGTAATGAAGGGCTGAATTAGGACAGTGTCTTTGTGAGTAGAACAAAGGGGATGAGTGCAAGAGTTCTTGAAGAATACAGGAAACTAATTTGAATTTAAACATCTTAATACATTCTCTTCCATTAGACATCTCAAGTTTTTGAGGTATGAGTTGAAGTAAGAATAGGAAACAGAGGCACAATAAATCATGGAATAATGAGATGAAAGAAAATAATAAAAACAGCATCAACAGCAATAGCACACACACACACACACACACACACACACACACACACACACACACTTAAGACCTTGAACCCTATTCTTCCTCACAATCACATTTTACTACTAGTGACATTTTTTAAAAATATGGAACTAAGGATTAAACTGTGAAGAGTCAGTTCTCTCTCTCTGAATTATTCCCCTTTTCTTTTGAAAGATCAGAAGCTGGTCTAATCGGTATCCTTGCTAGAAAATGCATTCTTATCATAATGATATGGGCAACCAAGGAAGGATCAAAAACTTTTTACAAAGAAAAATAATCTATCACGTTATATGATATTGGCCATTTGTTTCTGTTTCTCTTTCAGTTTGATATTATCTTTTTCTCAGGAGTAAGACAATTTAATCATTTGTTTTTCTACAGAGACATGAGAAAATAATCATCTTAGTTATAGTGTTGCCAGATGTTCTGTATAGACAGGACTGTGCTCTATTACACTACCTCATGTCCTGTTTAGAGACACGTAATATCCTCAGTTTTGAGCATAGTGGCCATCCATTACTATTAATGCTCCATTCCTATAATCTGCCAATTAAAAAGATAGCAATTTTGTATTAATACAAGATAATAAGCACTTGAAAGTTCAATAAACTTTCCTCCATAGCCATACAACAGAATTCCAGGTTATACAGACACATCTGTAAGTGATTAAAGTCCTTAACCCTCACTGTCTCATCCATTATGCACAAATCTACCCTCACCAGTTTAAAGAAACAAAATGAGAAAGAGGAGAGGGGGTGGGGTAGCATAGACTCCCTGACAGCCCTTATCACAACAAAGAAAAATTATTTTGGGGGAATTTGAATAAGTATTTTTCTGAGATTTGAAGTTACCCTAGTTGTATTTGGTATACTTACACACACACACACACACACACACACACACACACACACTCACTCACTCACTCACTACCCCATTGCTACTGGAAAACTTTGTACTCTACAAGAAATAGGTACTTCAAGATGTAGAAAACATGTCAATACTTAACATCTGGAAAGCATGACTATGAAGTTACATTATGTAACTATGAAAATTAAACGAAGCATCGCCCAATGTTTATACTCCTGATGCTGCTATGATTACAACATGGAGAGCAATTGTCTCTACTGGTGCTTAGTATGATGCAGGAAATATGTTCAGAAGAGTGGAGAAAGAAGTGACACAGAACTCTCCCCTCATCTGGAGGTGAGTCTTCCAGTAACCGCAGATCTCCAAAACAGAACCCCTAGCCCCAGGTCTCGTCCCTATCCTACAGGGACAAGAGAATTCCTCGGAGAGTTCCAAACTGCTTTCACAGAACACCTGCTGCAATCTGACCCATGCAAAGGTTGATTAGTTCTCTTTGAACTTAAAATTCTTTAACCATCTTGACTACCTGATAGCCTAGCCCAAAAAAGAGGAGAAGTAGCAAATTTGAGGGGAGATGAGGTCATCAGTTAAGACCAGCACAATACTGCAAAAGTGACAGCCAACTCTCGGAAAACAAGGAAGGAGACAGAAAAAGCAACATTCAGAGAACTATGATGCCTGTGACATGTTCAAAATAATGGCTCTGAGTCATTTAGAAAAGGTAAAACTATTTTGGCTATTGTCTGTTGAATGAAGGCAGGGATGAATGATAAATTTTAGGAAGATTTCCATTAAAAAGAGTAAAACTTTTAAAAAAGACTTTTTAGGAGATGGCCTTTAGTTATCTGGAAAATTCATTTAAATGGAATGATTCATTTCTCATTCACCTTTGCATCCCTAGTTGCTTTGTGTACTGCCTCACACATAGTAGGAATTTAGTAATATTTGCTGAATTGAACTATCACTGAAATTTAAATCATGAAGTGGTCCATTTAGTGATTCTTTTAAAAAGCACCCTCCTTCCTGCAGCTCAGCTCTATGTCACTGAATCATTCCATTCAGTGGCTATTTTGCTAGATTGCACCTGAGCTCAAAATGACACAGCTGATAGGAAACTCTATAAAAAGCTCAATAAATGTTTGCAGAGTGCATAAAGTATAAAATCAATCCTGATGAGGCCTCCACTAAAAACGTGCCAAATGAATATCAAGCCTGAAAGCTCTTTAACTTGAAATAAAGAGTCTTGGAAGAGGTCATAGATAGTCCCTGTCCAGCAGCCAGTGGGGGATCAAAAGCGGGCAGGGCGGGATATCAGGCTTAAATTCTGAGTCCTCAAACAAACAAACAAAAAGATGAAAACTTAAAGGGGCTCCCTTGGCTCTGTTAATTGCAAAATAAACCAATGTCTAGTAGAGCAGGTCTCCTTTTTCTCAGGGTAATATGGACAATATGTTCACGTAGAGGATTGAAAAAACTACAGGACAAAGATTTGGTAGCTTTGACGCTAGTCAACGTGAGGAAGCGCTTCAAAAGATGCCTTTTTAAGAAATAAGAAAATGCCCCTTTTGACTCAGATCATCTCACAGCATCAGCGCAGAATCTGGTAAATATGACCAACTGTTTGATTTAAACAATTGGCTTTACAGTTTACAATTTATAAGAAAAATTTCTTTTCAAAATGATTCAGGAAAAAAAATCTTTCTCAGGCTATCCAACAATAGGATGCCATGTTTCCCTCTACATCACCTATGGAGAAGACCCATGAGTCCACTGGCTCTTGGATCTTTGTTCTATAACTGATATAAGGTAAACAAGGTGCCATTTAAACGTCATAACCTTTCTTTATTCCTCGTAAAATCCCTCCAAAATGTGAATGGTTCTGTGCTGACCTAGAATGAGTCAACTACATACAGTATGAGAACCTCAGTGCATTTGTCAAGTATAACTAGGATTCTGAGAGTCTCTCTTCCCTATACACTAATAGACAAGAATACTTCTGGGGGGTGTACATTTTTGTTTGAAAATAGATGGGCAAAGACCACAATTTGCATTTAGTATATATATTTTCAGGCACTATTTATGTACTCACAGAATTTCACAAGTACAACAAAAATCTCTTCACATCACTGAATCTTAAAGTTGGAAGGGACACTAAAAGTCATCAAGTCTCCACTAAATACAAATATCCTCTCCAATGTCCCTGGCAATTATCTGTACTTATTTGAATAGCTCTAGTTAAGAGGAGATTACTACCTCTGAATGTAGTTTATTCCTTTTGTAAACAGCTAAACTATTAGTATTGTTAAGCTAGAGTTCATCAAAAAGCTTTTTAAGTGCCTAATGACCATGCACTTGGCTAGGTACTGGGGAAATACAAAGATGATAGAGAAATGATCTCTGTCCTTAAGAATCTTTACTTTCTAACAGAGAAGATAACATGGAAATATATAGCTATGTACAAAGCCGATACAAGGTAACCTTGCTGGAGGAGAGGTTCCAGCAACTGGGAGGACCTGGAATGAAAAGGGTGGTACTTGAGCTGACTACTGAAGGAAACCAGGGAGTATAAGAAATAGAGGAAGAGGAAACAGCAAATGAGAAAGAACAGAGAGCACCATGTGTAGGAAACAGTAGGAAGGCAAGGATATCTGAACTATAAAATGTGGGAAGAGCAATATTGGGTAACAAAACTGGACCCAGATTGTGAATTGCTTTAAATACCAAACAAATGAATTTTATTTGACCTTCTAGGTTTTAGGAGGGGCAGTTAAGTGTTGCAGTGAATGGGCTTGAAATCCAGAAGACTCATATTCCCGAGTTCAAATCCAGCCTCAAACACTTACTAGCTGTGAGACCCAGGGCAAGTCATTTAACCCTGTTTGCTTCAGTTTCCTTATCTGTAAAATCATCTGGAGAAAGCAATGACAAGCCACTCCAGTGTCTTTGCCAAGAAAAGATCAAATGGGGTCATGAAGAGTTAGACACAACAGAAATGACTCAACAACAAAAGAGGTACTAGGGCGACACAGAGTAGCCATGGGGGTAGCATGGCCAGATTTGTGCTTTTAGGAATTTACTTTGATGGCTTTGTGAAAGATTGGGAAAAGACATGAAGTAGAGGGATCAGCCTGTTACAACAGTCCATGCATAAGGTTGAAGAGAGCCTGAAACAAAATGATGGCTATGAAATATATTTCTTTTTAAATCTACTTTTTGCATATAGCTCTACTCTCTGGAGCAATAAGAACAAATCTATTTCCTCATCTAGATGACAGCCCATCATATTTTTGAAGACAGCTGTCATATCCAACCTTAGTCATTTCAAAATCTTCCCAACAATACACTCTGTATGACTCAGGTCCCCACTTAAGATTATATACTGGAAGATGGGGACCTGAAGAACAGGGCATATAATGAGGAAATTCTAGCAGTTCTGTGACCCACAGTTCATATTGCCAAATCAGAATATACATAACATGCAGAAAGGATTCACAGAATTCTTACTCACCATGGCTTGGCACATTTTCTCACAAGAAAAGAAAACCAAAGAAACAGCAGCAATGAATAACCTGTCTATCTATCCCTATGAAGAACAATGCTATGGGTCGATGCATATGATGTCTTTGAATTTCATCAAGCACCTAACTTTCCCAGGCACAATGAGGGACATGATGAGGTTGAAGAGGAAAAACACTTTCCAATTTAATATCAAATTCTTAGTCAAGAATTACAATAAAACATCAAACTACAGATATCAGCCTCATTCCAGATTGGAACACTGAACTTGAACTAGAAAAATCCTTGACTGGCAGATTTCATGCTTGGAATTCAGCTACCATTTATGCCCTGGGGGGGTTCCTTTTTTGTATGGGTTGAACTACATGGCTGCAGAGATCTTTCTGAACCCTCAAATTCTCTGCTTCCCTATTTGCAAAATACAGGAGGTGGTTAGAACTAGATAGTGATAGTACTAAAATTTGATGACTAAAATTTTAAATAAATAACTGGGCTTTTAGGTTTAGAAGGCTTAGGAAGAGGTTTTTGAAAGAGGTTCATCTTGGGAATGGTGGCATACTAATAAAAAAAAGTTGACCTACTGTTTAATAGCAGTCACTTAATAAATGTTTCTTTACTTACTTGTTGATTCACCTCAATCAAGCTACCAAGCACTCTAATCCTTTAAATAATGTAGAGGGGGCCAGTACCAAGAAAGTCCAAAGGAGTTAAGGATGACTGACAACCTTCTCCAAGTTACACTGGAAATTCACAGGCACTCCACACACATTTATTAAGTTCTTACTCTGAGCCAGTCCCTGTCCTATGCACCAAAGATACAAAGATAAAAAGTCCCTCTCCTCAAGGAACTTATATTCTAGAATCCTGGAGCAGAAGATTTCTGAGCACCACTCCATTACTAAGATTCTCTGAAGGGCAATATTCAGAGGGCGAATAGAAAATATTTTGTTTCATTTTTACTTTGGCACAATGTCTTAGACACAGTAGGTGCCTAATTAATGTTTATTGAATTTTCTCCAATACCTATAAAGGATATTGCTTGTACTTCCCTGAGATAATGGTGGGACTGTGGGGGGATCTGAGGGGGTAGATGGGAGGGAATGTAGAAAAGGAAGGGAGAACAGAATGAGAAGCATGAATTTAGAGGAAATAGAACTCAGAGACAAGTAGTCCTGGGAAAAGTATGTCCCAACAATTCATAGGAAAGGAACAGCGGAATCAAGACTATCCCAGTTTACAAAATGCTACAGGACCATTGGAAATAACTCCCCAGATGGTTAAAATGCACACCCAGGGACACTTTCGGTCTTCGTTATTTTTCACAGAGGGGACAACTGAATGACAGTGTTTAATCCACCTGTGAAGCCCTAGGAACAGTTCAGCAGAGATCTTGTGAGCAAATATTCCAAAATAGTCAAAAAAACGTTTAATTTAGAAGCACAACCATCATTTTGCAATAAGACACAAAAAATCCATTGTTATAAAGTTCACATCTTTCTAACATAACTGAATCATAGCGTATAGAGACAGGCCATAGTAACTACAGGCCCTGAGAAAACTAAAACAGGTGCCTTTCACACAGTCTTTCTTCTCATTCCCACCCCATTCCCTCCCACATACTTGTTAGGCTGTACCTAACAAGAGAATATCAATAAAGCAACTTTTTATGGCATGAACAAGACCTGGCTTTAATTCCTGCCTCAGATGCTTGTTAGTTGTATGATTGCCAGTGTATCACTTAACTCTCAAAACCTCTTTCCTCATCTATAAAATAGGAAGAAAAATACTTACAAAAACTTTGTTACTTACAACACAAACTTAGAAACAGTTATCATGAGGAAAATCATTTGTAAATCTTCAAGTGCCAGATAAATGAAAAGTATTTTTTCTGGAACTCTAACCTTGGTTTGCAATGATTTTATGGCTAAGGAATGAACATGACATGATATATCTGCAACTATATCCAAAAAGCATTAGAATATTCAAGTAGAGAAAATCTACTAAATTCTTTCCTTGGACAAAAATATTTATAGCCATCCTTTTATAGCAGCAAAGAAATGGAAGCTAAGGGAGTCTCGATCAATTGGGGGACATGTAAACAAACTATGCTAGGTTGATGGAATTATTGTTATATCATAAAAATTATGAAAAGTACAGCTTCAGAGAAACCTTTGAAGACTCATCTGAACTGAAGCAAAGGAAATGAGTAGAAGCAGAAGAACATATGCCGTAATGGCAACAACGGAAAGCCGAATTACTTGGAGAGACTTCAGAACTCTGATTCATGAAGTTTACAATTCTAAATGAAGCATGAGACAGAGAGGTGCAGATTAAGGTATGATCAATGCAGGAAATTGTTTTGCTTGACTCTATATATTTGTTTTTAAAGGGATTTTATTTTTCTTTTTTCTCATATTGAAGAGGGTGGGTGGGAGAAAAATAAATGTGTGCTAATGAATAAAAAAAGAAAATGTCATTGGTGATCTTTGTGCTGCCAGTTCACAGATCTTTTGCATTTTAAGACTTGTAGATCTAAATTAAAATTTATTTTTTTTGAGCATGCAAATGTTGGTTAATGTCCTAAAAGTTTCTAGTTATGCAGGGATTGCATTTGGAGAAGAAAACTCCGTTTAAAAAATTAAGATGGATGTTGATATTCCATTAAGATTCAAAGCAAAATGTAACATGGAGAGTCCCAGGATGCCAAATCTAATCTAGATTCTTTCACCTACCTGAGCTCAGAGATGAGATTTTGCTTCCTCTTTGCTGATTTTATGTTACAGATCTTCAGTCTCAAAATGCAAGATGATGCTCTGTTTCTTCAGTTTCCTTTCTTCTCCAGACCAAAGTAGCAGTGGGTCAGTGGACAGAAGCCAGGAGTCAGCTACATACTGATTACACTGCTTACATATAAATTGAGTTGAAAATACTAACATCTCAGCCATAAAATTAGCTATGTAAATAGGGATAACCTTAACATCAGATATGAAGTCCTACTTTCAGAAAGTTCTTTCTTGGAAAATGAGCAGCAAGTCTACATTGGGAAAAAAATATTAACATGCAAGTGCATGGAAAGGGAATTTAAACTCACTTTATGTAAGACACTGACACTGCACTTTGAACATTTTTTTCCACACTGGTATTTATATAACAGAATAAATTATTGGTTGTCCTCTTCATGTCATTTTTTCCTGTTTCAAAAGGAATTTGATAAAATAATCTGTAGTAAGGTTATTCAGCCCCAGTCTAAAATAGCAACTGTATCCATCAAATAAAAATGAAATTCATTAAGGAGAACCATAAAATCCAAATTGCTACAACACAATTGCTTCTTCCAGGATTTTTCCCAGATGGTATGGTGTTAGTTGCAAGGGTTGCCAAGTCAGCATGACATCAAGAGGTCTATAAGGCACACAAAGGGGATCTCCTGTGGTAAATTTATAGGAGGGTATCAGACAAAAAGTAAACAGTAGTACAGGACAGTCAAGCAGGAATAAGATAAATCAGTATCTACCACACTACCTTTTAAGTATATTTCTCCATTAAAATGTAAACTCCTTGAGGGCAGGCACTATCCTTTTGCTTGAATTAGTATCCCCATTTCTTAGCACAGTATCAGGCACAGAGCAAGCACTTAAAAACTGCTTGTTGCCTATTGTTACCTGATGAGATTGTAAAACCAACATGACATCAAAAAAGAGAGAGAAAGAGAGATAATGTGAGTCTTACTGTCATTACTATTGAAGAAAAGGGAACCCAGGAGGTATGAGCTTAATTCAGCCCAGCTTAAAAGCGTGAAGCAGTTATCTCAGTAGGTTTCACAGCTTGCTTGAGCTAAAAAGGATCCTTACAGGTCATTTATTTCAATAATTTCATTTTGCAGACTAGGAATATGATAGCCAGAGGGGGAACATAGTTTCACCAAGGTCTTGTGGTTAGTTAGTGGGAGAGCTGATACTTGAATCCAGGACTCTGGCCTCTTCAACCAGAGCTCTTTCAATATATTTCTTTGCCTTTATCATTCTGTTTTTTAATTCCTGACTCTTCCTCTCTGTCCCAATTATCACCACAATGTTTTTAGAAGGTCTGTGAGAGCTTTCTCTCATTTTCTGATATACACCAAAAAGGGGGGCCAGACTCAATCTTTAAAAATCAAGTTAGCAATGTTCTAAAACAACAGAAACATCTGTGCCAGACTCTGAGGGAGATCCACAATGTTCTTATTGCCCAACGTTCAGGACTACACTGCCTACTTAACATAAAATATGTTTTTTTCCTCTGCTTCTCTCTTTCTACTTACCTAGCCAACAGCTGGACAAACAGAGTGGATCTGTTGAGGGGGAACTTGGGAAGGAAATTTCCTATGATTGGATCTCTACAAAGCTGCCCACAATGTAGAGTCATCTCCAACAGTCAGTAAAACAAGGATGTCAGACTCTTTGAGTGGAAAGGCAATTTAAAGGTCAACTATGATGAATTAAGGAGAGGAAGATAAATTTCTCATGGGCATGGACTATTAACTCTCTACTGTGTAACCTCATTATAATATATTTTCAAGTAAGATATTTGTAAAGAAGTTAGTACAGTGACTTGGCACCTCATAGGTGCTTAATAAATGCTTTTTTCCCCTCTTCTTCTAACCCCACGTCACTCAAGTAGATGGCCACATGACTTACACAAGAGTAGACGCTTAATAAATGCTTGTTGGATTGAATGTTTGTTAATGTGAATCTAATCTCAGGAGGAGAAACACAGGCCTCCCTCTTTTCTAAAGAGAGGCGTAGAAAGAGAATGAAGTGTGCCCTGTCAGCCACGGCCAGACCAATGCGCTGGTATGTTCTGTTTATCTAGAGTTCTTTGGGGGAAGGGAAGAGTCTATTGAGGAGGGAAAGGTCATTGGAAAGTGACAGAGATATAAAAGGGAAAAAAATGTATCAATAAAACCTCTTTAAAAAAAAAGAAATTAAATGAAATGTTCTGTTCCATCTTGTCCTTCCAAGATGAGAAAAATAAGGTAAACAGTGTCTTGCGTAGGGTCACACAGCTCGTAAGAGTTGAGAGTATAGTGGAACTCATGAAGATGAGCCTTCTTAATTCTCAGCCTGGTGTTCAATCCACTGCATCGCTTAGCAGCAGGTAGGTGGTATAATGGATGGAAGTCTGGACACCTGCCATTAGGAAGACTTGGGTTCAAATACAGTCTTAAATTGTGTTCATCCTTCGTTGCCGAAGAAGACCATGCCATCAGAGAAATGATGACATGACTTTGATGCTTATTCCCTGTATGACCTGGAACATGTCACCCAACTTCCCCCAGGCTTGCTTTCCTCAACTATAAAACAGGGGTTGGATCAGATGATCTCAGAAGTCCCTTCCGGCTCTACAGAAAGGCAGGCAGTGTTCTCTACAGATTCCCAGGGTGGTGGTGATCAGCAGAGAAAGCTACTTCACCAGCTGCTGCTACCAACTCTACTGAGAATCGGCCCTGCGTAAGATATGAAGTAGCTAGCACTATTGAATTTCATCCTTTTCTGGAGCTCTGGGTCAGATGCTAAGCATACTCCTCAAGTTTCTGACCTGTCTCTCATCTAAATGACTGGTAACCTTATGTCTGCCTCCTTCAAGTCAAAAACTTGCTTTCCAAGCTGGAAACTTTGACAATTCTAAGAAATTCACACTTTCCCATTCTAAGACTAAGATAATGACCCATTTTACCATATATGCAACCTTTCCCAGGAAGACTGAAGAAACTGCATCTTTAAAGGCCTTTAAGACTGTAACCTCATGGGTGTAGTCATAGAAACATGGCTGGAAAGTAAGGGTGTGTTGGAACCAGCTTGTACCAGTTCCTGAGAATTGACTGCTAAATTTTCAGAGGAAGTGTTTATACTTCAGAAATCAGAAAATGTTATAAATTGGGGCTTGAAATATTGTTTTGTTGGTCATCTAGATTTAAGCAAGTGATGGAAAAGTGTTAACAGATTAAATTTAAAGTGCTATCTATAACATATTCCATAGTGTGTGTGTCTATGTGTGTGTGTGTATGTTATGTATGTTATATTATGTATACTAGGCAGAGGGTGATAAGAAGACACCTACTTACTTGAGCTTATCATCTTAAAATGACAAAAATGATGTAATTTTAAGGTTTGCAAAGTGCTGCACAAAGATTTCATTTTATCCTCAGGAAAACTATGGGAAGTAGGTGCTAGTATTATATCCATGTTTCTGAAACAGATAGTGGTTAAGTAATTTAGACTAGACCATATGGCTAATAGATATCTAAGACTGTCAGGAAATCAAATCCAATTAATTCATACTACTCACTGGAAGGCATGCCCTGGCTACCTCTTAAACAGTCCTATTCAATGAATGGGCATTGACTCACCCTAAGTGTGTACCTGCAAAGACCTTGGCCTAAAGGGGTCAAGGTCTTCCAGTGCATCCTGAGTCATCTCCAGTCATCCTGATGAATGGTCACTGGATTCAGATGACTCTGGAGAAGAAATAAGACTGGTGACCTGCACAGCCCTCCCTCACTCAAAACAAAGTCAAGTGCAAGTCATATCATCATTTCTCTGATGGCACGGTCTTCTTCGGCAACGAAGGATGAACACAATTTAAGACTGTATTTGAACCCAAGTCTTCCTAATGGCAGGTGTCCAGACTTCCATCCATTATACCACCTACCTGCTGCTAAGCGATGCAGTGGATTGAACACCGGGCTGAGAATTAAGAAGGCTCATCTTCATGAGTTCCGCTATACTCTTGACTCTTATGAGCTGTGTAACCCTAGGCAAGACACTTAACCCTATTTACCTTATTTTTCTCATCTGTAAAATGAGTGGGAAAAAGAAATGGCAAATCCCTTCAGTAACTCTGCTGAGAAATCTCCTAAATGCGGTCATGGAGTGTCAGGCAAGAGTAATAATAAAAAAACCAACTCAGCAACAGACAACAACTGAGCTGCTTCCAGCCTTAAAGCACCTTAACACTAAGTGAAAACGATGGATCGAATAAATCATAAAACAATAAAAGATGTCTAATTGTAGTGAGTGAAAATATGTGCTTTTTCTAGGACCATAGGCACCAAGGGCATGAAAACTGAGCTGACGACCCAAGAGCATTGGCTCAGTCAACAGTCAACAAGCATTTATTAAGTCCTTACTTTGTGCCAGGCATTGTGCTGAGCAATGGAACAATTAATGAGACTCTAACTCAGGAAACAAGGGGAACACTGAATGATTCTACTGATCATGTTTTAGAAAAGTAATATCGCTTTACATTTCATAGCACTCTGTACTTTTCAAAGTACTTTCCCCTACATTTGATGTCTCATTTTATCTTCACAATAGCAAACACCTGCAGCTAATAATAGAGTTCTCACCTCCCTTTTTAAAAGTATCTGGGAATTGAGTTAGTGGGATATTGAGGAATGTTGGGCTTTGGAGTAAGATGATCTGAGGAGATTCCAGGTAAATAGACCAGTTCAAGGCAAGAGAGGTCAAGGAACATTTAGGAAACCTTTTCAGATCCAATTCAGTCTCACTGCTCTTTTTCTTCTAAACCATCATGAATACCTATCTATTAACAAGGTGCCCCAGAAGAATGTCAACTTTGTGAGGGAAGAGATAATTTTTCATTTTCTTTTCTTCGTATCCTCAGCACTTAGTAACATGCTTGGCACATAGTAGGTGCTTGGTAAATGTTTGTTATATATAACATATATATATAATATATATAAATAAATTGTTATATTAGTTTGAATTCCATGGGCAGGAGCTTAGAATATGTGGAGGAGAATAATGTAAAATAAAGCTGGAAAAGTATACCAGCACCAAACCATATCCCGACTTTGCATGCCTGAGGAAAGAATTTTTCTTGTATTTCCTCCATCTTCCACTGTTTTGTACTCCTCACAAACCCCTAAAGAGTCGAGCCATTGGAGCAAGAGACATAATGATAATAACTTATTTCCATGGTAATCCAAAATCTAATAAAGCACTTCCCTCACAACAGCGATGTAGGTAGGTAGTAAAAGTAACCTAATCTCCAATTTGTAAGGACAGCTAGGGTGGCTCAAAGGATAGAGCCCTGGTCCTAGAGTCATGAAGACTCATCTTCCTGAGTTCAGATCTGGCCTCAGAAACTTATTAGATGTGTGACCCTGGGCAAGTCACTTAACCCTGTTTGCCTCAGTTTCCTCATCTGTAAAATGAGCTGGAGAAATAGCAAAACACTCCAGTATGTCTGCCAAGAAAACCCCCAAATGGCGAAATGGAGAGCCTGACACAACTTTAAAACAACAACAACAACAAAATCAGCATTTTGGAGATCAAGTAGCTGAATCTCAAAGAGATTAAGTAGGTTGCCCTGAATTTAATAGCAATTCAGCAGAAAATATGGAATTTAAACAAATCCTTTTCTGACTTCAAGTCCAAGTTCCTTTCCAGATACCACATTCCCTCAAACCAAAGAAACCAAGACAGAAATAGAGATGGAGAGATGATTTCTTCATTTTCCTGAAAACACTTCCACTTTAATAGGTCAACTATCAGCCTCTCTGATGTGAATGAGTTTCTCTAAGATTTGAGTCTGAGCACCAATGCTCCAAGCATGATTACTTGGCAAGCCTTTAGCACTTTAAAAATACACATTATGATGCAGTGAAAACTAATGGAGTGAGCCTTGATGCTTTTATTTAGCAATATAAACACATACACACACAGGGGAAGTTGGGAACCCAATTAAATGGCCTTCTTGTGTTAGGGTAGACATTACAAAATATTAAACAATTTTTAAACTACTCAATTGGGGAGAGGAAAATAGGTACTCCCTTGTAGCTGAAATAGGCAAATAAACCCTTAACAGATACAAAATGGACTCAAATAATGAGTTAGCTCAGTGTTCCTTCCACCTTCCCCATCACCTCAAAGCATCTACCCAAAGGGAACACAGAATTGTTGATTCCCCATCACCAATCATTTTTAAAGGGCTTAAGATAAAAAGCATTTCAAGAAAATTGCTCAAGATGGTTATTTTCCTTCACCAATCTGACAGCTATTTTCTTACTGATGAACACGTGTAATGAAGGTCTTTCTGTCCAAGACACTGAATTCGCAACATTAAGTCAGATTGATCCCAGCACAGAACAATGAATGGGGTGGCTTTTAAGAGTACCTGGAAGCATTATCAGTTGGTAGTGATAACTAAACTACTAAAAATTTATTCAATGCTTTAAAATTTATACAAGTTTTTTCACTCTCATTTGACAAAACTGATTTTCCTGAAGAGTTGGTCTGATCATGTCCCCCATCCTCCACCTCCACTCAATAAACTCCAATAATTCCCTACCATCTTCAGAATCAAATATACACTCCTTTGACTAGGGTTTAAAGCCATTTATACCACTCCCTAACTTTCTAGTGTTCTTTTGCTTTACTCCATCATTCCCTCCACATATTCTATGATACAATGACACTGGTCTCCTTCCTTTTCTTCTCACAAGGCAGAATCTTGATCCAACTGAAATTCACATTTTACAAGGAAGATTTAGAAAGTAGCTAGGATGGAAATTGCCAATGCTTTCAAATATGGTGGGCACTTGGTACCATGGGAAAATAATAGCACCTTTGCTATCTATCTATCTGTCTCTGTCTATCTATCTATCTATCTATCTATCTATCGTAGTGCTTACATAATGCAGAGCCATGCACAGAACTATATAGGCTGAGCTTACAAGATAGATGCATTTTTATAAGTGTATCTGATTTTAGAGTGGATACAAAAATTACTAAAGTCCTCTGATGTTCATTTCTTTCACTTTATAAAAAAATGCACACTGCTATGATTCTAATTCTTCACATATAGTTTCTGCCCTTGGTATATAAATTCAAAGGAAATTATTTATAGATATTAACTATAAACATTTTTTAACAATTCCAGTTTTTCCCACAGATCTTTCAGTTTGAGCAAGCCCCTAACAGAGCATCTCCTGTACCTACTAGATATTTATGGTTCTAGATACAATATATCTATTGTGCCTACAATATGTATGTTTTCACACCTATCAATGGTACAGTGGATAAAGTGCTTCATGTAGAAAGCCCTAGATTCTCATCTTGTCTCTGATGCAGGGGGTGTGCCATGGGCAAGTAATTTAACTTATCTGAGCTTCCATCTCTACATCTGTAACTTGGACTGTCCTCAAATGGATTTATACAGGAAGTTGGAAGGGAAGAAAACCACCTGCCTTAGTACCATAGGTCTGGTATGTCCAAGGAAATTCCTTTAAAAGGTGCTTAGGAAACAATAACCTTATGGTTCAAGCAATTATGTAAAATTTCAAGTATTTAAAATCAGGCAGGTAGGGGAAGGATGAGATGCATAGACCTCAGGTGAAAGTGCTACCCCTGGTTGTAGCCTTAGGAGCTTGAACAGGATCTGGGCAATTCCATTTGTTTGGAATAAATCCAGGAGTTTAAGCATGGCCATCCTATTAACATCCTATTTTACATCCTATTAACCCCACCAATGCTGGGATGATGGAGGGGGTACTATTGGTTGATGATGGAGGGGAACTATTGCTTAAAGAACTGATATGCAGTTTAACAACCCTAAAGTAGTGGAGCAAAATTCTGATAGAGAAGAGACTGAAATGTTGGGACCACTGGGAAGGATGCCCCAGAGTAAGTAGGTCATTTTAACAATGCCTGCAGTACCGACCAAAAACACATTATAAACTTTAAAGTCTATATAAATATCAGTACTTATTATTGCTATTTTAATATTATTACCATTATAACATTTTATCTTTGAATTCTCATCCCCTCTTATCCCAAGAAGAAAGCGTGGAAGCAACTCATGAATTCGACAACTAATTAATTCCTGTGAGTGTTTTTTGTTAACCTCTCAGAACAACGTCCATCCAATTTCAATGACCTGAAGTCTTTTGAAGACTAAGTTACCATACCTCCAAGCCCAGGCTCAGCACAAAAACACCACTAGGGTATAATACATAGTTGGGCCGGTCACAAATCCATTTTGTCGCTGAAAGTCTGTCTTTTAAAAAGGTCGCTAATCTTTCATTCAGGGGGCTTAATGTTCTATTACAGAAATTTCAGACCCAGTAATGGATTTCACATTGTTCCTGGGGCCTTGGCAGCTTTAGCATCCTAACCAGCTCCTTATTCATGGCACCACAGAATGGGCATCTATATGTATGCATGCATAAGAAAGTTGCTGAACTATTTTCCACCTTCATAAGAAAAATTTGAACTAAGGTGTAACTGCAGGCAGAGTCATCCTTAGGGTATAACACAAAGGGCATGAAATAGGGAGGAGAGGATCACCGATGGCTCAGCAAGGCAGCCAATGTGGCAGGTTGGACTAAAGAGGAAATTAGCCTGCAAATCCTCCTGCTTATACACATGTACACACACATGTGTACACACAATAATACACACACACACCAGTACTGAGGCATAGCCTAGTACTCCAATTTCTCCTAATTTTCATATTCAAGGTTCCCTTAACCAGGTGTTTTTTAAAATTGTTTTCCCCCTTGAAAGAGGCTGCTGCTGAGCTTTATTCAACTGTTTTCATGGGGAAAGGAGCGCACCAAACAATGCGTTTCCCACCCTCACTCTCATCCTAGATCATGGATGATCCTGGGTCCACATTGCACGTAAGGATGACTCGGAGCCCCTGTTCGGCTAACGGGTATTCCTCAACATAATAATTATATGCTGAGAGTCAATCACAGAGTTATAAAATCTCAGAATTAGAAGGTGATTCCCCGGCTTCCCTGTCTAAATCTTCTGAGGAACACATGCCCCATGGAAGTTACAGAATGTAGAAGGAAAAGAAATCTCTAAGACAAAGTGTAACAGAGTGGCTAGCATGTGGGATTTGATGTCATCACGTTGATACAGTCTACTGTGCAAGTCACTTACCACCCTGAGCCTTAGTTTTCTCACTTATGAAATAGGGATCATAATGCCAATATTACCTACCCCAAATAAGGGGTCATTACAAGGACTGACTTAGTGTACGCAAGTTGCTTTTAACAAACCATTCTGTCAGTTATTTTCATGGTACCATGAAGCTGACCCTTTGCAGCTATTACCTTGTCTCCTTCTGTCCCTCAGGAATCTTTATAGAAATACCTCAATGGACCTTGACTTCTCAGAGTAAGAGTGTACAGTGGGAGAGGTTATCTCTTAGTAAACCAAAGGCTAAACCACATAGATTAGATCAACAGATAGTGCAAGTCAGAAACGTTCCCACCCTATTTCATTTTTTTAATATTTTCATAGTGGTGAAATTTCTGCCTTGTGTTTCCCAAGAGAAAATTTGTTCCTAGGAGTATCTGCTTCTCCTAAGAAGACGGGAAATCCTACATGGGGGCACTGAAGGAGAATTTAAGAATCTCATTAGATTCTGCATGATCTAAGGCGCCAATCTCACCACTAGTAATAAACATGAGCTTGTGTTTGAGTTCTCTTTCTTTCCCTAATTAAAAGATTTAAGAGGAAGAAGAAAATTATCATTCTATCACTCTATTCTTGGGTTCTCTTTTTAAAATTACACCTTTGTCAAATCTATCCATGCATTTTAAAAAATCATAATAAGCTTAACAATACCCCCTCCACCCTGCTCAGACAGTTGAACTATTAAATTGAGTTCAGAGTGCCCCATTTCAGGAACAACATTGGACAATATTCAGAGGAGTGAAACCAAAATTGATGAAGGACCTCGAGGTTCCTCAATATGAGAATCTATTGCAAGAACTGGAAATGGAGGAATGAGGGAATACAGAGTGGGAAATGATAGCTACCTTCTGATATTTATCTGAAAGGCTGTCATGTGGAAGACTTGTGGATTAGACTTATTTTGCTTAACCCTAGAACTAGGACTAGATATAAGGATTAAATATCAGAAAGAAGAAGATGGAAGATGTTGGCCCCTAAAATTACCTTCTAATAATTTTAAATAACATTTATTTATGTACTTGCTGTTTCTCATAAGAAAATGTAAGTAAGCTCCTTGAGGGTAGGGCTTTTTTTTTCATTTTTGTCCTTTTATTCCCAGGGCCTATAACATCTAGGCATGCAGAAGAATCTAAAGGAAAAGAAAAAAAAAACCTCCTAGCAATCAAATCTATCGAAAAAGAAAATGGACTTCCTCAAGATTTAGGAAATACCACCCTGACGTGAGGTCTTCAAACAAAGGCTGGATGCCCACTTCTCAGGTATGCTGCAGAGAAGATTCTAGCTCAAGTACAAGATAGTCTTTTCCAACGCCAAGATATTGTGATTGTATGATCTTTTATAGACCAGGCTAAAAAATAGGAGTAATATTTGTTACTTGTATCTGTGGACTTTAGAATGGGACAGGGCGAGCCATCACTGGCTTTCCCAATATTCCAGATTTCTTGCTGTAGCTCAGGGAATAAAGGCAAGTCTTAGAGCCAAGAGGAGGGCAGAGTAGTATGACAGAAGAAATGAGCTGAAAGTCATTGTATTAGAGGGCACTTTTAGACATGGGAAGGCATTTAGAGATCTTGTAGTCTAACTCACTGTTTTAAAGGTGAGGAGAATGGAGGTCCAGAGATGATAGATGACTTGCCCAAGGCCACACAGGTGGCAAGCAGCAGAGTCATATTCAAACCCAGGGCCTCTGATTCCAAAACCCAGTGCTCTTCAGTGTGTCATGTTGCATCATGTAACCCACTTCATGGGGTTATTCCAAGGATCAGATCATGTAATGTACACTAATATGCTCCAAAAGTTTATAGTCTTGTAAAAATATAAAATAAAATTGCATTTATGAGCCCTTAAGGAAGCTTCATCATCCCTTCCCTTCCCCTGAGCCTCAGGGAGACTGGCTACTGTTCAGTGAGTCAGGCTGACTGTGGAGGTTACTCTCAGAGACACACCAATAGTTCTGAAGGACTTCTCAGCAAGGAATGTCTTAAGTGCCGCCCAGACTGTTTGAAATGCATATTTATTGGGCTTTTTCCTCTCTGAGCTCAAGACTTCAAAACTGTTCATTAACATAAAGTAGAAAATCCTTGACTTGCTATTTCATCTTGTTTGACTATAGCGGCCTCTTAGGCCAGAAAAACACATTAGACAGCCGCTTCCTAATTAACACTGGCACATATCTTTTCCACATAATTCCACTTTCAGAAATATCACTTGGTTGCTGAACTATACTAAGTAATGTATTCAGCTTGTTTTTTTTAACTCTTGCTACCCCATATAGATCAATTGCTCCAAATTAACCTCAGAAAGTTGGGCAAGGAGGGAGGGGGACAGGGAGAATACAGCCAGGTCTAAATTTTCAAAATTTTATACAGGAAAAATGAAGGTGATAGGCTTATAATGAATGTAATCATGTTGCTTTCAGTTAATTTTCCACACAGATAATGCTTCACTGATAACACAATCCACTGCTTCATTCATATTCAACTTTGTCTATTTCCCTGGGCTTCTGAATTTGGAAAGAGTTGGCTATAAATTGTAAATTAAAAGGACAGTGCAAGTTGGGTAGAACTGAAACTGGATTTCTACTGCACCAGGCAAAGATGGGGTGAAATATAGATCTAGGCATGGGACCTTCACTTAGAAACTTTCTCGTTCAATTGGCTACATAAATTACCACAGGCCTATAGACCCTGGAAGAGAAACTTAACTAACCTTAAAAAATACAAAACAGGTGTTGGAAAAGAGGGGAGGAATTCAACAGGATTAAATGCTGACCAAATTAGTTTCATGCTATTTCTGCTTGCAACTGTTCACTGAAATTAGAAACCTTATCATGAAGATCCTAGTAAGTGTGAGGATTCATCTGTGAACATTTTATGGGCCACAACATTTGTAGGCCACAAGATTAGTTTGAAACAGCCTTCGTGTTTAATTATGTGGAAGAACAAACTTAATTATATACAGAAATTATATATATATATATATAAAATATATACACACACATATTCATATATATGTGTGTGTATATGTGTATGTATATGTAAGTATACATATAGGTGTGTATGAACAGATATATGTGTGTGCATAGATGCATGGAAAGATAGAAAGATGGATGGATAGAGAGACAGACAGACAGATCAATCCCAGCCAATCCCTGTTCCACATTTATGGGGTAAGCAAAAATGTCTATCTGGTATTTTTCACCCAGAACCACAACTCGAGTGGGGTGATCAGAACTTCATTCCCGTGGTAGAAAATTTAGAAAGTAGTGATGACCTTCATAATTCCTCAGCAGCACAGGAACAACAGAGAGGTACCTAGGTAGCAAGAATAATTCATTTTAAAAGGAAGCCCCTTTACTCCACTTCAAACAGCTTTCACAGCAATAGTTGAACAGTGATGCCCCCAAGCTCTCTACTTTCCCTCCAGGGAGGAACTTAACATCTCCTCCCACATCTCTTCTCAGCTAAGATCTTATGAGTCCTGGTTATGGAACTGCCTTCACATTTCCCATTCTTCATCCTTTCCAAATCTGAGATCCTCTAGTCCTATACTGTCTAAGGGATTTATAAGGAGGGGAAAGATCTGATAAAACTCAATTAAATTAGTTTATTATCCATCTAAGGGGTTGTTGTTGTTGTTGTGTTGTCCTTCATTCTCAGAGAGGACCATGACATCAAGATGATGCCATGACTTGCAGTTGACTTTGATTTGAGTGAGGGAGGGCTGAGCAAGGTCACCAGCCTCACTTTCTTTTCCTGAGCCATCCGGGTCCAGTGGCCTGATATTCATCAGGACAACTGGAGATGATCCCAGATGCAATGGGAGACCCTAACCCTTATCACATTCTCACTTTGAGGGAGATACACCCATTCAATGAATAGGCTTCAAGTAGTTACTCAAGAGATGGCCCATTTATTAAAAAAAAAAAATCAAACTAGGAGGGGAAGACTTTCCTCAGGGTTCCTGGGTAAAAGAGAAACATTTACTATTTAGTATTTAAAGCATTTAGTACCATCCAAAGGGTACTTGCATTTCAAAAGTCTAATCAATTGGTTCCCTTCCCATCCTCCCTCAGTTTCTCTTATCTATGCATCTTACTCTTCATCCTGCTCCAGATCCACTACAAGTCATCTTCCTGTCTTGTGTTATTCTTGACTTCTTGGAACTTCTTTCCTTCTACCTAATGAGACTGAGTCACTTCCACCTTTGAAACAATTTTTAAACGTTTCCTTCATTTTAGTTTTGTCTGTCACTCCTAGAAAAGCATTTTCTGGTAAGATAAATGATGGAGACTAGAAAAATATCTCTACCATCAGCATGAGAATTCCCTTTCTTCTTTCTTGCTGTTTTCCCATATTCATATTCTCATTCATTCTCTCTCTCTCTCTCTCTCTCTCTCTCTCTCACCATCCAAACCTATAAAATTCAGTTAATGACATGGGCAACATCACAGTACAAGTACCTGGTTACATTACTTGTTCCCTTCATTCCTTTACAAAAGGTGATAAGGATGCTTAGAGAAATACATCATTTTCTTGCTTCTAACTTCTCAATTCCCATCAAATAATAGATGGAAAACAGATTAAAAAATGATATGACTTCAAGACCAGAACCATGACATTTTCCACTACATGTCAGGCAACCAAAAAGCTATATACAATCTCCTTGTCTTCCATTCTAACACTTGGCAAAGACCTCAATAAAGTTCCACATACACATAGAATGGGAAGCTGCTTCCCTTTCTGACCCCTTCTTATTAAAGGCTATAAATGTATTCCTTTGATAACTGTTCTCTACATGCATATTAGTGGTCATATTACACTCTTGAATTTTCAGGCTGTACCTTCAAAGAGAAGATTAAATTCTCTTCAGCAGCTTCCTAGCTGCTGAGCATCTCCAATTGGATTCCCCCCAGCAGCTCAAACTCAAGATGTTTAAAATATAACTCAACATCTTACATCCCACTAAGGCCCTCTGTTTTCCCCCTCCCCTTATTTCTTTTAAGAACACCACCATCCTCCCAGTCACCCAGACCTGAAACCTCAGTCATCCTGTCTCTCTCCTCCCCCACACCCAGAGCCAATCAGTTGCTAAGCACTATTGATTGATTTCCACATCATTCTCATGCTCTCCAATTCACACTGACCCCATTCGAGTTTTTCAGACCTTTATTTCTTTTACCTAGACCATTCTAACAGCAGATTTCCCTGTTTCTCTCCTCTGTCTCCTCTCCAATCCATTCTTTGTAGAGCTGCCAAAATAATCTTTCAAACATGACTGTATGGTTACTCTCATGTTCAAAAACTTTCAGGGACTCCCTATTAAATCACAGGATGAATAGATTGTAAGGAACCTTAGAGACTACCCAGTCCACAACCTTCTTTATACAGGTGAGTTCCTGAAGCCCATAGAGATAACGTGACTTGCCCAAGGTGATACATATAGCAAGAAACAGAAATTGTATTTGAACCAAGGTCCTCAACTTGGAATTTAAGAACCTCCACAATAGGGTGCCAGCCTCTTTTTCCAATCTTATTTCAGACTACTCCCTTTCCCACAGTCTTCATTCTATACATATGTGTAATTCTCCTAAATGTAGTCCTGACCTCCTCTGCCTCTAAACATTCACACAGGTAATCCTCTATGCCTAGGATATATACTTTCCACGCACTGCTGCTGCTGCTTCTGCTGCTGCCACCTCCTCCTTATGTATTAAAAACCTTGTCTTTCAGGCTGCATTCAGGTGCCTTCAATTCCATGAAGTCTTTCTTGATTTCCTTGGCTAAAATTGATCTCACATTTCATATATTCACTTTATCTGGATATTTCTTTTGCCCTCATCACATTTTACCTTCTAGAGAGAGAGAGAATGTGTGTGTGTGTGTGTGTGTGTGTGTGTGTGTGTGTGTGTGTGTGTGTAACTCATTAGCTTGAGACTACAAACTCATTAAAAACAGGACCATCAATGATTTACAACTTTGTAGAAGACTAATGCTATTAAATCAGATAAGATGTAATTGATATGGAAATACTCATAGATTCATTTCTCCCAATTCCCAATTTTACTTACAGTTTCTCTGAATACATTTATCTTTCCTTATGTCTAACCCTCCTCTTTCAGAGAGTTTTATGATTGAGAGATCATTTCATAATGGTTAAGCCAGAGCAACAGATGCCATATCATAAAGTAAAATTCAGTTTTTATTTAAAAACACATGAGGCCACGATTCATCATGGTATGTGTTAAACTCAAGATGGTAACTGACAAAACCACAGAATCTCAGAGTCGAAAGTTTCCTCAGAGGCCATCTGATACAGCCCATACCCAAACTAGTATTCTCTCTACAACACACATGACAAGTGGGCAGCTAGTCTCCTCTTAAAGGTATCCCATGAGGGGAAAACCCACAGTTCCTTGAGGAAACCCATTAAATTCTGGAAAGTTCTGTTAGGAACTTTCATTACATCTGCCCACTGTTCTAAGGTCTGCTTTCTGGGGCCAAACAAAATAAATCTAAACCCCTCTTCCATATATCAGTCCTTCAAATACATACTTGAACATAGCTATCATGCTCCCAATATCCTAGCCCACTCCCAATCATATTTTCTCTTTTTCATACTAACCATCCTCAGTGCTTCAAATGATCCTTCCATGATATGAACTCAAGATCATTTGTCTTCCTGATTGTCCTCCTTTGGCTAGTCTCTAGTTTATCAATGTCCTTCCTAAAAATAAAGGCAGAGCACAATGGCACTATCACTTTCCTAATTTGACTACATCAGGTGAAAGATCAGTTCTATTGCACAAACAGGTGACTATCTCAAGATCTCTACCCTAAAAAAGGTCTTCATCCGCCGCTAACTACAAAATGTAATCTTATTTTTGAGTAGAGTCTTGTGGAAAGTACACTATAGTAAGAGTCAGAAGATCTAGCTTCTTGTCCTATTTCTACCACTAATGAGCTAGAACATTTAGGGAAATCTTTTCCCTCCTCTGGGTCTCAGAATATTTTTTTTCATTTATAAAAGGAGAGGATTAGATTGAAAGATCTCCTACCTAACTTTTAGTTCCAAAGTCTTATAATTTATAACCTTAAAACTTATTGTACTGCAGGAAAGGCTGTTAAACCTGAAGATATCTATGTCATGAAAATCAAAAAAGGAAAAAGTATATCCAAGCAGAAAACTTTGCCCAAAGTAACACTAGGCATAATATTTTAGGACAGTGATAAAAACTCATCCAAAATATGCATTTTCCCAGTCAATCATTCAATAATTCAATGAGCATTTATTAAATTCCTATGAAACGCAAAGCAGTGATGATATAAAGTCCCAAATCCCTGATGGTAACAATAACAAATAACTAGCATTTATATGGGACTTTAAGCTTTATAAAGCACTGTACACATGCCATATTGCCAGCTATAGCAATGCCATTTGGGTCCTCTTCAAGGATGAAGGACAACAACTAACCAACCAACATACATCATCTCATTAGAGCTTCACAAAAATCCCATAAAGTAGGTTTTGTTACTATCCCTATTTTACAGATGAGGAAACTGAGGCAAGCAACAGTGAAGTGACTTGCCTAAGTTCACATACAGTTTGAGGCAGGTGTTGAACTAGGACTTCCTGAAGGCAAATCCAGTGGTCTATGTGATGTTCTGTATAGCTGCCTCAAAGATCCCAGCCTTCAAGCAAGCAATTTACATTTATTTACATTTACGGGTTAGGGAAGAGAGGCAGGGAAGAAAGAGAGTGTTATGGGTTAAAACATGTAAAAAAAATACAAGAAATTGATGAGAGAGAAAAACATTAACTAGGAGAATCAGAAAATGTTCCCTTTAGAAGGCAATTAATTACTCCATTAACCCAATTGTCTGGAATGTCACTTCACCTCCCCTCCTAGAATCCTAAGTTCAGGTGGTCACCTCCTACTTCAAGTCTTTCCTGACACCATCCTTCTCCCCCACCCCATTGTTAATGGATAGTACTTTGCATGTACATATTTCCAACCCTTTCCCCAAGAAAATGTAAGCTCATTGCGGACACAGACTTCTTGAATTCTGGTAACCCAACTGCCTATAACAGGAAAACTACTTATGTGACTCAAGGAAAGAAAATAAAATAGGTTTCTAATTTGTGTTTCACAGTGGAAGGCAAATTATCACTGCACTGCTCGGCAAAAGAAAAAGAAAAAAAACTCAGTAACTATTTGATGTCTTTGTATTTAAAAATAAGGAAGAACCGCTCAAGTATTCTGAAAATGCAATTAGGAATCCCAGGCCAGGCATGCCATTTTCAATTTAGCTGCCATATTGTCCCTGCATATTTAATAATTATTTACATGGTAAACAAGGAAGTCTGAGTTTGCTACGCAGTGTTGGGGAAAGGACATGCCAACGATCCTATGAAAGAGGACACCAGGCATCTCCTCTTAGCATTTTAGCCATCATTCGGGAGGTTCCACTTGCAAAATCTCTACAGATTTACATAACTTCTTTAGACAGCTTTAGATAACTTCAATGGACCATGAGAATGTGAATTTTGAAAAAAAACTAGAACTTGGCAACCACCTCACATTTATGTCTTTGGGAATAACATAAAAACCCAGTGGACCTTTGAATTTGGATCCAAAGATTTGCCATGCTGCCCAGCTCTTAAAGTGTACGAAGACCATCTGTCAGAGGAACATTAAAGTCTAGAAAAGATATCACAGTTCAGAGGGACAGTGCCAGTGAAGTTTCAAAGCATTCTGTAAACCTACCAGCAACTGTCTCTTAATGGAGAGTTCTATTTACAAAGAACTTGGGATGTGGAAAAATTGGGACACTAATTCATTGCTGGTGGAATTGTGAACTAATCTAACTGTTTTGGAGAGTAATCTGGAATGATACACAAAGAATTTCTTACCTACCTATACCTTCTGACACAGTAATATCCCTATTAGGTCTCTCTCCAAAGATGGAAAGTAGTTTCCATCTTTCCACTTTGGAAACCACAGTGGATTTCAAAGTGGTCCAAAGACCACTATTAGGTCTCTTTCCTTTTTAGGGAAAAGGAAAAGAACATATATTTTCTAAAATGTTTATAGCAGTTCTCTTTGTGGTGGCAAAGAACTGAAAGTTGCAGAGAAGCCCATCAACTGGGGAATGGGTGAACAAGTTGAGTATATAATTGTGATAAAATACTACTGTGCTATAAGAAATTATAAGCTTGATGATCTTAGAAAAATATGTAGAGACTTGCATGAAATAATGAAGAATGAAATAAAGAGAACACTGTATACAGTAATATTAATACTGTTTTAAGAACAACTTTGAGCAAATAAGTTGTTTTGACCATTATAAATGCCCCAATTAGCTATAAAGGACATATGAAGAAAGACACTATCTACATCCAGAAAAAGAACTGATAAACAGAAGTATGTATAGAATAATTTTACTTATATATACCTATTTGTGGTCATCTCAGAGTCAGAGAAAGGGAACAAAAAAAAGAAATTTATATAACATTGTTGTATATTTAAAAGGAATAAAAAGTTGTACATAGCAGATTTGCAGTTTCATGTGCAAGCATCTTTTTTTATTATACTATGTTATGGAAATGCTTGTCTTATTTCATAAATTAAAAATAATTTTTCAAAAAATGACATTGGAGGACCTTCTAAAGCCTTGGGGTATTTTCTCTTTTTCTTCTTTGCCTCCCACATTTAAAAAACCATATTAAAGGTTAGATGGTCTTATATTTAGAGTTGTCTCTTAAAGCACCTCACTTTTTTTAGAGGCAAAGCACAAAAATCAAATTGAAATAAATAAAGCTATCACCACAACCACCCTTCAAGGATCACCGTTAACATAACTGCCAAACTGACCCAATCATTTTAAGTTCCCTGGGTGTGATTTTATGCTATTGATCCATTAGACTACAGCATACAATACCATTTTGATGACCAATAAAGTCACAAAACATTTTTACCCACCTCACTCTAATACTCATAAGCTGCTCATGTATAAGAAGATAAATAAATGAAAGGATTGATACTTATTTCCCACAATATTGAGGTAGTTTTAAATCCCCTGATATACTCTAACTGCCTGTCATAGGTCAACATTAGTAAACCCTTACACACCCATTTGCCAATATTTGCCACTCCATGAGATGGGTAAATGATATCCTCTATTTTCATTTTATCATTGCCTTGCACCAACAGACAGAGAAAAATGGATTAAGCATACAGTCCACATTGTTCACAGGACGATGGGATTTTTAACCTGTAAGTCCTTTTACCAAATGGCAGAAATTATTTCAGAATATTTCTCTCTTTGAACTACCTATTTGAAATTCAAAGAAGGAAGACTAGTAACCACAGAACACTTTTTCAATCAATTATCCCACAAATACAATGCACCTGTGGAATAATAATATTTGGAAGAGACTACCACAGTTGCAAATAAGTAGCCAACTTATTCTTACCAGGGTCAGTGCAGTTTTTACCAGGCAGGGGTTCTGTATTCTCTGGAATCAAGGTAGCATTCTCTTGTAGTAATCTCCTCCCACTCCACTTGTCACTTGCCTCCATATAGTCAAAGATATAATAACCTATGGAGAAAGAGGCAACAGTCCTGTTATTACCATAAGCCAAATGTCTTAGAAGCATCAGTACTCTTCACAATCATACTCTTGAGGTATGTCAACTTAATCAACCCTGTTTGAGAGGCGGAGACTAGAAGGCTCAAACACGGCAATCCATTTGATTCAGGATCATTTGCCATTTTAACCTTATATTAAAAAATATAACCTTTAACCCACTCCAGTTCCTAGCCAACACTGTCTCTGCTTTCCTGGCTTTGAAAGTGAAACCAGTCTACTTTCTAGTACATAAAGCATCGTCTGACATAGCAGATAGGAAGGAATCCCCAAATATATGCAGTTAAGTACAACTGACAAGTACTGATGTGTGAGTATGAATATATGTCATCCAGGACATAACCAAGAAAAATAACCCCAGGATAATGTTATAGACTAGATCAATGGTTCTTAAAATGTGAATTTCATTCCCTGGAAGTTGCTGAGACCCTTTCTGGGGATCTTTGCATTCAAAATTATTTTTATAATAAAACTAAGATGTTATTTGCCTATTAAAATACTATTCCCTTTCCAACTCAATATATGTCTGAGGCCATATTTCTTTTCAACTGAGAAAACATATCATAACAGATTGAATGCAGAAGAAGATATGGGAATCCAGCTGTCTTTTATTAAGTCAGATATTAATGAGATTTGCAAAAAAAAAAAAAGTAAAATAATACTACTCCTCCCTAATTTTTTTGTTTTTAAAAAATAGTTATTTTTCACAAAATATACTATTTATATTAACATGTAATGAATTTACTATTATTTTAAGTGAATTAATATTTATAAAACATTTCCATTTTAATTTCAAATATCATCAACGTCGATAGATATAATGCACATAAATAAAAGCCCTCTGAGGACTCTCAGTAATTTTTAAGAGTGTAAAGAGATACTGAGACCAAAAAGTTTGAAAATGACTAGGCTTAATCAAAGCGTAAAAGATCTTCTTTGTAAGTTATCTTAGTCCTATGTTGCCACCATAATGAAGGAGAATGTAAACTCAGAAGACTGGAAGGAATATATCAATTATAGTTGCTTTTATTATGATTAGGTCAAATTAAACCACCATAGTTATTTGAACGAAAGACAGGGCATTTATAAATCCTCAAAGTCAAGAAGACCTAGGTTTAAGTTCTAACTCCGATACATATCCTGAGCAAGTCATTTAACCACTCAGTGATCCAAGAAATTCTCTTAGATAATAAATAGCAAGAAAGGAACACATCTACTTTAAGAGAAGTTCACCATCAAGAGTTTCCTACAACAATGGAAGCACCGGATCTGTGTTACCTCCCCACCGCTATGCCCCACCCTCATTCCCCACATGCCACTAAATATATCACTCTGGAATGTAAACAGTTAGCTTGTCTCTATGAACATTTAATTCTTGAATCCTTTTTTAAAAAAATAATTATTAGTTTACATTTGTTGGGAGCTTTCCTGATTTACAAAGCATTTTCCCCACAACAATCCTGCGGGATGCTTAGTAGAGGTGATGTTATCTCCATCTCACCAATGAGAAAACTGGACCCAGCTGAAGTCAGAACTGGGATTCTAACCTCAGTCTCCTGACTTTACATCTAGTCCCCTCTGCACTCTATGCAAATGGGAAAAAAGCCAAACTTCAAACTGAAATGAAGGGAATGTTATTTATGCAGCAGATTTTCCTAGGGGAAGGGTAACAAATTAAATCAATTTATAACAGGATTTATTTTTAAGGAGAAGGAAATCAAGAACTAACCTGTGTGTTATAATGGGAAAAACCCTAGACTTGGATCAGAAAGCCTGAGTTCAACTTCCTGCTATTTAGAACTCTCTCCCTCCTCATCCTTACCTCCTCTACTTCCTGGCCTCATTAAAGTATCAGTTAAAATCCCACCCAACCTCTGCAAGATGTCTTTCCCTATACTCTTTAATATTAATGCCTTAATTCAGCTGATTATCGCCAAATGATCCTGTATGTAGCTTGTTTGTACGTCATTGTTTGCATATTTTAGACTGAGCTCCTTGACAGCAGGGGATGCCTTTACCTTTCTTTATGCCCCCTTAACTTAGCACAGTGCCTAGTCTATAGTTGGTGTTTAATATTGACCTTATTGACTCATTGACCTAAAGCAAATTAAACCTGTTTCTTTGCAATTGAATAACCTCTGGCCCACCTATCTCATGGAATCAAATGAGATAATAAACATAGAATTGTCTTGTCAACTACAGATTAACATGAAAAATATAAGGTATTGTTATGACTGTTATTAGCAGATGACTAAAAGTAGAGGGAGGAGATTCCCAAGTAGGAAGGAAGAAGGAAAAGATGAACTATTGAGTATAGTTCTACCCCTGATCTTTAAAGGGCAAATAGATGCATTTCAACCACTCCCAATGCAGTTTGGGTTAGGCAATGAGTAAGAAATACTGGGTTTCAGGAATTAGATGCCACCTTGGATAAAGATTGCAAACCAAAAGCACTGAACATCTTTCCATAATTCTCTTACAACTCAAAGTCTGCTCACTGTCCAGAATTTGAGGCTTTTAGAGCATTTCCTCCCTGTCTTGCCTTTTATGAGTGACCAGAGAAACAACTAGCCCTGTTCCCATTAACAGCAGAGAGCTGTCAATTCCTTGGACCTTGTCACCTTGATAGACTTCCATTTGGAAAGTGATGGCAAGGAATCTATTTCTTAGGCAAAAGAAGAAGGGGCTACACATGAAGGTGTCATGTCAGCAAAGGAGATAGCGCTTAAGGGGATTAGCATGGGCATTTGAGACACCCCAGGTGCCCATCCAGGGCAGTCAATTACCTTATCCATACTGGTACCAACTCACCTTCCTCCAAATATCTACATCAAGTCAATTAAATGGGAAAAGCTAAACAAAGCCAAAAATGTGTTCATTGAATGTATTTTGGGGACAGAAAGGAACAAGAAAGATCCATGATATAATTAGTCTGGGGTAGAAACTCTCTACTGCTACAGATGAGTATTTTTGATTTATAATTTGAGAGAACTATCTGAGAGACTGAGAAGTTGTAATTTAGCCCTTGTCACCTAATTAGTATGTCTCATAATTTGAAACCAAGTCTTCCTGACTCTAAAGTTGGCCCTCTATATTCTAGTCATATCTGTTAATTGTATTAAGTACTTAATTAAATGTTTGTGCCATCTCAAGTCAATAAATCCCAGAAGATACAGAATTGTTCCTGGAGCTAATGCGTATATGTATACTTGTATGATGTATACTATATTCCATATTCTAAAAATATTTACTACACACACACACACACACACACACACACACATATATATATATATATATATATAAACATTTACAATAATAAGTGCCATATTTCTTTATACCAAGGTATTTTCTACTATCAGCACCCAATAGATAGGGGTTATGAGCATAGATTATAGATTTTCAGAACTGAAATATCCTTAAAGCTCAACTACATCATTTACAAATGAGGAGAATGAATGCCAAAGACATCAAAGAAGTTGCCTATGGTCAAACAACTGTTTGAAGGCACAGCCCAATCTGGAATACAATCTTATTCCTACCCCTTACCCCAGATCACCAGATTGCACTACCTAAATGACACAAATGACTTTTAGAGTGACTGATACTGTTAATTTAGTGTCTTAAAAACCACTAACTGGTTGGCTCATTTTCTGGCATATTTCTTAAAGTTCTACTTTAAGAAAAAAAAATGGATAGGATGACTGCATAGAAACATGCGACCTGAGCATCTTGTCCTATTTCTCTGATATATTTCAAGTTATAGTCCCCTGTAAGAAAGTCCACATAGATTACGGCAAGACCATCTCCACTTCTCAGTGTCCTCATTCATTTTGTTGTGCACTAGAAATCCTCACAAAGATTTCTGTGCTACAGAGATCTCCCAAAACAATCTAACACAATGAACTAAATACAATATAATAACCCTTGCTCTTAAAAGGGTCAAGGACTGTAATTTTTTAAACAGTCTCAGAAAGATTTCCGCTAGCTGTTGGTCTCTTTCACCATCTACCTTTTCCACTTGCATAAAATTCACACACACACACACACCCAAAGTATACAGACTTCTCCTGTCTTACCAAGTTCACACTAAGAGTAATGAGCATCTGAGAAGATATGTGAGTCAATAGACTTAAGGAATGTGGCTGCATCTCAAGTTCCTCAAAAACAAGACTCATGTCTTATTTTGGTTTTCTTTTGCTAATAAGGATGACCTACATAAAGGGTTGTTGAATGAATGAGTGAGTGAAATGATAAATGGAATAACAAAGCTCACTTGTGCCCAATCCTTTGAAGAGAAATCAACAGTTATACCAGAAATATTATCTTTGTTTTGAATCACATGAATAGGCAGATGGAGATGATCTTGCAGAGATGTGTATAATTTAACAAAAACAATACCATTCATAAAAGGTTAAAGGGGGTATCTGTTTTCACAATCAAGAGCCCCCATAGCATTCATTTGGTATTCTTAGATGCTTAACTAAACAACTAAAAGTCATCCATCTCACAGATGTCACAGATGGCTCGTGACATAAGTATGTTAAACATCACATGCATATTAATGTACATCAATAATTTCAATCAGTCCTAGATTACCAAGATGTAACACCATCCAATTGAGATCTATGTGAAATGGCTATAGGAATTCATCCTTCAATGAAACTGCAACTGGAAAATGCCCTGCCTTGTCATAGATCATCCTGCAGAAGTAATGAGACTATCTCCAATAACAGCTAGCTTCAAGATGTGAATTAATAAATGGTTTAATGCCATTAAGGAAACTAAGAATCATCTTTCAAGGGGGGAGAGAGAGAGTTAAAATGAACTAGATCAAAGTCATGACATCATACTAATTTTGCCCAATGAACAAATTGCCTGTTTGGTTGTTAATGTCGGTGAATGAGTAGAGCTCATTGTTCCCAGTGATTCACTACATAGAAACATCACAAGAGTCCTTATAAGAGGAGATAAATAGATGAGTCCCTTCTAATTCTCTAAATCTGATAAAACACACAAACCAATGTGGAGCTTTCAATGCAGAAAAACAAGTCCAATTACTATTATGTAAGAGTCCTGAACCACGCTACTGATTAGACACCTTAAGTAACTAAAGATGGAAAAAAACAGTGCCCCTGAATTACCTCTAACTGGCAAATAAATCTTTGTCTCAAAGTTTAGAATATGGTCAGCTGATGCCATAACACTTGAAAATCAGATGATCCTAAAATAACAACAATCCCTTATAATTACATATCTCCTTTATTTGCTCAAAATAGGCTCATATCTTGTTTCATTTGTTCTCATGAGAGGATAAGCAGAGGCAATTAGTGTTAAAGCCATTTTACAGATGGAAAAAGTGACTGAGAAAGAAAAAATGATATTTATATACATGTTTAACCCTATTTGCAAAATGTTTTGCATAAAGATTATATTTTATCATAATAGCAAGCAAAGAAAAAAAGACTGATTTTATAGATGAGTTACTGGACTCAGAGAGGTCCAGTGCCTTGGGACAACCACAATATTTTGAATATAGGCTGCCTCCCATCTCCAGATCCAGAGCCCATTTCACTGGGCTGATTCAAAGTTACAGCCATAAGACTCATTAAGGAGAAAGGAATGAGCATTTACAAAAGGCCTATTATGTGCTAGGCCCCTGTGCTAAGCACTTTACAAATATCTCACCTGATCCTAGAAACCACCCTGTGAGGTACATGATGTTAGGATCAGTTAATTAGGATTACAACTAGGGAAATTAAGGCTTTGAGATGTCATATGGTTTGCCCAAGGTCATGTAGCTAGTGAATGTGTGAGACCACATTTGAACTCAGAACTTTCTAACTCCAGGCTCTGGTTTCTATGCACTTCACCGCTTTGTTGAGGGATATACAGCAGGGAAATGCAAAATAGTATGTGTAGTCATGCGCAACAGCAACTATGAGTGACATATGCAATAGGGTAAAGATGAAGGGACATCATCTCATTTCTACTTTAAAAAAAAAAAAAAAACAAAACCAAAAAATAACCCATTCCTACAAAAGGGTCACAGAAAAGGCTCCAAGACACCAAAATTCTTCTCTTAGGAGATTGAATTGGGTGAATGCATTAATCAGTCACTTATTAAGTACCTACTATTATATTTGAGGCACTACCCTAAGCACTGGATACAAAAGGAAAAAACAAAAACAAAAAACAATCCCTGTTCTCAGGCATGATCGTGATTTAATGACGACCAACATCAGCTAATATTGGTTACCATATACTGTGTGCCCATTGCACAATCAATAGAACACCGTCAATCAACATTTATTAAGTGTTTATCATTATTATATATTATATTTATATTACATACACTATATATATTATATATTATTATTAAGTTGTACCAAGCACCATGCTAGGGGCTCGAGATACAAAAGGAGCTTAGATAGAATGACTGAGCTTGCTTTTCTGCATCTCAATTTGGAGTCAGAAAGACCTATGTTCAAATTTTACCTCAGATACTCACTATATAAGTCACTTAGCCACTTTGTGCCTCAGCTTCCCCCTCTGTAAAATAAGGGGCTGAGACATGATGATATCTAAGCATATGGTTCTATGAGAGGGGATTGGAGGAATAGAGAGTGGGGAAATCAGTCAAGTCAATAAGCATGCATTATGTACCCGGTATATACCAGGCACTATGCTAAGCAATGGGGATTACAAGGAAGACAAAAGATGGTCCCTGCTCTCAAGGAACTCTCAGTCTGATGGAGGAGACAACAAGCCGCTGTTCTGTACAAACAAGATCTTAACAGGGCAACTTGGAGGTACGCTCAGAGGGAAGGCACTAATATTAAGGAGGGCTTGCAGAAGGTGAGATTTTAGCTGAGAGCTGAAGGAGGCCAGGAGGTAGAGATGAGGAGAGAGCACAGCTAGTGAAAACGCCCAGAGTTGGGAGATGAAGTGTCCTGGTCCAGTGACAGCAAGGAGTCCAGGGATAAGGAATCCTTTTGCCCAGGTTTCCTTGCCCTTCTTGCAGAAAAGTTTTTGAGAATCGTTCTCTGTTCTCATCTTTCCAGTTTGCTGTAAGTTCGCAGCTTTTTAGAAGGTTCTGCTACATGAAGCTCCACTTTAGCAATGTCAACAAAAACAATTGGCTCCTATCCATGGTATTCTTGGCTTGGGCATCTCCAGGCCCTGGAAATTGCATGTTGGCTTAATTAGCTGGGGGGATGGGGTAGGGATGGGGGTGGAGAAGAGAGATCGAAAAGGAGGGGAGTTAACGAGGGGGTATATGCTCACATGCCAGTGACATATCCAACCTATGTGATTTCAGACTTGGAGAGGAGGAGAAAGACAGTCCTGTTCAGAGAGAGCAGAGTGTCTATTGTAAGCAAAATGAAGGCACATTTCTCAACTGAGAAGCTCAGGCCACATGTAATAAAAAAAAAATGCACACAGTGCCAAGTTTCCATTACAAAGCTGTTCCCTGCCTTTCTCTCCAACAGGATGCCATCAAATAATGCAATAACTCTGTGAAAAGAGTTTTGATAGTCAATAGACTTGCTGCACCTCTATATCACTCTGAGAACCCTTCCTGTGGCTCCGAGGCCCAAGGTGGCAGGTGTCTGAACAGACAACCTGGCTCAGGGAGACAGTAATACACCTGGTAAGAAGAATGGTATTTTTCCGTATGTGAAACACCTGTCTCCAAAGAACTCCAAATCCATTCCAAATATTGTACTAGGTCTGAAAATAAAGGAGTAGGAATATCTACTCACTTCTCCAAAGTACATTAACCCTTTCAGGCCCTCTCAATACAATAGATGAGTTGTCACCTTTGCCACCCCCAAGCCTGGGAGAGCTCTCTTGAGAAGAGCCTGTTCCCTTTCAAGAAGTCCAGACTGGTAAGAAGCCATTTAATTACCAGGGCTGCCATTCTGACACATCCCTCAAAACCTCTGGGAGAATAAAATCAACTCTTGTTCCTCTTTTGCACAAAAGAAAACTGAAGCCTAGGAAGGTTATTTGATTTTTGCAAAAGGTGCCAAGAGATCCAGTGACAGCACCAGAAACAGAACGAAAAATCTGACTCTTACTTCACTACCCCAGTAGAGAGCCTGATAGACATTTTAAATTAACATGTGCAAAAATGAACTCATTTTGTTTTCCCCCTAAATCCTTCCCTTTTCCCACCTTCCCTATTATTCTCTCAGCAGAAGTCATCACCATCCTCCTCAGGCTCACAACCTATCCTCATCTCAATACCTTTCACCTACATTACTAAGCTGCTGCCAAGACCTGTCGATTTCACCTCATATGGAGCCCCCTTCTCTCCTATGACACTGACACCACTCTCTCTCTCTCTCTCACACACACACATATACATACGTACACATACACACACCACTCCACAAAACTCCAGTGGCTCCATATGACCTCCAGAAGCAAAAACAAAATGGCTCTTTTGGTTTTCAAAGCCCTTCATAACCTAGCTCTCCCTCAAACCCACCTTTTTGGATTTCTAACACCATACTCGTGATCATGTACTCCACCCTTAGGCTCCTGGAATTTTCTCTAGCTGCGTTGCCCACCCCACCCCACCCCACCCATGCCAGGAACTTTGTCCTCCCAATCTCTATCTATTGACTTCCCTCTTAAGTCCCCTTAAGTCCCAATTAAAATCTTTTTTACAGGAAGCTTTCCCCAATCTCTCTTAATTCTTGTGCCTTCTCTCTGTTAATTATTTCCTATTTATCCTATTTATTTCCTATGTATTTATGTAGCTTATCTGTAAATATTTGTTTGTTTATTATCTCCCCCATTAGGTTATAAGCTCCATGAGAACAGTCTGTCTTTAGCCTTTTTTTGTATTTCCAAAGCTTAGTACAGTGCTTGGCACATGGTAGGTGCTTAATATTTGTTGACTGATTGTCCAAGAGGACTGGATGTGAGGTCAGGAAGACTTAACTGTACATGTCACCTTAGACACTGACTGGCAAAGTGAATGTGTCCAAGTCATTTGACCTCTCTGAGACAGTCTTCTTATTTGTAAAATGACTGCTCTTAACCTTTAGGTGTTCCTGTTAAATGACTTAATGGGAGCCTGAGTTTCCTCATTTGTAAAATGGGAATGATAAACCTCAGTAGATTTTTCTGCAGCTCAAGAGAGAGAATATATCAAAAGCTTCTTGCCAATTTTAAAATACTATGTAAACATTAGCACCTATTATTACATTATTGTTAGAACAAGTTGTTCAATAACAGGTATAAACATGAGACTGTCTAGTCTCCATGGATGACTCCACAAATCCTCAAATGGATTTTGGATCACATTAATCCAGGCACCCCCTCAACATGGCCTATCCCAACCTTAGCCATTCTCTGCCAACCTTCTTCTCTCATCCACGTCCTCTCAAAAGTTTGCCATGGGGGAATTCATCCAAAATGCTGGATCTCCCTTGATTTTCCCTGATATTGCCAAGTTACCAGCAAATTATTATGACTGTCCAGTCATCACGCCCTCTCATTCATGATGTGTGACCAGTCCAGCTTTTGGAGGTCATAAGCGTCCCTGTTATCCTGTTCTCCTTCATCATCCCTCACTGGTTGGATGTGAGGTTTGCTCACACACTCAAGCCCTTTCTTTTGTTCTTGGTGTGAAATGTTCATCTTTGCTCATCAAGGACAGTACTGATGACATACAGCAATACTGGTGAAATGTTTGAATTGAAAAGATGGGCCTTTGCTAAATAGAAAAACAGGTCAGTAAAAATACTTTGCATTACCCAAAAGATGTCTTGTCTGCTCTACTCTGCCTTTGCAATAATGAGCCCAGTTCATTGTCCGTCTCTATTATCTCTCCCAGATAAAACATTGGATAAGCTCTGTGGGAGGTCTATTCATATGTATGTTAAAATCTGGGCAATAGATATTCTTCATCCATTTGGCCTTTTTTATGTGAATGGACACGCCAAATTCCTATGAGTAATTAAAGATCTATTCTAGGAAGTTCTGCAGTGTTTTGGGGCTTGATGTAATCACTCATCTACAAACTAATGCATCTCAAGTGTTTCATCATCCACAGAGTCCCTCCTCATGCTGCACTCTAGTGTGGTGGCTAAAACTTTTGGTATATCAGCCAATAACCATTTAAGTGCTTACTAGACACTAGGCAGTGCAGGTAAAAAACACAGTAGATAGAGCACTGGGCCTGGAGTCAGGAGGACCTAAGTTCAAATCTAGCCTCAGACACTTAATGGTTGTATAACCCTGAGCAAGTCACCTAACCTTCACTGCCTCAGTTTCCTCATCTGTAAAATGAGTTGCAGAAGGATATGACAAACCATCCCAATGTCTTTTGCCAAGAAAATCCCAAAGGGGTCATGAAGAATTGGACATGACTAAAACAAGGGAAGATCAACATGCAATAGGCAGGGTACTAAGTGCTACAGATATAAAGAAAAATAAAATATTTCTGTGTTTTTGAATTATCTGATGTTTATTATTGAAGGGTCATTAAACAGGGCTATTTCTATTATTATATCTACTAAGTCAGAGGTGCGGAACCTTCAGCTTGGAGGCCACATGTGGTCCTCTAGGTCCTCAAGTGCAGTCCTGTCACTGCATCCAAACTTCACAGGACAAATCCCCTTCATAAAAGGATTTATTCGGTAAAACTTGAACTAGGTCAAAAGGCTGCACCCAAGTATGTAGAAGGCCACATATGATCTCCAGGGTGAAGGTTCCCTACCCCTGTTTTGAATGATCTTGATAATCTAGATGTGAGAGTTAGACTGTAAAACAAGATTTTATTTGACCAAGTCTATGTGGTTTTGTTTTGGGTGGGTTTTGTTTGTTTGCTTTGGGAAGTTTTTTTTAATCAAACAATAAATATGACAGGATTTAATATTCTCTACATCTTTCAGTCAACTGTGAGATGGTAAAGATGTGGTCCACTGTTGAAAATCATTTGTGAAAGCCTGATTGCTCACTACTAACATACTCAACTCTGTACTTCTCAATTTTCTACTATTCTACTTTGTACTTCTCAGTTTTCTATTATTTACTACTATTCACTCACATTTACATTGAACTTTATCAGTTTACAATGAAGGAATGAATGAGTGGATGGATGAAAAGAAAAAGTACTCATTAAACACTTATAGTAATCTGCAAAGTGCTGAGTTAGTGCTGGGGATACAAAAAGAAAAGGAAGGTAGGCCCTTCTGTGAATGAGCTCACAGTCTAACAAAGGGAGACAGCGCATCCGTGAAGTTTCAGCTGCAAATCATGGGGAACAGTCCTAACGGTGCAGTGACAAAGCACAAAATAACATGTCTTCTTTAATATTGGTCAATTAATATACATTTATTAAGCACTTTCTATGTGCCAAGTACTGGAAATGCAAATGAAGTGAAAAAACATTTCCTGGTCTCAAGGGGCTCATACTCTAATGGGGGAAAACAGCATGTAAATAATTAGATACCTGTAAGATTAAGTTATTTCAATTGATAAAACCCTATCTATTTCTGATGTTGACTCATCTGATAGTACCAGCAACTTGTGGAGGGAACTTTCTCTTCCTGATCTTCAGTAGTTTTGGTGGCTGAGGATACATGAACTTCAGTACATGTACAAACAGGTGCCAATTCTCCTTTCCACAAGGTTGAATCCCTTGGATGAAGGTGGTAGGCTAGAAGCAGGGGTGTAAAGGGTGGAGGAACTACTACTCCCAAGCCTGGGCTATCTCCACATATGAGTCTGAGGTGGTAGTTAAGGTGGCTAGTGGTGGTTTGGCTTATTTGAGACATTAAAACTCTTGTATTTTCCATAAAATACTTTCCACATATTCGAGGCAAAACGCCATCCACATCCCGAGAAGGAACTATGGAATTGGATCACAGAATGAAGCAGACCATTTTCTTTTGTGTTTTGTTTTGTTTTATGGTTTCTCCCATTAATTTTAATTCTTCTATGCAACATGACTAAGGTGAAAATGTATTTAATAGGAATGTATGTGTAGAACCTAAATAAGATTGCACACTATCTCGGGGAGGGAAGGGAGAAGGAGAAGGAGGGAGGGGAAAAAAATCTAAGATATATGGAAGTGATTGTAGAAAACTGAAAACAAATAAAATAATTTAAAATAAAAAATAGAAGACAAAAACAAATAAAAATTTTAAAACAAATTTAAAAACCACTTTCCATATAACAGCCCTGTGAGTTAAGTAGTACAAATGTTCTTATCCTCATCTTTAGAGATGAGGAAAACTGCGGCTCAGAGAGATCAAGCGGATTGCTCATGATAATACAGTTAGGTTGCACCAGAACCGGGATTAGACATGTATCCTAACTCTATATCCAACGCTCTTCCTATAGAATCCTACCTCTTAACATTATGTTGTGAAAAATCCTCAGAGGATAGCCCTCTCATGTACATCCAAGGAAGTACTTTTGTCATCGTTGTTCAGTTGTTTCTGTCACGACCAATATTTTTGTGGCCCCATTTGGGTTTCTCTTGGCAAAGATGCTGCAGTAATTTGCCACTTCCTTCTCCAGCTCATTTGATAGATCAGTAAACAAGGCAAACAACATTAAGTGACTTGCCCAGGGTCACATTGTAAATGTCTGAGGCTGGTTTTAAACTCAGAAAAGTGAGTCTTCCTGACTCCAGACCAGTACTCTATCCACACTACCTTACTGCCTCTAAAGGAGTACTATCACCCCCCCTGAAAGTAGTGAATTAGAGGATTTTTCTCCCCTTAATAACACTACATGATGAGTTTATGGTATCCTATGGAGGAAAAAGGAAAAAAAATGGATCCACAGTCATTGAAATTTTCATTAGATATTTCAGTTGAAATTTAAGACTTCTTTATTGTTTTCCCTCTTAGAAAACTAAAGCCGATTGTTCAGAAGTTAAAGTTTAAGCTCCAATAAATATATCTCTCTCAACCAACTGGGAGAGAAAAAGCCAACATCTAAATGGAGCATATGCTGGTTCTCCTCGATTGCCTTAAAACACAAAGAGAGAAAGCTAAGGAAACGGATTGAAGTGAGGTCCAGGAAGGGAGGGCTCATCAGTGTCTCGTCTGGAATTGGAGGCGAAGTTCAGGGCTGAAAGGATAAAGCAACATCCATTTCCAAATTTTGAGCTTTTCCATTTTCTTTCAAACCATCTCAAGTGGGTGAGGGGAACTTGGTTCGAGGAACTGCATAGCCAGAGTCAGGGTTTTTTTTTTCCCTGCAGACTTTAATTCATTCCAATTCTGCTATGGCAATTACAGGCATCAGCCTTCATGCTTAATTAAGAAACGTTCTCCCATTATCAGAGTACTGAATCTCAACTCCAAGCTGAACCCATTTTCAAGCTGATGTTTTGCTGCTTGTCAGCCGTAGTCTTTTTCTTGTGCAAAAGAGAAATAAGGGAGAAAAAACCCTCTGGTCCCACTTCCCTGTTTTAGACCTGATATTCTTTATATAGGTCATCTCCTGTACCTGCCTGAGGGCATCTCATTGCCTTCCCTGGACAAAAAAGAATGAAATAAAAAATAACTCGAAAGTGATTCTAGAAAGTTTTGGAGGAAACTCCACCAGGAGACTGACACACATTTGAGAAAAATTTCTCCACCAGGCTTCTCAGTCTGCTAGATGTTTACAAAGGGGAAAAGACACAAGATTAATAGGAAAGTGAAATATTTTTCTGTAGCTCTTCAAAGCAGGGACCACTAAAAGGCTCTGACACATGAACCTGATGAAAGGGTTGATTGAAAGTCCAATACCAAGAAGAAGGAAGTAGGTCCTTTTCCTACACCCAAACCTCACTCTACCGTCAAACCCTGACCAAATTCACATCTATAAAGTGAAGAATAAGTGACTTCACAGGCACCCTCTACTTTTTCCCCTTAAACACCTTCTACTCGCTCCTACAAATCCTGAACAAAAAACAAAAACAAAATGAAACAAAAAACACCTAAACAAACTAATCCATGGAGCCTTGCTAATGAAAAGGGATTATTAGTAGACTGCTCAAGGTTATTTTTCCTCTTCTCTTCTCCTCTCTTTGCCCAAAGAAAATGTACTTGTCAATAGTGACCTTCTGCAGATGACGCCTCAACCTTAGCCAGTCTCTAGTCTATACCACCATTTCACGAGGGGCCCCAGCCATGCTTACTTCATTCTTGGCTGATCCCACTCTCTAGACATCATCTCATCACCAGCTGCTTTGCCCCTTCAAAGAACCCTCCTCTATCCATCTCTCCAGCTCCTCTTTATGTGTTGTCTTATTCAGTTAGAACATAAGTTCTTTGAGGAAAAGATGATCATATTTGCTTGTGTTTGTATCACCATAATTTAGTGCAGTTCCTGGCTCATAGAAGGTATTTCATAGATGCCTTAGCTATTGGTCCCAAAGAAGTTACTCTTAAGGTGGGCAATCACTCAGATAAAATTTTTAAAAGGTCACCCAAGCAATCCAGCAGCACAGATTGGGGTCAGTACAGTCTTAATTTTGTCACATAACTACCCCATATTATAAGAAGCCACCAACTCCTTCCACTAGGAGTATGAAATCATATCCAAGACAATCAGGAGAAAAGCCAATCTAAATATTAATAATAATACGTGTTTGAAGACTTCTAAATTGCTTTACATATATTGTCTCACTTGAGGGTCAAAACAACCTTGTGAGAGAGATGCTATTTTTATCCCTATTTCAGGGGTTAAGAAACTGAAGTTAAATGACTCATCCAGAGTCACACAGCTAAGATTCCAAATTCAACATTCTATTATGCCACCTAGCTGCCTCATGAATACACTCAATTGCTTAAAACATACTTTCTTTTTTCTTAAAAGGGGATTAGAATGAATTGCATGCATAACCTGACCTAGATGATTAGCTCCCCAAAGGCAAAGAAAATGCCTTTACTGAATCATCCACATGACCTGTTGCCCCACAATGCTTTGGGAGATATAAATCAATTCTATCTAAAGATATATTATTAAGCTAGGAGAAAAGGAATTGCTTGGTTTTTGTACAAAAGCCAGGCTTGTATATTCTTTTCAATTTCCTCATCCTTCAAGTACACTGTAACTTTACTGAGTATAGGAACAGTGTTTTGGGATAAGAGGGGGTTTGTATCCCCACCATCTAGCACAGTATTTTGTACACAGGGGGTACTTAACTGATATTTGCTGAATGAAATTAATCGCCATCCTTCAAAGCATTGCAATAGTCTTTATTCTCAGGAAGCATGAAAACACATTCCAGCCATGGCCTCAAGCCCTGAATTGGAAGCTTGCAAGCTTCAGGCTGATTTTCAGCCTCGCTGTGGGATCATCTAATTTCAGGCAAACTCTCAGACCATTTCTCCATCTGCAAAAGGGGGATAACAACATGTTTCCAACCCTCCTGTGCCGCTTGCTCTGGACATTAACCAAGGCACATTACACATCTTAAAATGTCCTGAGTCACTCAAATTTACCTGCACACTGACTAGGGAATATGGCTATTTGAAATTTAAGAGATGGGATCCCATTATAAGGGGCCATCTACTTTGTACCTCTTTCTTTGACCATCCCAGAGAAATCTTTCCCATTTGCAAGGGCCTAGAAAAGAAAAATCCCACAGACTCTAGAGATGACCCGTTCCATTACTCAATGATGCTCACTAAATGGAACAACTTCTTTAGATCTAATCTAAATCCTTCCCACTACAACTTTGCCCTTCTTCCTCTTCTGACCTCAGATGAGTCAAATATAATCTAGTCACCAAACTCATTTTTGTCACCTCTTTGCCTTTCATTTTCAGCTGAAATAATCTTGAAATGAGGAACAAACTCCTAACAGTTTAAATCCCACAGAGACTTTTTGGAAATCGTAGAACTCAAATAAGTCAAAATATAAAATACTCAGTTATTAGTGGTGTGGTTACATGCTTTATTTGGTAAATATTTCGTTATTCAGCCTTTTGCCTCTCAAGTTCCTTGCTGAAATCACTTTGAAGACTGTTGGAAAACAATAGTCCAGCAGCAGAATTTCTGGTTTCCCTCTATTTAGGACAACCTCCCTTTCCCTAGCTAACCTTGTATAATAAAGCTAGGGCAGTGGTTGTTGTTTCCCTCCCCTCCTCCTAAGGGTTGGAAAGGACCCAGTAAACACTGATCTTCCCACAACAAACCTTTCTAATTTTTGCTGGAAAATTATTTCAGGAACCTAGACTCATCTAAGTCTTCTGGTTGGCTCTAGGGGATAATATCTACCTAAGCTTTGTATAATTTCATCTCCACATCTTTGTTCATATTCCCTGTGATTAAAAGACCTTCCCCATAATCTTTGTTGGCCAAATTAAAATATTGCCTTCTCCAAGAAGGCCTTGCAGATCACTCTCACTAAAAATGATCTGTCTCCTCTGAATTCTTATGAAACTTTGTGGGAATAATTTGCATGACATTTAATCCAGATTTTCTTACATTATGTTTATGTTATTTATCATTATTTTTCATTATACTTCCCCTCCTAAAGTGTAACTGCTCTGAAGACAGAGATTTGGGGGATTTTGTGTCCCCAAAAGAATGCTTTCAATAAATATGTGTTCAACGAACAAACAAATAAACTACTGAGTTGATGCATGAAACAAAAATAAGATTGTAGATTTCAAAAGAGAAACAGCAGGTATTTCCCCTCCCGCCCCACTCTGGGTTGGGCACTCTATAGTTCCTACTACCTTAAACTCTTACCCTGGGCAGAGTCCATTGAAATGATAAATAATCATAAAAGGAAGAAGGAAAGACAGAGGTAAAATTTATCTTGCTTTTGCCGGTTTAGGGGTTGAATCTGGCAGAGAGGAGGTAAGGTATGGAGGAAAAAGAAAGGCTTTTCTATTCCTAAAGCAACATTCCAGAGATTTATAACAAACCCTCCAAAACAGGCTTCCAGCCGCATCTTGCAGATAATTGTAAGACATTCAGAAGCTAATACAAAAGCCATGGAAAACCAGCCGTGTGTGACAAATGCAAACTTTACTCTCTGATGGTAAGGTTGAAATCCTGGAATTTAGGGGGGTGGAGCCAAGATGGTGGATTAGAGGCAGCGGCCCAGCTGACTCTCTCAACATTCCTCTCCAAACAACTTTAAAATAATGCCTCAAATCAAATTTTGGAGCAGCACAGTCAACAAAAGATCTGAAAGAAACATTTTTCTGGACAAAAAAAAAAAATGAGGAGTTTGGTGGGAGAGGTCTGTCACACAAGAGTGGAGCCCCATCCAGAGCACATGCACAGGACAGAAGCAACAGCAGCTTAAGGAGCTCTCAACCCAGAGATGATGGTAAGGGAGTCAGACAACTGGTCAGAAAGAGATTTCAGGTGACCTGTGACTGGTAATGGATACATCTGACTCTGACTGGAAACTTTATTACCCATATACAATTTTGGGTGGTAGGTCTAGGATGAAGAGGAGTGTTTATGGTCATAAGGGAACTGAAGCTCCGATTCCTTTTCCAAGGCAGAGTAGAGCACCAACAAGGCAACTAAAGGAGAGTAGGCAACCTGGTCATAATTCCATTGCCAAGAGGAGTGCAAGTGCTTGCAACTGCAGGAGAGAAGGGCCCTTTCTTGAGTAAAAGCAAGGCAGACAAGGAGAGCAGGGACTATACCTCTTTCCAGATCACTTAAAGCACTAAAAACTTGCAGAATCTCAGAACTAGTGCTGACAATAGCTGCATGAAAAAGCCTGAAGATTTGGACAGTGCCTCCCAACTCGCAGGTGAGCAGAGTTCAACTTCAACATAAAGTTCAAGTTTAAGATAAAAATCAAAGAAAGAGTCTAGAAAATGAACCGAAAAAATAACAAAAAAAAATTGACCATATAAAGCTACTATATCATGGTGGCAGGGAAAACGAAGACATAAATTCAGAAGAAGATAATGCAAAAATAGTTACAAGCAAGCCTCAAAGAAAAAATCCTAATTGGACTCAAACTCAAAAAGAATTCCTAAAAGAGGACTTATTAGAGCTGAGATGGCAGCAGTAAATTTCCATAACTCCCCCATATTCACTTCCAAACAGCTATAAAATAGCACCCCCAAATAAAAATTCTAGAACAGAAGAACCAGAAAAAAGAGGGGGTGAGATAATCTTTTATCCCAAGAAACTTGGCAGATCACCAAAAAGGTCTGTCTCACTTGGGCAAAAGGGGAATGCAGGACAGGAAGCATCCCAGTAAGCCAACTACAAGCCCTATTTCAACAAACCAGTGGGAGATTCTGAGCCCCAATGTGATGGAGCAGACAAACACCAAAACTAGGACCCCCCCCACCATGTGCCTCAGGATAGTCTAGGGAAAATAGGCGACTTCTAGTGGCTAGATCTCCACCTGCTTCAGTATAGCCCTGGGCAAATGACAACCTCCAGTGCCAACAACTATGTACTTCAATGTAGCCTTGGGGAAACGCAGAAGCACCTCACCTCAGAACACACCAAGAATAGGACTCCAGCTCAAAAACAGGTAAGCTGCCAGACCCCTTTGACCTCCAGCAGCACCAGCCACATCCCACCCCACCCTCTGAGCCCAGCATAGGGAAGAGGATCCCCTGTGGGGCACAGGGTAACATCAGTGCAGCACCAGATAAACTGTGAGGGTCTGCAGCCCCTGGAACAAGAAGCCTGAGAGAGTGCCCCTTCTATCCCAGGAGCAGAGCTCAAATCTAAAAGAAAGGAAAAAGACCAAAAAATTATGAGCAAACAAAACAACGGAAAAAGAATCCGACCTTAGAAAGTTATTATGATGACAGGGAAGATCAAGATACAGGCTCAGAAGATGATAACAATGTCAAAACACCCTTAGGCAAAACCCTAAAGAAAAATGGGAAGTGGTCTCAAGCCCAGTAGGAACTAGTGGAAGAGCTCAGAAAGGAGCTTAAAAGTCATATAAGAGAAGTACTAGAAAAATTGGGAAAAGAAATGAGAGTGATGCAAGAGAATTATGAAAAACAGTCAACCACTTGGAAAAAGAAAACAACTACTTAAAAAGTTGAACTGGCCAAATGGAAAAGGAGATACAAAAATCCACTGAAGAAAACAATTCCTTAAAAAGTACACTTGACTAGGGGGACGGAGCCAAGATGGTGGAGTAGAAAGACTCACATTTGCTAGCTCCGAACCCACAGCCCATGGATTTCCTGTAAAAAGAACTCCTGACAAATTCTGGAACAGTGGAAGCCATGCAGAAACACAGTGAAGGAGATTTCCGTTGCAGAGAGCCCTGATAAACCGACCCCAGGGGTCCATCGAGCCCCAGACGGGAGCGGAGCCCTCCCCTCCCCCTGCCCTGGCTGCACCGCACTGAGAGGAGCGAGCAGACCCCAGCAGGCGTCAGGGACCAGAATCTCTGGCGGCCACGAAGGTCCCTCCACCCGTAGACTCACAGGTCAGTGAGAGAGATGGGCTGAGAGGGGAGCGGGGTATCTCCGGGACTCAGACCCCCTCGGGAGGCAGTCACTGCGGCAGAGGCAGAGGCAGCTCAGCCAGAGGCTCCCAGAGCAGGCAGGAACTCGACAGCAGCTCCATTACAAAAGGTCTCTGCATAAACCCCCTGAGGGAACTGAGCCTGGGAGGCGGCCCTTCCCCCACCTGAGCAC
>CM053769.1:219439685-219469960 GCA_028658325.1 Potorous gilbertii
GTGAAGAGACAGCAACATGTTACTGACGCAGACGTGATGAAAAGAACCAAAGAATGGCACTGGAGAGGAGTGTGACCGGCAATTCTCAGATTTTAAGGCTTACCTTGGATGCTAAATCTTCTGAGAAGACTTCTTTATATCGTAATACTTATTTATTCATATACACACTGCATTCCTCACCCTACCCTCAGAGGAATATTAGCTTCTTGAGGGGTGTTACATTTTTGTCTTTGTTTCTCCAGCACTTACTCTAGCATATTGTCTTGCATCCAGAAGATGCTTAATAAATGTTGCATGTTCATCCTTCATTGCCAAAGAAGACCATGCCATCAAAGAAATAATGACATGACTTGCACTTGACTTTGTTTAGAGTGAGGGAGGGCTGTGCAGGTCACCAACCTCACTTCTCCTCCAGAGCCATCTGAATCCAGTGACCAGATATTCATCAAGAGGATTGGAGATGACCCAGGATGAGGCAATTGGGGTTAAATGACTTACCCAAGGTCACACAGCTAGTGAGTATCAAGTGTCTGAGGTGAGATTTGAACTCAGGTCCTCCTGACTCCTGCACTGGTGCTCAATCTACTGTACCACCTAGTGTTGAACGATGAACAACTGCAATTCCAGAGGACATGTAATGAAACATTCTACCAACCTTCTGAGAGACTCAAAGTGTAGATTGATATACATTTTTTTTTTAGATGGCCAATGAAGGATTTTGTTTTGCTTGTCCAGTCATGCTGTAAAGCATTGTGCTTTTCTTGCTTTTCCAATTGGAGGAGAAGGGAAAATGGAAAGGAGAAAATGTGAACCTGAAGATAAGATACAACTGAATAAAATGAAATAAGCATCCCCTCCCCTCCATTAAGTATTGGCAAAGTTGAATTAGTACTCAAAACAAGCCTTTTCTTTCCTTGTCCCATCCCTTTTTCCATCTGTACCAGGGAGAAGAGCCAAAGTAATGAGAATCAATTTATTAAGAGAACTGAAAACATAACAACTGTTTGTGACATACCAGCCATGAGAAATAATTATGTCAACTTCTATAAGGTTCTGAAAAAATATCACTACCTGTTTTATGAAAATAACAATCACTGCACCCTAGATTCAGAGTTGTAAAGGACCCTAGAGGACATCAAGTTCAACTCTATTATTTTCTATATAAGGAAACTGAGATACGGAGAGATTAAGTGAGTAGTTGCCCATGACCACAAAGCTAGCAAATATCCACAGTGGGCTTTGAACCCAAGAGTTTCTGCCTCTAAGGAAAGTGTTTATCCATTATACTATGCTGTTTCTTAATGGACAAATAGAGGCAAGAAATGTAGGATCCTCTCAAAAAAAATTATCCAACCAAGCTCTGAAATAATGGATAACAGATTCAGGCCAAAGAGGCTACTATGGGTTCATAGGTCAGCCATGCAAATGACCCCTGGGCTGTGAGGGGAGCAAGCTACAGTTTGTGCCAAGAGTGTGAATTATAGAATCTGCCCCACTGGGGGCTAATATTAAGCAGTGACTTCAAATACTAATGAGAGGCAACAGAATATTAGTGGTAGTTTCCTTAAATGGGTCAGCTTTAGTACTTGCAGAGTAACCTTATACAAGGATCCAGCAGAGAGTCCAACCATTGGTCTTTCATTACAGTGAGGCAGATTGGCTTTAGTTTGGGGGTCTCTAGGTGTTTTCCTTTACATGTGTCACTATGTTTTGCTATTGTACAACCTATCCTTGGAAGACAATCAGCAGGGTACATCCTGTTCATTTCCCTGGGGGTACCTTGTTCATCTATGGGCAAGGGGACAAGTAGCTCTGAGGTCAGGGCATCGTGGCCCCACCAGGAAATCAGTCCATGAGGATCTTCGGCCTCAGGATCAGGCAAAGTTGCATAACTGATGTTCCATTCAGTCATTCTTCCCTTTTCTTCAGCACAGACTCAATAAGGGTTAGGGATCTTTCATAGGGCCAGGAAAAAAAAAATTAGGCCAGACTGTTCAGAAGTCAAGTTGAAGCAGGGAGATGAAGAACTTAATACCAAATGGAAAATATGACCCATAGTTCCATTTAAAGGCCTCTTCTCCCTGGCTCAAAACCTTGATGTTATCTTGGATTCTTCTATTTCCCTTTTATCCTGTGTCCAATCAGTTGCCAAGCCCTATTGATTTTACCTTTGCAATCTCTCACATCCAGCTCCTTTTTTCCATTGCCACCACCAGGTCAGGGTGTTCATTACCCCAGACCTGGATTACTCTTTCCTCACTAATCTCCTTTGTTGTCTCCCATCACTATTCAAATTCTGGCAGATTAATCCTCATAGACAGACTGAATACTGAGGCATTTATATCATATCACATCACATCATAGCATATGTTATATAATATTTAATATTATATTTCAAATACCTTCAAACCATTCTTCTACTCAGAATCTTCCTATGACTCCCCTGTTGCCTACCAAATTCAAACCACTCTTTCTTTGTCTGATATTATAGATCCTCCCAACATTATAGAGACCATTTCTAAAGTCCTGTGCCATATTGTGTAAACCTCTTTATGGGTAGACAATCTTGACTGCATTATCAGCCAGACATTCTCTGTGGCTTTCCCACTCTTGTATTTTCTCAAGTCATCCCCTTTTCCTCGAATGCTTTCCCTCCTACTCATCTTTTATGATCCAGCTTAAATACTGCCTATTCCATGAAACTTCCCCACATTCTCCCTCCCCCAAAATCAGAAATATTCTCCTCTTCTGAATTCTAAGAGCATCCTTTCTGGAGGCAGTGCATTAAGTATCAGATTTGGAAGCAAGATGAAGCTGCAGCAACATCCTCCCCAAATCACCTTATGCTATTTTATACAAGATGTATGTAATTGTACGTATACATGTTTACTTCCCCATTAGAATGTAAACTCCTAAGGGTCAGTGATTACTGTCTTTCTATCCCAGTGATTAGAACAGAACTGGGCACACTGTAGCAGCAGCTGACTGACACATTACTGTCTCCAACTTACAGTCAGAAAAGTCCGAGTCCAAATCTGGTGTCACACAATTACTAATTGTTGGTTATGTGGTTTGTCCTTCATCCTCAAAGAGGACTGTGACATCAGGAAGAGGATGTCATGACTAGGAAGTGAATTGGATTACAGTGAGGGAGGGCTGTGCACAGTCCCCAGCCTCATTTCTCCTCCAGGGCCATCTTGGTCCAGTGGCTCAAAATAGATAAGGACAACCAGAGTTGGCCCAGACCAGGGATGGGGAACTTGTGGCCTTGAGGCTACATGTGGTCGACTACTACCTCAAGTGTGGCCCTTTGACTGAATCCAAACTTTACAAAACAAATTCTCTAGGATTCAATCAAATGGTAGCACTTAAGGGACTAGAGCGCCACACGAGGGCTCAGATTAGCTGTATGACCCCAGGCAAGACACTTTTTTATCTGCCTCAGTTTCCTCATCTGTAAAACAGAGATAATAACACTTACATCAAGGTATTATTATGAAGATCAAATGAGAATGTTAAATTCTTTTCAAGTCTTAAATTTATTTATAAATGCTAGTAATTAGTAGTAGCCAAAATAACAGTAAGTACTTACTGATTAATTATTGATTTAAGTCAAACTTTACCTAGTAACTATAGCCAAGTTCTGCTACCTAAGTCTAAATTTCTGTATATGAAAAAGAGGGTTCGTGTTTACACTCCCTACATCTCAAGGTTGTTGGGAGGAAAGCACCTTGCAAATTGTAGAAATTTCATACGATGAATTATTCTTACTCTTTTTGTTCACTTAAAGGCAGCTAGAGAGTATAATGAACAGAGTGCTGGTTTGGGAGTCAGGACAACCTCAGTTGGAATCCTACCTCAGACATATATTAGCTGTATGTCTATGGGCAAGCAATTTAACCTTTCTCAGCCTCAGTGAACTCATCTGTAAAATGTAAATAATAACAACATCTCCATTACAGGGTTATTGTGAGAATCAAATGTTGATGACATATATATATATATATGTATGTATATATATGTATATACACACACACATATATATAACAATGCTTTGCAAACTTTATAGCACTCCATAAATGTCATAAATATGTGTGTGTATATACATATATAGATGTGTATATTATTTATCACATTCTATTTTATGCTATAAATATATATTTCTTATCTCTACTACTGGACTCTAAATTCTTTGAAATCATAAGATCATAGACCTAGAGCAGGAAGGGAACTCAGAAAAAATCTAATCCAATCTCTCTCATTTTACAAAGGAAACTGAGACAGGTTAAGTGATCTGCCTAACGAAGGTCATAGAGAGAGTCCATATCAGAGGCAGGATTTGAATTGGCTCCTGAGCCAAAGTTTCTTCCATTGTACCTTGCTATCTCCCCTCACAAAATCAAGAATTCTGCTACCTTGGTATCTGCCCTGTCCACCCCATCTCCTAGTGCCTTGGATAAATAAGGTACTCAGTGTGTGCTGAATTGGTTTGTCCACTATTATATTCTTCTCCAATTATTTAAATGTATCTATGTCTTCTTGTCTTTTAGGCTATTGCACAGAACTCATAGACATCCAATGAATACCTTTTGAGCAACTGCCTGATTGACTGATTTGTCCTAGTGATCATCTCAACCACCCCTTTCTATGTAAAAATTAAGGCAGAGCTTTTGTATTCTCAAAAATAAAAACTGAACTTGAGAATGTGAAAGGCATATTTTTCTTCTATGCTATTTCTTGAAAGCAAGAACTTCCTAAAAATACCTTCCTTTAAACTGGAACACATAGAATGGGTTGATCACACATAATCCCCAATTGGCTTGATCCTAACCAAAGGGAAATTTACTATTTGTTATTCTGCCCAGTCTTCATGAGTGATGGTCCCTAAATCAATCCAACTGGTTGAGAATCAATTGAGTAAACATTTTTCTCAGTGTCAAACTAAATTTTTTAAATAGCCTTGTCCTTAATTATAGATTTCCTCTCAGCTTCTCACCATAGAAGAGAAGAAAATAATGTTCTTGTCCTATTTGGGCTCACCTTATATGACTTTGACTGTTCCTTCTAGGATTTCCTTTTAAAAACTGATAGAACAAATGATAAAGACCTACATGAATTGCTTCTCACTGATTCCTAGCCAAACTGATAGGCAAATTGTAAGAAACAAAAACCCATGGGGATGTTCTCAGCATGGTCTTTGCTACTGCTGGTTTCGAAGGGATTGTAGGTGAGAATTTAGCACAAGGGTTCTTAACCTCTGATCTATGAAATTTATATATACATACATATATATATATATATATATATATATATATATATATATATATATACACACACACACACACATATACATAACTATTTAATATAGTGTCCTTTGTAGTCCTATGTGCTTTATTTAATGAATTTGAAAACAGTCTTCTGAGAAGGGGTTTACTGGACAACCATACAGGTCCATGACACAAAAATTGTTAAGAACTTCTGATGTAGCTGCTAGCACAATAAACTTCTGATAGGCAGTATGGTGAGCTAGGAGTGTAGAATAAGAGGGTACATCCTCAGATACTGACTTTGCAACTTTCTAGTTTTGTGATCTTGGGAAAGTCACTTAAGCTCTTGGGGCCTCAGTTTCCTCATCTGTAAATGACAAAATTGAACTAGATACCTCCAAAATCACCTTCTAGTTCTAGACCTATGATCCTCTGAAATCTAGGCTTTTACTCTTCAACTACATGCTGAATTCCATTAGTTATTTTACATTACGGCTGAAGATCAAAGAGCAACAGGAATTCAGTGGTAAAGTGTCACTACCATCACTATACACAATGACATAACATCCAAAGAGAAAAAAAGTTGCCTCCCGTATTGGCAGCATCAAATATGAAAAACTTGAATAGATAATATTTGTTCTGCTACCAAATAGTTACACGACTTGGAGCAAGTTTGGTTTTTTTTTTAAACATCTCTGTGCCTTAATTTCCTCATCTGTAATATAATAATACCCTCACTAACCTAGCTTGTAGGGTTGTTGTGTGGATAAAGTAAAGGCCTAAATTTGAAATGGCATTTCATGGAACTTTTGGTTCTCACAAGAACCCTCCGAGGTTTGTTTTTTTTTAAAAAAGGAAGATATGATTATTTGCAGTTTTCAGATAAGGAAACCACAGTTCTGAGAACTTAATTCCTTATTTGAGGCAACACAGCTAGTAAGACTAAGATATTTTGACACTAAATCTAATGCTATGTTTCAAAAAATGGAAATGTCTGTGAAAACATAAGGAGTTAGTCACAAAAAGCAAAAAACAAAACAAAACAAAAATTGTATTTGAAGAGAGGACCACCTCACCTCTGCACAAATCAGCTCTTGTCAGTGCTTTATCCTGAGGCCCACAGCAGGGCAGGATACTGTCGGCATGGAGGTGGTTCAGAATCTAACCGCCTTTTCTACCAACCCTACTACTTCAGATGAGAAATTAGTACCCATCTTGCTTCAGAGTACATATCTGTGAACAGAGAATCCCTAAAGAAATATGTTCTCCTTTCCCACAAACCCTTCTTCCTCAGGTTTCCCATACTGTGCTCATGAGCTGGAAAACGGATAAAAAAATCTTCCTTTTCTTACAAGTTATTATTACTTGTCATCACACACGTTAAATGAGTCACAAGGGTCTGAATTTATTAAATTGGAAGAAACATCAGAAAAGTTGCTGAGTTTGCTGCTGAGAAATGAGTACTCTGCAATGCTTAGATTCATCAGAATTCTGTCAAAAAAAGCACAGCTATAACTCTCTGCCCATGCAAGAGATATTTTTGGAACTATTGGGAAAGGAGAGCTCATAGCCCAGGGACTCCGGTGTAAGACAATTTCACCCTAGGTCCAATCTCTTTACCTTGGTCTTAATTTGTGAAAGATCAAGGAGCCACCCTGACAGTCAGTCACAAATAAGACACAAAAGCAACATGCTGTGCTGTAGGGTGCTCAGCCCACTATTGATACTGAATCATTACCAGACTGTCATGACAGTTCCCTACCTTCATGAGTGATACATACACCAAATCTGACAAAAGAGGACAGACATTGGGACAACTAGAATATCAACTAATATATCAAATAATAGCATCAAAAATACCCTCTACATATTTTTCATTTCCTCCAAAGCTTTGGTGTAGTAAAATCACTTATTCAGAGCAAGACTCAACTCAAGGTTTCCAAGAAATGTTCTCCAACTATTGTAGGACATATGGACCTCTCCCTTCTTTAAACCCTTCCCCTAGTATGTGGAGCTTATACCACTCATTTGAACAATTCATCTATCTTCTTGTAACATTGTTTCACATACATTATCTTCCAAATGAGACTATAAGTTGCATGATGGTAGAACCTTGTCTTCTACTTATCTTGTTTCCCCGTCCAGATTTAATTAATCAATCAATCCAACTTTTATTAAATACCTGCTCTGTGCCAAACACTACGCTACAATTTGGGAAAGTAAAAACAAAAATAAAACAGTTCCTGCCCTCAAGGTGCTTATATTCTAATGGAGGAGATACTCTGTGCATAGGAAAGGATATAAAATAAGTTGTGCAAAATATATGCAAAAAACCCAATATAATTGGGGAAGAGATAATAGCAGCTGGGATCAGGATAGGATTCTTGTAGAAGGAGACCTTTGAGATGAACTTTGAAGGAAATTAGGGATTCTAAGAAAATGTTGAGGAGGAAATATATTCCAGGTGTAATGGACAGCTAAGCAAAGACAAGGAGATAGAAGATGGCATGTTACATGTAAGGAAGATGGACAGTTTGACTAGATCAAAGAGTGAATGGAGAGCTATCAAGTCTGATGAGGCTAAAAAGGTACATTGGAGCCAGATTCTAATAGACTTTAAATGAGAGAGTAACAGAGCAGAGAGCGACATGGACAGAACTTTGTTTTAAGAATATCATTTTAACAGTTATAGGAAGGATAAATTGAAGGAAACAAAAGAATGAAAAAGTATTAAGTTCTTATTATGTGAGAAAAGATGAGTCAGGAGAGATCAATTAGAAGACTACTGAATTAATACAGAGATGATAAATATCTAAACTAGAGTAGGGGTTGCATGAATTGAGAGTGGTATGAATATGAGTGATATTGTAGAGGTATATTTAATAGATTTGGCAACTGTTAAAGATGATAGATCCCAGATTCCAACCTGCCAGACTCAAAAGATGGTACCTTGGACAAAAATAGAGTAGTGCAGAAGAAGGGGAAGACATCTTGAGTCTGAAATGCCAATTGAAAAAGTCCAACAAGGCAGTTGTAGATGCATGACTATATCCGATCATAGCTATTGAGAATTTATGAGGTCAAAGAAAGAAAGATGGCAGAGAGAGAAAAGAAGGCAACACTGAATAGAGCTTTGGGCTACTCCCACACTTAGGAGGTAGAACAAGAAAGATGATCCAGCAAAGGAGATTCAGAAGGAGAAAGGTCAGACACGTAGGAGAATCAAAAATGAGTCACAAAAAAACCTACAGAAGAGAGAATATCGGGAGGATAGAGTATTCAATAATGGCAAATGCTGTAGTGAGATCAAGACAGATGAAGACTGAAAAAAGACCATTGATTTTGGTAATGAAAGGATCATCAGTAATTTTGGAGAGGGCAATTTTGATTGAGTAATGAGGTCAAAAGCCAGAAAAAAGGGTTGAATATTCAACAGGGAAAATAAGTGGAGGCAAAGAATATAAGATATTTTGCAGGGATTCAGCTATAAAAGAGAAGAGAGATTATAGGATAAAGAAGTTAGTGGATATTAGAGTCAGATGAGGAGTTTTTTTTAAATTTCATTTGAAAAGAATGGAGAAAACTTGAGTGTGTTTGTAAGCTGCAAGGAAGGTAGAAGGTATAAAGGGAGAGATTTAAAAGAGGAAGTGGAGACTACTGAAGGAGAAGAGGGACAATGGACAACAACATGCTAGGGAAAATGAAAGGGGCTGGGATCAAAATTACACATAGATGAATTGTATTTGGTAAGGAGAAAAGCCAACTCTTCACCAGAGACTGGAACTAAAGAGAAAGCATGCCAAGAGGTTTTACGATGTGGAGTATGAGGGAACTCAGAAGCAAGCAGATTGCTAGGAGAATGTGCTAGATGCTCAACAAATACTTTTTGAATTAAATGGAACAGCCTCAGAAGGTTATAGTATAGAATTATGACATCTAATATATAATATATATAATATATTTGTATGTATTGTTTTACATACCTTATCTTCTTTGATCTTTCAAGGTAACTTGGTGAGAACATCTCCATAGAGATTTTACTGATGATGTAGATAATCCAACTGAGGCTACTCAAAGACAAAGAACTTGTTCATGATTTCACAACTAGTAAGCACTCAAGGATGATAACACCCCATACCCTTGATGCTGCCATTACCCACAAAAGCACTACCTCTGTGTTCCTGAAATCTGAACTCCTTCATCTGATTACAATTTAGTGTTATTCCTTCTCCCCACTGCTTTGAACCCACAAATCCTGCTCTTCATCTCCAATCCATCTGACCCTCCATTCTCCCCCTAGGCTATTGCCCCAGTCACACTCTCTGACTTTCCTCATCTTGACCTACTGGTGAAACAGTTCAACTTTCCTCTTCTCTTGAGTCCTTCATCCCCTTTTCAGTGTGACAACCTTGGCCATGGATCACTTCTACCATACGCCACCTTCACTCCTACAAATATACTGCTGAACAATACTGAAGAAATTCATGAAACTATGTTGACTGCATGACTGCACTACAAATTTATGTCATATAACCTTAACTGGGCCCTCACTAAAGCAAGGCAATCTTTTTTACAACTTTCTAATTAACTCACTCTCTCACCAACCATAATGGTTCTTCCCAAACTTTTCCTCCTCAAAGCTCCCATGCTTTCTCCATCTCCCCACCCTCTAAATTGAGAATCTTGCTCCATATTTTACTGGGGGGAATAATTGAGACCACTCACCAAGAGCTCCTCTGCCTTCCTCCTCATCTCACAGAAGCCAGAAGCCTTTTGCACTAACTCCTCCTCCTTTCCTGTCTCACATAATGAGGCATCTCTTCTCCTTGCCAAGGTCAACTCCTCTGCATGCCCAAGTGATCCTATTATATCTTGATTGCCCTCTTTACCTTTGCTACTCTTTCACTTATCTACAATCTCTACCTGTATATTGGATTTTTCCCTACCATCTACAAATATGCATATATCTGTCCCTTCCTCAAAAAACCCTCACTTGATTCGTCCATTCCCACTGTCTCTCCTATCTTTTGTGACTAAAATCTTTGAGAAAGCCATTTACAACAGGTACTTTCATTTGCCTTCCTCTCACTCTCTTCATAACTCTACAGTCTGACTTCTGAACTTATTATAGAACCAAAATTGCTCCCTCAAAAACTGCTAGTAATCTCTCAATTGCCAAATCCAATGGCCTTTTTCTTAATTCCCATCCTTCTTGACCTCTCTGCAGCTTTCGACTCTGTTAATCTCCCTCTTCTTCACGCTCTCTTCTCTCTAGGTTTGCTCTCTAAGTTTACTTTCTGCTGGTTCTCCTCTCTCCTCAGTCATTATTTCTGGGTCTTCGTCCAGGTCATGCCCACTAACCATGGGTGTCCCACTTCTAAACCTGCCCCTCATCACTTTCGTACACTCCCCATACTCTGCTATCCACCAAACCTACCCTCCATCTCCTGACTTTATGCATATTCACTGGCCATAGTCCATGCATGGAATGCTTTTCCTCTTCATCTTTACCTCCAGATTCCCCTAGCTTCCTTCAAGTCCTAGCTAAACTCCTACCTTCTAGAGGAAGCCTTTTCTCACACCCTCTTAATTCTAGTGTTTATCTCCAACTTATCCTTTGTGTTACTTGTTTGTAAATAGTTCTTCGCATGTGTTTCCCCCATGAGACAGAGTACTCCTTAAGTCTTCACTGTCTTTTACCTTTCTTTGTATCACTTTGTATCTGTCCTGAGCAGAGGATCTGGCACATAGTAGATATTTAATAAATGTTTACTGACACACAGACAGAGTGGAAAAGACCTTAGGGACAGATCATATGAATAAATGAGTAAATGAATGAATGAAAAGTATTTAAATAGAATGTGCCAAGCACTGTGCAAAATACTGGGGGAGGAGGGGTACAAATAAAAAAGTGAGGAAAGTTCTGCTCTCAAGAAACCCATATTCTAATGATGGAGACAATATACACAAGGTGAGGACAGCCAGAGAAGGGAGTGATAGCTTGTGGAACAAATAGGGCAGTCTATTAACTAGTCCTTTCCAGAGCCAAGGGACAAATGTTTATTGAATAAACAATGTGATGAATGAAAACACAAAAGGTGTAGTCTGAGGAATTCTCCAAATTCTGTTCATTGCCCCACCCCTACTCCAGCCCATCCCACTTCAATCATAACCATCACATAAATCCCTGAGGGCAGGGATAGTTTTGTTTTCATTTTTTGTGCCCAGTGTCTAGACACAACAAGCACTTGATTAATGCTTAGTGAAGGAACTTACAAATAATGTACAATAAATCCAAGTTCCTGGTTTAAAAACTGTACTTCTTTTTGTCAATTTACTTCTCTCTCTGGGCCTCAGTTTCCTTGTCTGTTAAATGATGAGGTTGCATGCTATGTGCTCTCCTTTACAATGAGTATTTATTAGTTGTTCAATCAACCCCAGACAACTTATTTAACCTCTGTTTGACTCAGTTTCCTCATCTGTAAAATGGGGACAGTATTAGTATATACACTGCTGTGATGATCAGATGAAATAATTGTAAAGTGCTTAACATGGTGACTAGAACATACTAAGCCCTGTAGAAATTGTAGTCTATTGTTCTTAAGATTGTTTCAGATTCTGATGCTATAATTCTATGAATTTTTTTTATTTTTCGGATTTTTTTTCTTTCTTTTCTTCCATTGGGAGATAGAGGAGAGGGGGCAGGAAGGGCATAAATGTGGAAAAAGCTTGATTTGGAAAACTAGATTTAAGTTGAATATTAATTCACTTGAAAAGACGAAACAGAATTTCCTCTAGTTATCTGATTCAGCAGATGACAGTGATGATTAAAATCAGCCCTGTGGGTTAATTAGCACTTGTGACCACAAATATGTTGTTACTCTGTCACCACCATCTCTTCTTCCTCTGGCTCTAAGTTTCAAGACAGTTTTGTTGCCAGTGGCTTGTGGGGATCCTCCAAATCCTTAGGTCTCTCCAGTGTATGGTTCACCTGGGTTCTATCTGCGCCAAGCTAGCCCCCTCAACTGTTCAATAATGGCCTGGCTAGGTCTCAAGGCTAGTTATTTTGGCACCAACCCCTCTTTAGTCCTTAATACATGGTTGTCTGGGGTAACATTTACTCTGGCTGACACAGCCCACTGTGTTAAGAGGAACAACGTTCACCCAAGACGGTTGTAAAAGATAACAAGGAATTTATTAGGCGCTACACACAAGCACTCTGTCTTTCCTTTGATGGAACCAACCACTGCCGTAAATTTCAGATCCTCACGGCTGTGCTGTAACCACTAAAAATGTAGCCTGGCCACAGGGAAGGGCCATTTGGGGTCTATACATCACATGGCATCAGACATTCAGAACAGAAGGAATCCAGGCAGCTTTCTAAGGGGAGGGAAATGAAGTCTGCCTGGCCTTCTCTCCAACCCACAGAGAGACCATGCCTTCATGACTTCTGTGTGAAGAAGTCCAACTAAGCACACTGGGCTACAAATCAATATTCTTGGTTCCATTCTTGTACCAACTGTTTATCTCTTAAGTGACAATTTTTTTCCTCTTAACTCTCACTGTCATTTTCTCTTTAACTCCAACAAAAGAAATGTTATGAATTCCAGTATGGAAAAAATAACAATAATGGTATTTTTATAGCACTTCAAGATTTGCAAAGTTTTTAAACTATATTATTTAATTTGATCCTCACAACAATCTTGGAAGGTAGGCCTACTATAATCTCCATTTTACAGATGGGGAAACTGAGGCAAACAGGTTGACTTATTCAGGTTCACGCAACTAATAAAGGTCTAAGGCAGGATTTAAATATAGGTCTTTCTGATTCCTTAGGCAGCTAGGTGGAAGAGTGGATAGGGGGCCAAGCCTGAAGTCAGGAAGACTCATCTTCTTGAGTTCAAATCTGGCCTCAGACACTAACTGTGTGACCCTGGGCAAGTCATTTAACCCTGTATGTCTCAGTTTCCTCATCTGTAAAATGATCTGGAGAAGGAAATGGCAAACCACTCCAACATCTTTGTGAAGAAAACCCCAAATGGATTGACAAAGAGTCAGACATGACTAAAACAACTTAATGACAGCAACTTCCTGACTCCAAGTCCAGTGCTCTATCTACCATGCCACCTGGTTGATGTCCTTCCAATCACCACCTGATGTCCTGGGTACCTGGCAGGGTAAGGTATGAAATCACATTGGAGCCTGGCAGCAGAGGGCAGATAGTTTAGACTGGGGCCTATCCACAAATCCTCAATTGATATTGGAGTTTCTACTCCTTTTCTTTCTTTGTGGCTTAGTGAATAGTGTTGGATTTCAAGTCAGGAAGACCTAGCTTCAAATCTTGCCTACAGCATTTGCTAGATGGGTGACATTTTTATTTAGACCAGTAATTTAACCTCTCTGTGCTTCAGTCTCCTCTGTAAAATGGGAATAATCCCTGCAGTACCTACTCACAAAGCTATTGTGAGACTCAATGAGATCATTTGCTTTGCAAAGTTTAAAGTATCATATAAAGTTAGTTATTACTTCCTTAGCTGCTGAAGTTTTGAAAAATACACATATACTAAAGGTGAGAATCCAATTTAAATCCTTTTTCAAAAAAAAAAAGAAACAAACAAACAAGAAAACAAAACAACCCATCTTGTTCTCCTAGTGGTTCCCTAGACCAGACATAGAATCAAAGAATTCATAGAGCTGGAACTAGGAGGCAGCTGGGTGGTACAGTATATAGAGTATATATGGCCTAGGGCCAAGTTCACATCCAGCCTCAAATACCTACTAGCTGTATGACCCTGGGGAAATCATTTAACCTGTTTGCCTCAGTTTCTTCATCTGTAAAATGGGGACAATAACAGCACCTACCTTATAGGGACCTTAAAAGTTATCTAGTCTTCAACTTTACAGATGGAAAAAAACTGAACCCAAGAGAGGTCAACCAACTTGTCTATAAATGTCGGAACTGAGTTTCAAATGCAGATCCCATGACTACAAGTTCAGTCGTCTATCCTGATGGTTCACTGAGTGAACCTGTGCCTCACAGACTCTCACTACAAGAGACATCACATGTTCCAAGGGATGAAGATCAGGGCACATGGATATTATATTGTCTTCCCTTACTACCATCCCTTAATCCACCTATCACTAATAGGTATCTGTAAGGTACTATTTTTAAAGTGTCTTAGACTTGAAAAAACCAACGGCTCTTTCCACAAAATGCCTCAGTGATAAATCACTCAGAAAAATCAAAAACATGAAAACCACAATATCATGAATCTCTCTCTCCTTGCCACCCTGTAGGCCATGAGTTTCTAACATTTTTGGTATCTCAGATGCTTATGAAAGTTTGGTGAAGCCCCTTCTCAGAATTATGTTTTTAAATGCCTAAAATATAATACAGAGAACTGCAAATGAAACTAACTATAGTGAAATACAGTTATCAAAAATAAAAATAATAGTAAGTTCACAGACATCAGGTTAAGAACCACTGCCTAACTCATGGTCTGTATTTTTTTCTGCTTAATCTATGATGTCCACAGGAACATTAATGTTGGAACTCACAATATGACACACCCTGTTAGTGTTCGGCAATAATAAGATTAGGTTGAATCAAAAACCTTGGAAGAAAGATGTTGAGAAATGTGTCACTGATTCTGATGAGACATGCTTTGAAATGAGCCAACCTAATATTATACAAGTTTAAACAATGTCCATGAGTTACTCATCCTTTGCAAGAAAGGGACTGTCTCATTTGACATAACTGCGGCATGAATACGTCAAGACATAAGCTGTTTTGGGAGACCGCAGATGTCCTGGTCCGGACTCTACTTGCATCTAAGCAACCAGGATAGCTAACTGTTAGGCAACTGAGCAATTGTCTTTACCTTGGAGGCCTTATGCAATCAACACAAGCAAAGAGTTGGAAAACATACTGAAAAATTTGTGGCCAGTACCCAAAGTGAGGATAAGTCAAGACTCTTTTATTTGTCAGCCAATATGGATGAGCATTGAAGAATGTCATCCATGAAGAGGGAAGGAAGATGTTCGGAAAACGTGGGGCACAGGCTGATCCAAACAGAACATAGGGAGTCAGGGTTACTGATGTCTCTCCCTGGAAAGGAGGGACATGTGAGGATGCTATACTTACGTTACATGAAAAGTTGACTCTACCTACGTTGTGGGAACCTGAATTAACCCCATTATCATCTGTCACAAGGTCTAATACTAACTACGCTATTACAAAATTCATTCCACCTGAATGTAGAGGAGGGCACTAATGACAAATTTTGCCTATGCCATGGCTCTACCTAGAGCCAGACAGCCTTGGTTCCCATATTCACTAATTTCATTCATTTTTCTGTCCCAAAAGGCAAAAGGCAAAATCATGGACAAATAGGGATGGATTGTAATCACAGTAGCACTCTGAGACTCAGTTGTCCACTCCTATAAAATGGGCATCACAGTACTTCACCCTTCTCAGTGAGCTATCATCATTGTCACTGAGGCATGTGGCAAAGTTAGGAATACAACCACCTTGAATCCAGCAGTAGACAGACAGTGTGGCCAGTGGGGTCTACAACTGACCTTCTCAAGGCATCTGCAGACCAACTGTTAAGATCTCCTGACCTGTCTGAATGTCCAAAAAAAGACTTCAATTAAACCATTTCTAAATTCTCTAAATTTAGAAATTTTCTAAAACTTGATATTTTTAGAGGTATAAGAAATTACCTGGGAAAAATTCTTACTCTATTCCTCAAAGGAATTGTGACTTAGAATAACCTGGATACTTTACCAGGCAACTATTTTGTTGCTTTGTTTTCTGCTGTTAACTCTGTGGAAACCCACTACTATTGATAGTCCTTAAAAAAATCACCTTTTTTTCCTTATTTTAGAACCATTACATATCATATTTCACAGACCTGATAGCCCATTTGGGCAACAAATATCTATTGAATGCTGACTGTTCAACATACTAGGCTAGATGTTGGGGAGCAAACTGCAAATTGAAGAAACAGATTCTACCCTTAACGAGCTTGCAGCTTTCCCAGTTGCTCCCTGGGGAGAGGAGAAAGGATTGCCATCTCACACAGCCTAGGCAAGTATTATAGGATTCTCGGCATTGGTCAATGCCCCTGAAGTCTGGTTCCAGGCCAAGTCGTTTAACTCACTTTTAATTGCAATTTAAATTAGAATTTGGATTAGCGTCTAGAGTGGTAAAAGGTTCCATCACATTTTCCTCTGATGGTAACAATCTCTCTAAAATAAACCATTTTACTTTATGTTCTATATGCTGAATGTCCTGATACAACTGTTGAAAAAGTGATGAATGGTTCTGACTTGACACCTTTAGGTCACAGGGATCTGGTAAACAAGCTTAGAAGTCTTTAAGGTGTCACCAAATAGGGAACCATTAACTTTCCTCAGGTTCACTTGCTATTCAGCATTTTTATGGCATTTAACATTCATATGTAAGTGCACTCTTGAGAGGGAAAAAGGTACTATTTACAATGAAGTAGTCCCCACTGTATAGGAGGTATATAATCATCACTCAACACAACTGCCTTCCCTGAGAGCTCCATGTACTAAGCCCTCATTAATTCAGGCTCCCCTTACTTAGAACTGGCTATAACTACCAAGAAGGGATAAGTGGAAATTTACCCTATTAAAGGGACAGTGAAGCAAATTATTTGTTTAAGTATAATTATATATGGGATGTTAACTACTTTCCAATCTTGAGAAGCACCTTTTACATAAAGATAACTAAGATGTTAATCATAAATCACTCTTATTTACTCATTAAGGTAGATCTCTGTAGCAACATTTTACTAACTTGAGTGACTATATGTACTGAAAAGTAATGAATACTCTGACTCAAATTTTTTATTCTTTTAGATGGACCTGTGTTCTCATTAGACTGAATTTCTGATAAGGTGTTCTATTATTTTCATATCTTACACATGGAAGGGGGAAAAGTACCTCATGGAGGAGTGTGAACTCAGATGACCAATTATTCACTAAAAGTCCTTATCTAAACAGTGAATAAGACACAGGCCAGGTATGCTGGAGATCCTGAGGATGTGCTATGAGGGAAGGGCCATAAAATGCTGAACAGAAACTGAATACGAAGTGCCAACAATATCATTTTGAGGAGAAATGTTCTTGGCAATACTTATCCAGGTATGCCCAAACAGTTGGTCATTCTCAGTTCACATTCTATGTGGGTCTATGGTCTCTTACCATCCTACAAGATAACCAACTCTGAAACTTGCACTTTGGTACCCTCTGTCCTGGGGGTCCCCTCTTTTCTAGAGACTGGAAAAAGTAGGACATTGGAGAGCTTCTCTCAGATCCACCATTTTAAGAAGGGTGCACAGGGCAGTTGTTTCCTAATTTCCTACTAGGCTACAGGACTTTATAAGACTTTCTCAATGGGGATTCTCCCTCTTTCCTTTCTCCTTTACCCTGCTTCCAGTTCTTGTTATGTGGTATCTTCCCCCATTAGATTTTAAGTTCCTTGAGGGCAGGGGCTGTCTTTTGCCTTTTTTTATATCTCCAGAGCTTAGCACAGTGTAAGGTATATAGTATATAGTTAATAAATATTTATTCACTAACAATTAAATAACCAGGCCCAGTCTTAGCAAGGTAAATTGAAGCTACATGTTATGAATCTGGGATAAGTCATGGTTTGATCCCAGCTTGTAGCCAAGGAAAGTTGCAGTTTAGGGAAAACCAGATTAAGTGCCAGAGTTGCACTTAGCTCCCACTGAAACCATGTTGTCTTATGGCAAGTGGGTTGATCCAAATTAGGACAGTTGGTGTCCAGTAATTTACAGCAGCCCTGACCATAATACCTTCCTAACATGCTTTCATATACAAGGTAATTTGGGATTCCATTATCACTGTTTTACCCTTAATCTCACAAATGTAAAGGTTACCTCTGACTATTTATATAACTGTAATAACTGACTTTCCCCCACCCCCTTTTCTTTCCTAGATTCCATTCAAGAAGAATGAAGAAGAGGAACTGTTCCAAGCCCCACTCAGAAGAACATTCCAATATGATGGCATTATCCACAGAAGAAGGCCTAGAGATATTACATTAATGTGGACAAGGCTCAGAGTTGCCAGTTTATCACGAGTTAGTAAATAGTCAAGTTGATGGGTTGGCAGCCTTTTAGCTGTGGCTTGGCCAAATCCTCAATTCATTCCCTCTGTCAAGAGAAAATGAGTGAAGAAAAGGTTATCTCAGTGACCCAATGAGTCCATCAGCGTAGGCAAAGCAGAACCAGGGACAGCTGCACCTAGCAGTTGGATTGCCAGGGAAGGAGGCAGAATTTCTCTTCTCAAAAGTCCTCATTTTTAAAAAATGTAAACTTAATGAATATTAGTTAACTGACAATGTTGTAAGAGAGATTCTTGTTCAGTTATAGTTTGGACTGAATAGTTTCTAAGGTTCCTTTCAATTCTGATATTCTATGATTGTGTCATGAAACCAGGTCCCTACATACATTTCCAAAGGCTGGAGGGGTTGAGGGTGAAGGTAAAACATCCATTGGCCTAGACAGAACTTTCTTATAGTTTTCTCAGATGTAACCAATTCTATTCTAATAAATATTTATGCAAATTCAAATAATTCAAATTCTGAGTGACAATCAACCCATCAGAATTCATCAAGTCAGGAATCTTTCTTTCAGACATCTCACCAGCTGCATTGTACATATTGCATTTTCTCTTGTACCATTAATGTGGTAAATACCCTGATTTCACAAGTCTACCTTTGGGATACCTTCTTGTTTATCTGAGATTCTGACAGCAGGATTCCTAGACACTTGAAACATGTGGCTAAAAATCCAATGTGCTCTTAAAAATTATACCTCTCCCTGCTCTGTTTTCTTGTAAGGTGTTTGGGGGCTTTTCCCCCCTCTTTAATTTGGATTTGGTATTTTAAAAACACCACACAGCTACTATGAAAGGAATTAATCGGCCATTACTTATAGATTCCATTCTCATTATTAGTCTTGTGTAGTGCCAAAATAGACTCAGACATGGTAATTTTGGAAAGACTTGTTCTTTCTGGGGTTTTTTAAAACAAGATTTTCTCTGAAGAGCTCTAGTTGTTGTGATCACACTTTCTCCTGTATAATTAACACCTTTTTCTTGCCTGTGATTTCCCTGTTCATCTCTGCTATCTTAGAAGACTTTCATCCACAGAAGAGGAAATAATTCCTTCTTTAGATCTTGTAACAGTAAGGAGAGAAAGAGAAGATCTAGGTGGATGTAAGGGGAAGATGAGTTGTGGGGGAGTGGGGGGAGTACTGAAAATGAGATGCAGGAGAACATAATCTCCTTGAGGCTGAGAACGTGTCTTTGGCAGGTTTTACCTGTCTTTGGCAGGTATATTACCTCCCACACCATAAACGATACTAATATCCTTGTGGGTGACTAAATGAAGAGGATTAGTGCCTTCCACAAAGTGTACTAGATGAGTTTCAAACATACTTTCCACTATACCACATGGCTGCATGAAAACATTTATTAAATGTCTACCATCCTGCCCAAGGGAATGGCATCATCCTGCAAGATCACATCAACTTTGGTAGTCAGATTCAGGCAGAGAACTCCTCCCCAAACCTCCATTTAAGTAGTCAACTCTTCACTTCCCACTCAACCCAAGACAAAGAGGTCTTTAGAGCTCTTCACCATGCCCTTAACCAGCTTCCTCCCCCACACCTCTTTCTAGCTTCCATTTCTTGACTCTCTTAGACTGTAAGCTCCTTAGGACAAATGTGTGTTTCTTTTTAATATTTATATACCCAGTACCTAGTAAAGTGCCTGGCACTTACTGAATAACTGACTGGTTTCCTTTAAGATCTTTGTGGTTGTTCAGTCATTTCAGTCTTGTCCAATTCTTATGACCTTATCTGGAGTTTTCTTGGCAAAGACACTGGGGTGGTTTGCCATTTCTTTCTCCAGTTCATTTTATAGATTAGGAAAGTAAGGCAAATAGGGTTAAGGGACTTGCCCAGGGTCATACAGCTAATAAATGTGCAAGGCCAAATTTAAACTAAGGAAGAGGAGTCTTTCTAACTTTAGACTGAGCCACTTAGCTGTCCTTTTTCAGGTTATTCAGCTCAAATTCTGCCTTCTACAAGAAGCCTTTTTTTGATTACCAAAGTAGCTAGTGCTAGTGTACTCCCGTTTAAAACTACTGGTATTCATTTTATATAAACTATGTATATACATCTGCTATGTATATGCCATATATATATATTTACACACACATACATGTAATATATATGTACATATATGCTATGTACATGCCATATATATTTACACATATGTTATACATGTACATATGTGATATATACATATATGTATTATATAAATACCTATTTTCATATATATATGTATACATACGAAAGCTAAACTCTCAGAGTCAAAAGACCAAGGAGTGGAGTCCAAGTTACTGGTGGGAAGATGATGGTCATGGCTGTAGTAGGCCGAGAAGAATCTAAGCTACATTCAGAACTTGGTAGCATATTGGATATACATATACATATATATAATCATATGCAAGTATGTATACATACACATATGTATATATACTTAACATGTTGTCTCCTCCATAAAATGTAAACTACTTGAAAATACTTTCACTTTTGTCATTGTATCTCTAGTGTCTAGGATATAACAGACATTTGATAAATGCTTGAGTGGGTGAGTGGTCATTTTTGGAGGAAGGAATGGTCACTTTAGGAAGGAGGTATGGTGTCAGGGAAGACTGATATCAGAGTTGGCCTCTAAACAGGGAGTAGAAGTATGAATAAGACTTTAAAAGTTAAAGGATCTGCAGGAGGTGAATCCTAGCACAAAGGATGACAAGCTAAGCCTCACGGATGGGAGAGTGTGGGGACACAATCAGGAAATGATGCGGAGTTCAATTTGATTAGAAATATTGAGTACATGAAAGAGATCAGAGTGAGAAATAGCTGGAAGGTAGAGTTGAGTTGGATGATGGAAGGTCTTAAAAGCCAGTTGAAGTAGTTTGGCCTTCACCCAGTAAACAAAAGGAAGTTATTAAAGGTTTTTTGAGTAGTAGAATGATGTGATTAGAGCTATCCATTAAGAAGAATAATGTGGTAGCACTTCTCAGAATGGAATGAAATGAAAAAAAAGACTGTACTCAAGAGACTAGTTACAGGAAGTTTACTGCAGTATGGTCCAAACAAGATGTAAAACATATCTAAACTAAGGGTAGCCATTGGAATATAAAAGAGGAGTTATATTTTGCAAAGTAGTTCAACAATTCAATCTAGTTTGATGAACACCTATTTCTACTACCAACAAGGCACTTTGTAATGGTCACTAGTTTAAAACAAAAAAGACAAAAATGAAATAAAGTTTCTTACTTTAAAAACCTACATAGATAAAGCACTTGCTAAGCACTTATATTTACTATGTACCAGGCACTATACTGGCATACTAAGACAAATTAGAAATATAATCCCTGCCCCCAAGAAGTTTACATTCTAACTGATAAAGACAGTACCTACGGGAAGCTAGAAAATGGCATAGTGTAGATAGGAAGTGGCATAGAAACCTGGAACCCAGAAAGATAGACTGAAAAGCTAAACTGTCAGATCCAAGAGACCAATGGATGGAGTCCAAATTACTGGTGGGAAGATGATAGTTCAAGAAGAGGAGTCATGATTACAGTAGGCTAGGAAGAGTCCTACATTCAGAATTTGGTAACTGATTAGATACAGAGGGAAAAGTAGGATTAAGAATCAAAGATGACTTCAAAGTTTCAAGCCCATATAGCTGGGGAAAATAGAGACATGATTAACAGAAATAAATGTCAGGATAAAAAGAAAGCCTTCTAGGGAAGGTAATAGGAGATTATATATATATATATGTATGCATATGCACCCATTTATATATATACATGTGTATGTATATAGAGAGATATATAATAGATATGTATGTGTGTATAAATGTATATACACATATGCATATGTATATATGTGTATATGTAGATAAATAGGTAGACAGAATTAAATTATAAGTTCCTTGGAGGATCCTTGTTTATATGTTTGCAACATTTAGCACAGTGTCAAGTGCATAATAGGTATTTAAAAAATGTTGATTGATGAGTTTGGTTTCACACATAAGATAAAATTCCCAGTCATTGTGAGAATTAATCCACATAGCTATGATACATCTACCCTAAGCCAATTTGTCTTGATTGGTGAGTGACTGTTTAAAAACTCAATATCTACCAGTCCAGAACCACCAGACTAGACCATGCAACATATCTCATGCAGCCAGCCACTACAAAAATCCTATCATCTGACCTTCTGCTACATACTCCTCTTGCTACAGGCTTAGTAATCAAATGAATATCATAATGCTACCATCTTTTCTGGAAAGAATATGTCAATTGATTGCCACATGGATCAACTAACGACTCACCACACATGCCCTTCCCGAACCATCCTTCTCATATATGTGTTTTCTCTTTAATTAGAACATATGCTTCTTAAAATCAGGAGCCATCTTACTTTATATTTGTATCCTTAGTGTTTAGTACAGTATCTGTCACACAATACTTTGTAATTTATTTTTTTCTGGTACATAATTAAAGATGAGAATCTGGAACTAAGGATAGAAATAGGAGTTAGAAGTATTTCTAAATCATCTACATAGAAGTGATGACACAAGTCATTAAAGTGGATTCATAAGGAATTCACCAAGTCAGATATTAGAAGGAAATTTACAGAAGATGGAAGCAAGGTCAGATAAAAGAGGATCAATTTAAAAGTGTGGCACAGTTTCCAAAAATAGTCTAAGGAATTATAAAGTTCAGATTGAGGTGATGATGATTAAGAAAGCTAAGACAAGAAAAACATTTTTAAAAATTTAACTATAGATTAAGAAGGGCTAGGACCCTAACTTGGGATGAATGAGGACCAAGGTAACTGACAGCAGAAAGAAAAGAGAGCTACTAAAATTATTATTTCATTTCTGTTTTCTTTTATTCTCTGTTTTCTTTGTTTCTCTTATTATTCTGTAAAAGGGAAATAGACACTGAATATGACAGAACAAGAATGATTAATTGGGAGTTAATTCCCAAGAAAAGTAAAGAATTAGTCCAAGAGCAGCCATTTTTCCTTGCCCTCAAGGAATTCAAGTCATCTAATTTAAATACTCTCTATCCTGGAGTCCTAAAAGAACAGAAAAATATGACTATCAGTGATATTTGAAAGATTATGCAAAATGGAAGAAGCACAAGATTGGAGAAGGCTAAGTGTTGTCCTAAGTTTAAAAAAAAAAGAGTAGAAAAACTAAAAGCCAGTAAACTTGATTTCATTTCCAGTTTTCTAGGATAGCTCATTATAGAGATGACTGACAAACATCTAGAAAGGAAAATGTTGATTACAAAGAGCCAGTTTACACAGATCTCAGGAAAACCTTTGGTGAAGTATCTCATACTATTCTCATGGAAAAGATGGAGATGTATGAATGAGATGATGATTCAGTGAGATATCTGGATTCAGATCTGGTTGAATGACAGGACTTAAAGAGTAGTTGTTAAATGGCTCAATGACAACATGGCATATGGTCTCTAATGGATCTGTGCTTGACCCTGTGCTTTTTAAAGTATTTATCAATGATTTGGATAAAAGCACAGCTATTAGGCTCATCAAATTTACAGACGGGCTCTAGACTGGGTAGAACAACTAACACAGTAGAATGTGGAGTTAGGATTCCATGAAATCCTGGCAAGCTAGAGCATTGAGTTAAACCTAATAAGATGAAATTTTACAGCAATAAAATGTAAAGTCTTGCACTTGGGTACAAAAAAATCAACTTTATAAGTATGACAGGTGAGGCAGTAGTTCTAAAAAAAAAAAAGATTTGACTGTTTTAGTGAACTGAATAGTCAATATGATTTAGCAGTGGGATGTAGCAGCCAAAAAATTTAATGAGATTTGGGGCTGCATTAAAAGGGGTAGAGTTTCCAGGAAAAGGGAAGTGATAGGCCCATTGTATTCGGCCCTGGTCAAACTTCTCTGGAGTATTATGTTCAGGTCTGGTTGCCATAGTTTACAAAGAACACTGATAAACTAAAGAGTGTCTTCAGGAGGGGGTTAAGCAGGATACTAACGAACCTTAAGTTTATGACATATGAGAAACAGTTGAAGAAAATGGGCATGCTTAGCCTAAAGAAAAGAAGGGCACAGCTCTCTTCAAGTATTTGAGGTCCGTCATGCAGATGAAAGATTAGATTTGTTTGGGTCAAATTAGGAGCAATAGGTGAAGGTGCAAAGTGACAAATTTAGTCTTGACACTAGGAAAAACTTCATAACAATTAGAACTGTTGAAAAGTACAACGGTTGCCTTAAGAGGCAGGTCTTTAAACAGAGACTGGACAATCACTCTGGGATATGTCATAGTGGAGAATCATTTTGTACATGGGTCAGACTAGCTGATGACTGAGATCCTTTCCAGCTCTCCAGTTCTGTGACTGTGACGCTGTGAAATGCAACTTGTGTTTTCCATCAAAACGCAAGGCTCTAAAATTGACTCGACAAGTTGACCTTTTTTTTCTGTAGAGAGCTAGGAACAATGCTTCTCTCTCCCCAGGCACTAACTACTTTGGTCTGTAATGAAAATGACAACATGAAAATGTTAGTTAAGATTAGGGAATATTTCTGCCCTTTACAAGTGAAAACATTTAAAGCAAGATTGGGACTTTAACTTGCATCACAAAGGGAAAATAGGGGAAAGGGAATATAAGATGAAGACTTTTTACCAGACATACAAGCGTCTCCTATTTTCTCCTTAGGAGGACAGATTTCAAACCTCCTATCTTGGATTATTCTTCGAAGTGGGATGATTCCTTTTCTCCAGAGATGTTAATACTTAACAAGCTGCTCTCCAGGGAATAAAATGTATTTATGAAACACTTTTAAATTCAATCTGCAATATTAACATCTTCTCCATCACTTTTTAAAGTCTAGACTAGTGTTGGGGAACCTGTGGTCTTAAGGCCACATATGACTTTCTAGGACCTTGGGTGTAATCTTTTGACTGAATCCAAGTTTTACAGAACAAATCCTTTTATTGAGGGGATTTGTTCTGTGAAATTTGGATTCAGTCAAAGGCCACACTTGAGGACCTAGAGGGCCACATGTAGCCTCAAGGCCCCACAATCCCCACCACTGGTCTAGACAATCAACAAAACAATAAATCCTAAAGCCTAGATTTCTAAGGTGCTCATGATGAAAATTTAACCACAGACCCTTATGAGGGTGAGGAGGCCCCAGCTTTGGACTTTGATCCACATATTGTGTTTGGGGCATCTTGAGATGATACACTGCTAGACATCCATAGAAATATTGAGAAATTAGTACCCTAATCACAAAGGTAACTAAGGTAGGCTAAATGCTGGAGTTGGAATCAAAAACCTTGGATTTGCTCTTTGTTAGATGTGTGACCTTGACAGCAGGTGACAATCTCACAGAACCTTAGTTTCTTCATCTATAAAATGGACCTAGTAATACTTGCACTACTACTTCATGGAAGTGTTGTGAGAAATAAGTAAGAGAATGAAGGAAATATCATATAACATAACTTTGACTATGTATTAGACAATAGTCAGGGAACATTTATTAAACACAGAAAACATGGGTTCAAATCCTGGCTTTGCCACTGATTATCTATCCTCTTGGGCATGCAATTTAATCTCTAGACCTCAGTTTCCTCATCTTTAAAATGAAGGGGCAGGATCAGACAATCTTTAAGGTCTCACACAGCCCTAAATAGACATCAAAAGCAACAAATACAATGGCCTACTTATGGGGCCAGCCAATAAGTAATGGTGAATCCAGGTTTTAAATCAGAGTCCTGACTCCATCTATTAAATGAACTTTTGACCTGCATCAACGATCTTCTATAGCAGTACTGCAAGCTGTTAATCACTAACCCTCTTCTTTATGGAAAGACATATGCTCTTGATTGAGAAAAAATATATAAATTAAATGGGTAAATGAAAAAGTTTGCAGGCACCTAAAGTTTAATGGTATCTTTAACGACATGATCTTTTTAAAAATTGGCAAAGAAAAAGAGGAAACATTAAGGGCAGATAGTACCTGGTATGTTTATGAATACAACTCTGTCAAATATTAGTACAACATAATTACTTTAATGTTGCCATTATGATCAGGCTAAGTGCTATTTGAAGTCAACGAATTTATTTTCCAGTGATTTTATATTATCTTTTAAAATCTGAACCTTTGGCAAACCCAAGTGATACATCCAGCAGTGGATAGCTCCAATAAAAATGTAAGCTGGTACAGAGACTAGAAACTGGATTTTGGAGCTGACAACCTTAGTAAGTGCAGGTTACTCAACAAACACTGGAGATGCAATGACAGAAACCAACACAATTCCTACCCTCAAGGAGCTTATATCCTATTGGTGGAATGTACAATTATAGAGAAGTAAGTACAAACTAATTTAAAGAGGGAGAAAACCATTAATAACTGGGGGAGGGGGTGTTGGGAAGAAGGTTAAGGAAAGGTTCATGGAAGAGGTGGTATCTAAGCTGAACCCCGAGTTTAAAAAGGATTCTGAAAGGTAGAGTGAGGGTTGGAAACTATTCTGGAATTCTAAGCATGGATGAATAGCTTATCTGAACACATGATGCAAGAAATAGAACGTTGAGCTAGGAAGAAAAAGCTAGTTTGACTGGAATACAAAGGGTAACCAATATGAAATAAGATTGGAAAGGTAAGTAATTTGTACTTACAAATTAGGGAGGACCTTGAAAACCAGAGTCACTATAAAATGGAAAGTATATCTTATCACAGTGACATTATACTTGAATTTGCCTTCTGTCCATGGATATTAGCCTTTGTTAAGCTTTCTAAAGGAAAGGACATTGGACTTAATTAGAAGACTCAACTTCAAATCCCAAGTCTGACTCTTACTAGCCATGTCAACCTGGGCGAGTTGCTCTACCCCTGTGAACCTCAGATTTATCAGCTCTAAAATAAAAAGAAAACATAACAATTGCCCTCTCTGTCATGCAGGGTTAATACGAGAATAATGGCTATTATTTATTTGGTGCTTTAAGGTTTGCAAAGTGCTTCCCAAGTTTTGACTGCTTTGACCCTCACAACAATTCTAGGAGCAGTTGCTATTATTGTTCCTATCTTACAGATGAGAAAACTGAAGCAGAGGGAGGTGAAATGACTTGCCCAGGGTTACACAGCTTGTAAAAACATCAGATTTGAGTTTGATTCAGCACATCATTTATCTGGCTCTAGGAGCGAAAGTGCCTTGTAAATCCTTCAGTGTGATAATTGTGCTATCCACTAAAATCTGACTTTGCTACTTCATTATGTCATGGAAAGGGCTCCTGGTTTCTCAAAGATTATGCCAGGGGATCATTATATCTAGTAGATGCAACCAAGTTGGAAAGGCTTTAAGGATAAGTGTTGATGACATAGATAATGACCATTATCCACAGACCAGTCTAGCTAACATCAGAGGAATTTATAACCAGGCCAACCACAAGGTGATGAATTTCCGGCAGCAAAAACTCTTACAGACTATTAAGGAAGAAAAGGGCTGAGATTCACATTTATGGAGGGAGTTCTCACAAAGATGAAGTGTGGCCTTCAACAAGAGGTTTTTAGTCTGAAGAAGAGAAGACAAAGGGGGAGGGATAGCATACATTATATGCTACTACTTAGAATGGCTTTCTAAACTCATCAAGTTAACTATGCACACTCTCTGACTCAGGAATAGCACTACTGGATCTGTATCCTAAAGAAGATTTTTAAAAAAGAAAAAAGCCTAAACGTGCAAAAATACGGATAGCAGTTCTTTTTGTAGTGGCAAAGAATTAGAAATCAAGGGGATGTCCATCCACTGGAGAACGGTCAAACAAGTTGTGGTATGTGAATGGAATGGAGTACTATTGTGCTATAAGAAATGACAAGCAGGATGCTTTCAGAAAAACCTGGAAAGACTTATATAAACTGATACAAAGTGAAGTGAGAAGAAACAAAATAGTGTATGCAGTAACAGCAAACTGTATGATTATCAACTGTGAATGACTTAGCAATTCTCAGCAATACAATGATCTAAGAGATTCTGGAAAGAACTATGAAGAAAAATGCTATCCATCTCCAGAGAAAGAACGGATTGAGTCTGAATGCAGATGGAAGCAAACTTTTTTTTTAATATGATTTTTCTTGGGGTTTTTTTGGTCTGTGTTTTCTTTCACAACATGACTAATAGGAAAATATGTTTTGCATGACTGCACCTGTATAACCTATAGCAAATGGCTTGCCTTCTCAATGAAGGAGCAGGGGGAAAAGGGAGGGAGAGAATTTGGAACTAAAAATTTAAAAAAACTAAATGTTAAAAAATTACATGTAATTGGAAAAAATAAAATATTGATAGCCTTAAAAAAATAAAAGAAACCCATCAAATTCATTCCTTAATGAGATGGACAGTATTGTTTCTCGGTGGTATTCAGCTCACACATTCATTAACTCCTATTCATAAACAGTACTATTCTCAACAGTTTATAAGAGATTGTATGGTATACTGCGAAGAGTAACAGACTTGTAACAAGGAGCACTGACTTCATGTTCAACTCTACAATTTGCAAACTGAGGAACCCTGAATAGGAGACTAGCATCTCTGAGCATGTTTCTTTATATGTGAAATGAGAATAGTAACACTTGCACTGCCTGCTTTCCAACATAAGCAAAGCACTTGAAACTTCTAGCAACATTGTAGCCAAATTCCAGAGTTAGCAAGTCAAGGAGAAAATGTTGCAAGCAGCTAGAAAGAAACAATTCCAGTATTGTGGAAATACAATGAGGATAACACAAGATCTAGCAGCTTCTACATTAAGGTATCAAAGGGCATGGAATAGGGATATTCCAGAAGTCAAAGGAACTAGGACTAAAACCAAGAATCACCTACCCAGCAAAACTGAATATAATAATTCAGGGGACAAATGATCTTTCAATGAAATAGAGGACTTTCAAGCATTCTTGATGAAAAGACCAGAGCTGAAAAGAAAATTTGACTTTCAAACACAAGAATCAAGAGAAGCATGAAAAAGTAAACAGCAAAGAGAAATCATAAGGGACTTACTAAAGTTGAACTGTTTATATTCCCACAAGGAAAGACAATAGGTGTAATTCTTTAAACGTTTTTCAGTATCTGGGTAGTTGGTGGGATTACACACACACACAAACACACACACACACACACATAGCAAGAGAGCGTGAGGGCACAGGGTGAGTTGAATAGGATGGGATCATATCTAAAAAAATGAATTTAAGGGGTGAGAGAGGAATATATTGGGAGGAGAAAGGGAAAAATGGAATAGGGTAAATTATCTCTCATAAAAGAGGCAAAAAAAGACTTTTCAGTGGAGGGAAAAATGGGGGAGGTGAGAGAGAAAATGTGAGGCTTATTCTCATCACATTTGACTCAAGGAAGGAATAAAATACACACTCATTTTGGTATGAAAACCTATCTTATAATACAGGAAAGTGGGGGAGAAGGGGATAAGCAGGGTGGGAGGAATGATGGAAGGGAGGGCAAATTGGAGGAGGGAGCAATTAGAAGTCAACACTCTTGGGGAAGGACAAGGTCAAAAGAAAGAATAGAAGAAATGGGGGGCAGGATAGGATGGAGGGAAATATAGTTAGTCTTACATAGCATGATTTTTATGGAAGTCATTTGCAAAACTACACATATATGGCCTATATTGAATTGCTTGCCTTCCCAATGGGGATGGATGGGGAGGGACAAAGGAAGAGAAGTTGGAACTCAAAGTTTTAGAAATAACTGTTGAGTATTGTTCTTGCATACAACTGGGAAATAAGAAATACAGGTAATGGGGTATAGAAATTTATCTTGTCCTACAGGACAAAAGAGAAGATGAGGATAAGGGAAGGGAGGGATGTTGGAAAG
>CM053769.1:219470060-219598614 GCA_028658325.1 Potorous gilbertii
AAGCAGAGCACTTTGTAAAACTTAATGCTTGATGTAAATGTGAATTATCATTTCTACCCTGTCCAAACACCTTAAAAAAGATAGTATGCTTTCAAAGGTAGAACAATGGATCAGAGTCAAGGGGACTCATTTCTAGTTTTACAAAATGTCTGATAGACACTAGTTTCTTCATATGAAACTTGGGATTCACTCATTCATTATACATTTACTGGGTGCCTACCACATGGATAGATAACATCATGAGAGGAACTAAGGAAAAAATAAAGACGTGCAGATTCTAATCTCTACCCTCAAGGTTTTGTGTAACCTCACTGAGAGGAGAAGCAGCTGTCATACTCATGGAAAATGTTAATTAACATTACAAGATTAAGTTATAGGTGATAAAGTTCCAAATGAGTGATATAAACAATATTTGATATCTATAGATGTGCCAGGAAAGGGAAAGATATTAAGGACTATAGTAGTCAGAGCGGGTTTGATGGAGGAGTTGAGTCTTAAGCTGGACCTTGAAAGAGGGATAGGACTTGCACAGGTGAAGTGGAGGTTTTTGTTGGTAGAACACTGAATAATGTTAGACTTGAACTCAAGAAGACCTGAGCTTGAGTCCTGTCTCAGAAACTTACTAGCTGTGTGATCTTGGGTAAGTCACTTGACCTTTTACAGTCTCAGTTTCATCAGATGTAGTATCAGAATAATAATAATACCCATTTCATTGTAAGAATCAAATGAAATCATGTATGCAAAGTACTTTGCAAACTCTAAAGTGCTATATAAATGCTAGCTATTCATACTCTTATTATTTTTTACTATCATGAAAATACAAGTCCTTCCCATGGTGTATTTTTGTAATTGTATTTGTTGGGAGGGAGAATTTTAAACACAAATGAAAGACTTTGTATATTTTTTCCTTTAAAAATTTTTTTTGGCTTAATATTCCATTAAAAATAATTTAAACTTTTCATGAATCTTGATTCTATAGGGGCAGGGAACCTGCTTCCCCAAGGCCACATGTGACCCTCTAGGTCCTCGAGTATCTCCTTTTGACTGAATTCCATCTAAGGACTGCACTTGAGGAGCTAGAGGACCACATGTGGCCTTGAGACTGCAGGTTCCCCACGCCTGCTAGTTTCTAGATTTAAAATATGTTAGATTCTAGCATAACAGCCATTTCTTCCTCAGTTCACTGGGACCAGATTATGATAGACCTTAAATGCCTTAGATATTATTCTCTAGGTAATAGAAAACTATCAAAAGGGTTTCTTGTTTGTTATATATTGTTTTATTTAATAGAAGACAGCATTCTAGATGAGAAGAATGGTTGGAACAAATATGCAGAGAAGCAGAGAAGGACTAGGATTGTATGTGTGTGTGTGCACATGTGCGTGCATGTATGTATATATGTGTGTGCATGTGTGTATATGTGTGTGTGAACAATAATTAAATAAACCAGTCTGGTCTGAATAAATGATTTATATTGAGCAGTGAGACATAAGGTTGGAAAGGTATCCTGAATTGGAAGGAATCCTGAAATTCTTATCCCTTCTTCAACATCTCTGATCAGTTATCATGCAGTCTTTCCTTGAGGCCTAATCAGTGTTAGGGAGCTCATTACCTTATGAGGCAATCCATTCCATTGTTGGACAGCTCTAGGTGTTAGCTTTTTCTTATAGTAACTTGAAATCTGCCTCTCTCTACCTCTCTCTTTCTCTCATTGGTCCTAGTTCTATATTCTAGAGCAACGTCAAGCCTACTCCTTTCTCTACAATCCTTCAAACATTTGACAATTGTTCACATATCCCCACCAAGTCTTTCCAAGCTAAAACGCCTCGGTTTCTCAACTCTCCTTCATATGACATGCTCTCCAGGCCCCTTGCCTTTCTTCACTGCAAAATAGAATTTTTCTATAATTAATTATTATAATTATTAAAATTAAGGATTTTATTGCTAAAAATTTTAGTTTATTCATACTCCAAGAGATCCATTTTTTACTGGTATGATATTATTTCCCCTAACACAAATCACAACAACTTTGATGACCTTAATAGCTCTCCATGTCGCTGTGCTGAGCCCCAAAGAACAGATCCAAGATGTCACTGGGTCCCTACAAAGTCCAGATTTTTTTTAAAAATCCCAAAACTTGCATTATAATAGCATAGTTTTTGAGAGCCTAGAGTCATTTCTATGCCTTGATGAGACCTTGAAATAGGGCTTAAAATGTGGTGCCTAGAACTGAATACATCAAATGAGCACTGACAAGATAAGTACAGTGGGACTATTATTTTTTGTGATTTAGACACTATATTTATGTCAGTGTAACCTGAGATTTGATTTAGTGTCAACATCAAGTAACATGCATTTATTTAGCACCTATTATGTACCAGATACTGTGCTAGGAGCTGGTGATACAAATACAATGAATAAGTCAATCCCTGTTCTCAAGGAGCTTTCTTTCTATGAGGAGAGACAATAAATAAGTCCATATATAAGTCTATGCAGAATAAATACAAGGTCACCAAATACATCATCGTTATTGAAGGTGCTTGCTGGGATTTGGGAGAATCAGAAGAGGCTTCATGTAGGATGTGAAGGCAAAGATATTTTATGAAGCAGAGATGAGTAAATGATTCAGTCCAGGCATACAGATAGCCAGTGTGAAGGCGCTGAGATGGGCGAGGGAGTACCATGTAAGAGTACCAGAAAGCCAATTTGGCTGGGCCATAGAGTGTGGGAAAATGACTAAAATATAATGTGGTTGGAAAAACAGAATGGAACTAGGTTGCAAACATATTTAAAAAGCAAAACAGAGAAGCTGATATTTTGTTTTAAAGGCAATAGGGGGCCATGAGAGTTTATTGAGTAGGTGAGTAACACAGTCAGCCCTGTGCTTCTGGAAAGTCTATTTTTGTAGTGGAGGGATTAAAGTACAGAGAATTTGGAGACAGGGAGACCAGTTAAGAGGCATTATAATAGTTGAGGCAAAAGATAATGAGGACCTGAACTAAGGTAGTGGCTCTGTGAGAAGAGAGAAGGGAACATATGTAGGGAATATTGTGGAGACCACACTTTAGCAATTAATTGGACACATGGGATGAAGAAAAGTAAAAAATCAAAAATAATACCAAGTTTTAAAAATTGGAAGCCTGGGGAAATGATGGTGCCTTTGAGACAAATAGGTAAATTTGAAAGAGGGGAGGGTTTGGAAGGAAAGATAATTAATTCTTTTTGGAACATGTTCATTTTAATTTGTCTCTGAAACATCCAATTTGAAACACCAAACAGACCATTGGGGATGTGGGACTGAAGTTCAAGGGAGAGATATGGATAAGATTTATGGATGTGTTACTCATCTACATGGAGATGACTGAGCAATTAAATCTCCTTGGAGCTGATGAAGTCACCAAGGGAGAGAGTGTAGAGAAACCTGAGGGAACAGAACAGAGTCCTGGAGACCAATGAAGGTGAATGATACAGATTATGGTTCAGGAAAAGAGCCTAAGAAGAAATAGTTGGATTAGTAGAAGAAGACATAAAAGTATCATGAAAATCCAATAAAAGGGTATTTAAGAGGAAGGAGGGGGTCAGCAGTGTCAAATGCAACAAAGAAGTCAAGAAAGAGAAAACTGAGAAAAGAACATCTGATTTGGCAATGAAGATATAATTAATAACTTTCAAAGAACAGTTTGAGTTGAGTGATCGGTTCTGAAGCCAAATTGAAAAAGGTTGAGAAGGTAGTGAAAGGAAAGGAAATAGAAGCAAGTAATATAGACAGCTTTTTCTAGGCATTTGACTGAAAAAGGAAAAAGAGCTAAAAAATGAAATATAAAGTGCTATTTTGAGAGTACAGTAGTGTTAAGTTAATGTTCAGTGGTTTTTTTTTTTGTTTTCTTTTGTTTTTCATGATAGCCATGTTTAAAAGTTATAGGAAAGGAACAAGCACATAGGAAAAAGTTGGAGATTAAAAGAGAAAAAGGAATGACATAAGGGAGCAATATGCTAGAGAAGAAAGGGGGGAATGTAATCAAGGACACGTAGAAGGTTTGGCCTTTACTTCATAAAGAACAAGGCCATTTCATTATCAGAGAATAGGGGAAAGTGGAGGAAAGACTGAGGGATGATGTCAAAGGGCTTTGAGAAGAAAAGAAGTGAAGAAGAGGAAGCTTACAATGTTCTGATTTCTCAACAAAAAAGACAATATTACCTGAAAAAGGTAAATCCTGTTTTGATACAAGTGGACTGGATGACCATGAGCAAATCAATTTAACCTCTTGGTGTCATAGGCAAATAAGACTGTTTGCAAGTTGCAGAACTGAGCTGTCATCTCATACTAGGAGTTCTCTACCTGATAAAATTATGGGTCTAGACAAAAGGGAAAAAAATCATCACCTTTTTTTCCAGAAGTTTTATCATGCTGTTAGGACAAATTAATTTTCTGGTCAAGTAAAATTCTAAGATCTTTGACATATGAATTACTGCCAAATCAGGTCACTTCCATGCTCTCCTTACATAATTGTTTTGGTGGTCATTTTAAAACATAAATGTAGGACTTTACCTTTCTCCTGATAAATTTGCTTTTGATGGATTTATTCTAGTACTGCAACCTGAAAAATTATTTTTAATTTTTAGTGGATCTTGGTTCTGTTATATATTTTTAAACCACCTCTTCCCAGGAAGTAGAAGGAGGAGGGACATACAATGAAAGCTTTTGAATCAGTTTAAGGATTTTATATTCATCTTTTAGACAATGGGGAACTATTAAAGGTGTTTTAGTAGGTGAGTGGTAATTAAGGAAGGTTAATAAAGTAGTTCCACAACAGAGTGAATTAGAAAGGGAGAGAAAATAGGGTCAGGATGAGCAGTGAGCTGGCTGCTACAACCACCTCAACAAGAGGTGGTAACAGCTGGAATAGCATGGTGGTAGGAGGAATGAAAGGGATAAATGGATACATAATACATTCTAAAGGGAAAAGCGACAGGACTTGGTATTTATATAGGACAGAGAAAGGAAGGTCAAAACTTACTTGATCTTTCCTACCCACTGAATGGTCTACTTAAAATATTTTAACTCATCAGATTGAGAGACTGGGAGAATGATGACACCACTGACAGAAACAGGGAAGTCAGGAAATGAAACTTGTTTTGACAGTAAGATGATTTAAGATAATTTGTGTCAGAGTTGAAAAGAGGGCATCTAAGTGAATTCCTTCCTTCCACCTAACTTAGAGGGTTACTATTAAAATGGCATAGATAGATTCCTAGTAATGTTCCATAGTATTTAATATTTATTTATAATAACTAGCAAAAATTATGTAGGTTACTAGTACAATTATATAGAAGCCTAAGCACTGCTAACACAAACAGCAGATACATTGACTTAAGGGAAAAATCAGAGTACAGTAGAGACAATGAGCAAACAATCTGCCAGGCACTGTGCTCTGTGCCAGGCACTCAGGATACAAAGAAAGACAAAAGACAGTCCCTGCTTCCTAGGAACTTTTAGGTTAAGAACAGACTATAACTATAGGACTTAGAATTCAAAGACCTGGGTTCAAGTCTCAGCTCTGCCACTTAATAGTTTTGTGACCTTGAACAATTCATTTCAGGGCCTCAGTCTCCTTATCTGTAGAAAGGAGTGATGAGCCCTAAAGCTTTACCATTCTGATTCCCAGTCTTCCTAGGTTTTAACCCAAGATGCTTCAGCTTACATTTAACAAATTAAAATGTTAGTAAACATTTTCAAGACAAGTGTTAATTTATGCCAGGCAAGCACATATCCTATGTTACCTCAGTGAGTAACATAGTTTCAAAAAAAAAGTGTGAGCTGATAAAATGTTTCTACAAATTTATAAAGTTTTGGTTAATGCTTCAATAAGTTAGCAAATTACTACTCTAAGGTAACAATACCCTGGGGGCTAGAAAGAGTTAATGACTTTCCCCAAACTCAGGACATAATTTTCCCATCAACAGTATCCCACTTTATATTTGCAGAATTCTTTGAAGGAAAGAAACTAGGCAAATAATGGGCATCACTGTAACCGCCAGGAAGTTCTATGGGGGAATGAATCATCATGTCCTCATGTAATATACAAGTGGTAAGTGAGCTAAAATCATAGAGGCTGATGCAAGCTCTCATTCCAAACTCATCACTGCTCTTGGTTAAGACCCTTGGTCTGTTGTTTCACAACCTTAGGGCAAGTCAACTACGCACATGATTCATTGTATCCTGCTTCTCTATATAGCATCCCGAGCTCCCTCTGAAGTCAATGAAGGCCTCGTACAAAGAATTAGAAACCTAGAATTTCAGTTCAAAGGGTTCACAGAGGCCATTTAGTCTAATCTGTAGTGGAAAAGGGGGAATTCTAAAATCCCAAAAGAATTCTTCCCACCCCCATTTGAGTCTCCCCATGAAAAGGAACCCACTACTTGCAAAGGAAGCCCTCTTCATTTTCGAAGAATTCTAATCACTGCAAATTTATTCTATCAAATTTACCTCTTTATAAATTCTGCCCATTACAAATAGTTCTGCCCTTTGGAACCAAGCAGAATAAATATAATCCCTCTTCCAGAACATTCAAACATAAATAGAGTCATCCAGTCCCCTAATTCTCTTCCTCACCCTAAATATCTGAAGCTCCTTTGGGCAATTCTCATCTGGCACTTGAGAGGCCTCCTCTTCACGTTAAATCAATGTCCTTCCTAAAAAGTAGTACATAGAAATAAATATGATACTCCAGATGTCAACTGATCAGTGAAGAGAACAGCAAGAGGAAGGTCCCTCAATCCTGAAACCTACGCTTCTTTTAAAGCAGCCTAATATTGCGTTAGCTTGACTGTTGTCCATATCACATTATTGACTCATTCTGAAGTTACAGCCTACTAAAATTCCAGATCATTTTTAGATGAGCTGCTATCTAGGTATGCCTCCCCCATGTACTATGAGCTACATCTGCTGTTAATCTGGTTGGAACCCTGGCAGTAGGCCCCATTACACAATTAGAAATTCATCATACATGACCCAATAACACTTGAAGGCCCCTGACACATAGGCTAGTTTTTCCCTTAAAAGGCAAATGAAACTGTCGTCAAGGACAAGCTAAAGTGGTCAAGAGGACTAAGGCTGGAACTTTTGAAACAACTGCCAATTCACCTAAAGCATAAGAGCCCAAAACACAAATAGTCATCACTCTTCAGACTTGACAAACTCCTCATTGCCATACAAGTCAATACGCCCTCTTGGGTATGGCACTGTGGCAAATGTGCGGGCAACAGGAGATGCACCCCATTGAAACAATGTTGCATCTTTATGCCTTTCCATGCTATTGTTAAGCAAATTTCCTTTTGTTACATTCTAGGCGGTTTCAGAGTATTTCACTATTTTACAGTTCTGAGACTGAATAATCAGACCAGCCTGGGTCAAGTCTGTCCTAGAACAACCCATCTTGGCTTTCAGTATTATATTTACTGAACCCAATTGTAGAATTTTACATTTATCTCTATTAAATTTCATTATATTCAAGTTAACTTATTGTTCTAGTCTGTCAAGAGCCTTTGAGTTCAGAGGCGAAAGAGTGAATTCAGAGAATGAGAGAGCCTGACAAAACACAAATGAGATCTAAAAGTGACTCCCTTTTCATGGCACTGTCATTTTAGTGCCCCCCCAATTCCTACCCAGAGAGTGGCAACACCATCCTTCTGTCTCTGTCTCCCCATCTCCCTTTCTCTCATTCCCTTGCTCTTGAGCACACTCTCACTTTTACTTTCTCTCTCTCCCCCAGTCCCCTCCTCTCCTTCCTCTCTACCTCATCTTTTCCCTCCCTCCTCACCAGGGGCCAGCAGCTAGAGCACTGGGCCTAGAATCAGGAAAACCAGAGTTCAAATCCTACCTCAGTTACTAGCTGTTTGATCTTGGACAAGTCATTTAACCATTGTTTGCCCCACTTTCCTCAAAATTCCAATGGCTCCCTATCTCCTCCAAGATCAAATACAAAATCCTCTATGTGGCATTAAACTATCATGATCTAGCAGCCCCACCTTTCCAGTCTTCTCACACCTTGCTCCCTGCCCTGTACTCTTCAATCCAGTGCCATTGGCCTCCTGGCTATTTCTCAAACAAAACATTCCATCTTTTGACTCCAGGTATTTTTTCTGGCTGTCTCCCATGCCTGGAATGCTATTCCTCCTCAACTCCACCTACTGGCTTCCTTGGCTTACTTCAAATCTCAATTAAAATCCAGTCTTCGGCAGAAAGCATTTCCTAACCTCTCATCATTTTTGTGCCTTCCTTCTTTTAATTATTTCTTTTTTCTGTATATAATTTGTTTGTATATATTTATTTTTAACAATGTTATTTTCCCCCAATTACATGTCAAAACAATTCTTACCATTTGGGTTTTTATTTAAGTTTTGACTTCTAAATTCCATCCCTCCCTCTCTCCCTTCCCCCCTCCGCAAGACAGCAAGCAATATGACATAGTTATACATTGTACATATTTGTTTCTTTGTCATCTCCCTCAAAAGATTATGAGCTCCTTGAGGGCAGGGACTGTCTTTGACTTCGTTTTATATCTCAAGTGCTTATCCCAGTGTGCCACATGTTTCAGGCTTAATAAATGTTATTGACTGACTATAATTTTTTTTAAAGCACCTGACACATAGTGCTACATAAATGCTTATTTCCTTCCTCTTCTTTTCCCTCCTATCCTTCCTTCCTCCTCCTCTCCCTAGCTCTTTCTTCTGTGTCTCCTTCCTCCTCCTCCTCCTCCTCCTCCTCCTCTCTCCTTTTATTTCTCCCTCCCTTTCCCTCTCCTTCTTTGCTTACCTTCCCTCCCTTCCTCCTTCACTGCCCTCATGGTCCTCCACTCCCTCCTAATATATATATGTATAAAATACAAACAGGGATTTGATAGTGACTCAATCACTTAGCCCAAGAGAAGAGTTCTCTCTCAACCCATCCTTACAATACCATGCTTCAGATCTTTTGGAAGTTCAATCATTGAGGAGGAATTAAATGCAGCAGTTTTCCACAAAGGAAAAATAACATTTATTCTTAGAGTTTATGGCTATGGTTTATGGTATCAGAAAATGCCTGTGACTTACACAACTCTATCTTGCTGGAGATAAACAATTAGATTAATACTATCCAGTGTGAAATTTTAAAGGCTATCTGAAACTAATGGGAATGAAACCTACACAATTAATTCTCATTAAGAGGAAAAAAAGTCATTTTCAAAGGGCATCTGGTTATACTTATTATCTGACAAAATTCTTTCTGCCAAATAAGACTTTCTCAAGATGTTTCTCTTTCCCACCTCCATACACTTGCTCATGCTGTTTCCTCTGCACTAAATGCGTCTCTCTCTCTCTCTCTCTTTACTATTATTTTACTTATCCTCCAAGGTTTCCTCTTCCATGAAGCTTATTCTGATGTTCTCAGTTGAATGTGAATTTCTCTAACTCAGACCTAATATAACCCTTGGAGTTTTTGCTTTGTTCAGTGATGTATTTTTTAAATACTGGAGCTATTTACATCCGTGTCTTAGTTCCCATACAAAAGTGCAAATTATTTGAGATCAGGGAACCTTTCTTACTTATTTATGTTTACTTTAGCAGCAAGCACATATAGTAGGTGATTATTTTTTCTTTTTACTGAATTTAAATTTCTTTATAAATTCACAATAGATGGGATCTTCCTTTTAACACCTTCAAGATGAATTGTAGTGTAGGAAAGTAGAAGGAAAAAAAGGATTGAGATTTGGGGTTGGTGGATCTACAGTTGCACATCTAGTAGAGAAAAACCTGAAGACACAAGGACTTGTCCTTGGTAGTTAGAAAGCAATGTAGTCAGTCCTATGCAGTGTCAACATAAAAGATTTCATTCCTGCTGTGGCCTAAAATAAACCCCTGTTTCTGTGCTGACATCCAAGACGTTCACCATAAAAGATAGCCCTGATGAGCAGCTCTTCTATCTCCCAGCAAAGTGGGGGGGTGAGAAAAAAACCTTTAAAGGCAAAGTGACATATATATCAAGGAAGATAGAATCATTTGTTCATGGAAACACAACCCCTAGATGAATTCTGAAGCACCTCTTCACAGGGGAGACAAATTGTGTCCATGTATGGTATTCCTGGCCCTAGATTGAAGGATGCTGTTCTTGCCATCTTAGGCAAAACAACTGTCCAGATCTGTCTCCCAAGGAACATCATTCTCAGTCTTTGAGCTGTTGTTTGTAATTCAGTTAGCATTGTTGGCTTGCCTATCTGAAAGGATCCTTGGGATTCTCCCCTCCCCCGCCCCCACCTCCTCCTGGACTTTTCAGGGCTCTTGCGAAATTGAATCCATTACTAAAAAGTTGTTTTGCCTTCTGATTTTATTATAAGTAGAGCATTCAGTGGGTAGGAAAGATGAAGTGACCATCCAGATGAGAAGATAAAGAAAACAAGGAGCCTAGATTAAAGAGGCAAATATTAACCTGCAATGTATATTTTTACAGAGAAAATTCAATCTGTTATTAATAATCTCTTTCATTTTTCCCCACTTAACATTTTTGTCATCAATTTCCTATTGGTTTTCAGTTTCTCCTTTCTCTAGTCTTTTATGAAATCATTTTCATAGAGAGACAGTGTTACAGATTCAGAGTCAAAACTAGGAGTGACCAGGGCCTTTATCAAGCTCCATTGTGGAAGAGAGGAGAAGCTGCTTCTCAGCCCCAGTGAAACATCAGGCCTGCTCTACCACTCTGCTCTGGAGTAAAATAGATACCTCAAGATCCCATGGCCATGAGGTTCTGCTTCCAGCCACCTTTCTTTTCGCTTTGAGCCAACTGGGGTTAAATGACTTCCTCAGGGTCACACAGGCAGTAAGTGTCTGAGGCTGCATTTGAACTCAGATCCTCCAGGGTCTGTGCTCTATCCAATGCATCACCTAACTGCCCTCTCCAGTTACCTTTCTAACAAGTACAGATTTCTTGCACAAAGCCATTTAACATGGGAAACTATCTCAAAAGGGTCATCCATCCCCAGTACTATAATAATCAGCCTATACATAAATCTACATATATCTTGTCTGTACATAGTTCTTTTCATATTGCCTCCTTCATTAGACTGTGAGTTCTTTGAAGGCAAGGACCATGGTTCTGCCTTTTTTTGTATCCCCAGCACTTAGCACTGTGCCTGGCACATAGCAGACACTTAGTAAATGCTTGTTGACTGGTTGATTTCTAAGTTTTGCAAAACACTTTGTTTGCATTGTGTCATTTGAAAGGTACTTTTACTATCCCCTTTTTACAGATGAGGAAACTGAGGCTTAGAAAAGTTAAGAAGCTTGCCCAGAGTTACAAAGTTAGTATGTATCTGAATTACCATTTGAACCCAACTAAGTCTTACGATGGAATATAGAAGTTTCTTGAGGACAAGTACTATTTCACCTTGGTCTTTGGATCTCTGACTTTAAGCATAGTGCTCAGCAAATAGTGGGTATGTAACAATCCTTTTTCATTGATCATGCCGTTGATTTCTGACTCCAAGTCCAGACCATACTATGTCATACTACCTCTTTAAGAGTAAACTTTTTGAAGGCAGAGACTGAGGGTCACCCCTTGCCCTTAGACTCCCTATCCCTGAGCTTAATGCCCCATACAAAGCAAGAATTCAATTAATGTTTGTTAGTGATTATGACAGTAAATATATTTCTTATTTCACTTCTCCCAATTGCAATCAAATGGCAGAGATCCCCTGAGGGTCAAGGTCCAAAGGGGTTCTTTGATCCAATTTCACTTCTCTGACCTTGTTATACCCAAGCACCATGGCTGATAAATTCTTAATTCTTGCTAGTTTAACCCCAGATTCAGAACCCTCTTCCACAAAAGCAAAAAACTTCTTTCCTCTGGTCCCTTTCCTTACACTCAAACACTTCATGTTAGTCCTCCCAAGCTCCCATCTCTCTCTGCCCTTCCTTTCCACTGTGCTCTCTGGAACCATCATGTATTAATAACAAAACTCCACCTTTTTCATCCCAGATCTCTTCATTTCACCTTCCTCCCAGTCACTAGGCCTTGAATCAGGAAGACCTGGATTCAAATCCTATTTCAGACACTAACTGGGGGATTCTGGGCAAGTCATTTCATCTCTATCTAATTTAGTTTCTTCATCTGTATAAAAGAGATAATAACATTTACTTCCCTGATGGGTGAGGATTGAATAAGATATTTGCACAAGGCCTGACATATAGTAGGCACTTAATCGATGCTTGTTTCCTTCCTTCCTTCTAGTACTCACAGAAGCTAGATTTCTATGGGAGACAATCAATCCCTCGGCTTCATTTCTGGTCTGGCTGTTCCATCTCTCTTACAATGTTAAAAGGAGTTGGCACATTTCTTGCTTCTCACTTGGACTTTCAAACCTCCTCTCAGCCATCACACATCAACTACATCACCTCCTTTCAAGGGCAGGCCACCTTGTCCAAGTCTTGTCTACTTTCATCATCTCTGTGCTCCAAGGCATTTTCCCACCACCCCAGAAAGTTTAGTACTGGACAAGGCTTTCACCTCCCTAATCCCTACCTGTTTTGAATATTAAAGCCTCCCAGGTCCTCAACCTCATGGATTCCCATGACCTTTCCTAAGTCAACTTCAGTCATGCACAAGAGTTGTTAGTTATCATTTATACAGTCTCCCTTCCCTCTTCAATGGAATTTCCCCAGGTTCTAGAATTTTTTAGTTACAGCTAGGTAGGGAAAAGAATAGTAAAAAAAGCATGGAGTCATGGAATTGGATCCATACGATTCATTGAATCATAGAGCTGGAAACAACCTTAGAGACCATCTTGTCCAATCACTTCATTTTACATGAAAGTCAAGACATGAAGAGGCAACAATAACTTTAGCCAGCATCATTCAGCTAATAGTTAAAAAAGCTACTGGCCCTTCTACTTTTGTATAGCTGTTGTCGAGTCATTTCAGTAGTGTCTGACTCTCTGTGAACCCATTTGGGGTTTTCCTGGCAAAGATGCTGGGGTGCTTTGCCATTTCCTTCTCCAGCTCACTTTGCAGGTGAGTAACTAAAGCAAACAAGGTTAAGTGACTTGACCAGGGTCACACAGCTAGTAAGTATTTGAGAACACATTTGAAATCAGGTCCTCCTGACTCCGGGGCCAGCACTCTATCCACTGTGCCACCCAGCAGTCTGCTGGTCTTTCTACTACATCCCACTAAGTTAGGGGCAGTGGAATGAGTTTCTTGCGGGTATTATTAGCTTGAATGCAAGCTGCAAATACCAAAGGCTTCATAACATAGGGAAAGTTTGAATAAAAACAAAAAAAAATTCCCAAGTCACTTCAAGTCAAGAACGCTACACAGGGAAATAAGACATGTAGTTTCTCTCCTTATCTCCATCAGTGATAGCCCCTTTTGGAGAAACCATTTCATTTTTCATTTAATCAAGTTCTTCAACCACAGTCTAGAATCAAAGCCTCCATGTAAATTAGCATAGGCCTAGTAGCCCAAATTAAGTAATAGAATGCAAATGGTAAGTGGAAATCCAATTCTCTCTCTCTCTCTCTCTCTCTCTCTCTCTCTCACACACACACACACACACACACACACACACACACACCACAAGTCAAGTATCTGAAACTGTCACTTGTCAGGAAACTGCAACTTTACTATCGTCTATTCCATAAGCAGAAATGCTCTCACAAGGACACTAATAAGTAATTTAAGAATAGTAAAAGTCTGAAAAATCATTTTTGAAAAGCTCACAGAATGTCAGCACTATAAGGGAACTGAGAGGTCATCTAATTAACCACTTCATTAGGAATCTGTGTGTGTGTATGTTCGTCCTTCATTGCCAAAGAAGACCAGGCCATCAGAGAAATGATGATGTGACTTCTTGACTTTGTTTTGCATGAGGGAGGGCTGTGCAGGTCACCAACCTCACTTCTCCTCCAGAGCCATCTGAATCCAGTGACCAGATATTCATCAGGACTAGAGATGACCCAGGATGAGGCAGTTGGGGTTAAATGACTTGCCCAAAGTCACACAGCTAGTGTGTCAAGTGTCTGAGGTGAGATTTGAACTCAGGTCCTCCTGACTCCTGCATTGATGCTCTATCCACTTCACCACCTAGTTGCCCCTATTAAGACTTTATGGTTCACATGTGAAAACCCAGGGTCCTGCACTGGCAAAGTCTTGTTCTCTAGACTAGAAGATTCATCAAACCTCTTAAGCAGGAAATATTCAATACTGTCTATTTCACTCAGGGACTATTGAATTTTCTAGGAATTAAAAGCAACTTCAAAATCCCTGGGAGAATCACTTTTATCAAATTGAATTGAACTTCTTTAAACTTGCAGAATCATCAGACATTAGACTAGAAAGGACCAGAAAGATCATCTAGTCTAACTCCAACTCACTTTACAGATGATACTTATGACCCAGAGAAGAAAAGCAACTTGCTTCAAATCGCACAGCTGACTAGGTGCAAAATCAATACTAGCATCCAGGTCTTCTGACTCTGCTTATGTCCTCCTTTCACTGTACCATAGTGTCTCTGCTTTCTTTTGAGTAATATATTTTGCATTTTCTCCCAAAGAAAACCATTTCAGACTTTAAAACATAGTCAACAATGTCCCTGCCAACCATACTGCAGATACCCAGGTGTTGTGGTTACACAAGGACACTGGATGTAAACCGAAAAAAACTCATCAATTATCCAGATGTTGCCGGATGTTTGGCATCATTGTTTAAAAAGAAAACAAAAACCTAGATACTTAATTGAATTTTTTAGTTTCCACCCAGATGTTTGGCAGCCCCTATGGACCATGCCACACTGTTAGTTTCTTGGTATGATCCCCTTCTAGTCATTCTCTAGATTCAGAGGACCACCCTGTAGCATAATAATTAGTATTGTGGTTCAGGGAATTACCATATTTCTTACACTAGTCTTGGAAAGAATGCTGCTGGTTCTGGACTGAAAATACACCAACCAGGACTTTATAGCCCCAATGCATCCATTTTGTTTAGGATTTGCATTCTGCTCTGGACTCAAAATTTTATGGACAGTCCTCAAATCTGAGTAGGAAACAAAGTCACTAAGTTGTCTTCTAAGCAGTTCCTTCATTTTCACAGTTGCCTTGTTGATGATACCACAAGAACTTCATGCTATAGTGGAAAGTGTACTATCCTTGGAATCAGAAGACCTGAGTTCACCTCTCAGCTCTTGCATTGCGATTATGGGCGAATCACTTCTATGTCTCAGTTTCCTCATCTGTAAAATGTGCTTAATGATACCTGTACTAACTACTTCATGGAGTTATTATGAAGAGAGCACTTATAAATCTTGAAAGCACTGAATAAATCTGATGTCTTGTTGTTTTTATAAGCTTGAATCCAAGACTGAATTTCTGATGACTTGACATGATAGTACCCAGAAAGACCCTCTCCATTTGCTTCCTAAAAAACTGGTTCACTTTTGCAAAGGTCTCTAGCTAAAGGAGATTGTGATTTCAACTTCATAAAGTATAAAATCCCAGTCAAGATGCTCTTACTACTAAATGATAAAAAGAGAAACTGTTCAAAACCTAGGAAAGATATTTCTGCCCTGGGAGGGATACAGAGACAAACAGTCATGATTCCCATGTCTATGAAAGGAAAGAAAGAGATTCTAGGGAATGAAAAGCCTAAAGTGTTTGTCTCCAAAGACTCCTAATAAGAAAAGAGAACATCCATTCTTACAAGGCTAAAGCCATCCAAACACACATGGGACCTCTCCACAGACAGAGAAGGATAGATCAGCCAATCAGCTGCTCTCCCAAGGCATACTGGCAATATTCTGGGCTTGAATTTTCACCAATTTTTATTTGGCCAGTGTAATGTACAATACAATTTCACTAACTCAAATACTATTAATTCAGAATTTGTCATGATTAGGTCAAGCCTAGGCCAAAGTTAATCCTTCTACTATTTATAGAATACTTCTTTATTTTAAAATGAGGGAGAGAGAATTACCACACAAAGGAAAAACAATAGGTTTTAACACCAGCTGCATGACCTCCTTAGATGAGTCATTTGATGTCTCTAGGCATGTTTCTTCATCTGATAAAAAATTGCTTCAATAAATTAATCCAGAAGGTCCCCTCTGATATCCTAGGATTCCAAATGAACAGTGAAAGCAATATTACACAAAAGAGAGAATTACTAACTAAACATCATCCAGTAGATTTCATTTTGTTGTCAGTCATTATTTTTGGTCCAGACCTTTGATTTCTTTGGCATAGGGAACTATAAACTAGAGAAATCCTCCGAAGGTATTTTGAAGGACCAGTTCCAGTTCCACAACCACAGACAATCTACCAAGGTAGATCAATAACTGCTATGCTAGGATTGTCTTACAGGTCTTGCAGAGCACTGACAAGTTAACTGCTCCACCAAGGAATCACACAGTTAGTATGTGTCAGGGGTAGGTCTTGCTGACTTTGAGGCTAGTTCTCTATTCATTATGTCATATTGTAGCATCTAACACTAGTTATATATGCTACCAGGGTACCAGGGTACATGTGGAGAGTGCCTCTGATGCTACTACACCTGTGGAAGAGGCTGGAAAGCCTCCTTCTGGGAGAAGAATGATGACATATATTAGAAATGCCTTGGGGAAACCTTGGAGCATGTGTAGATACTCAGCAACTGGTTCTGATCTGTTAACCACATGGTGGACAGCAGCCTATTTGATAGTTTGTAGGTGTGAAACTAGAATTAGGGGGTGCCTTCTAAATGTCATGGTCAAACTTGGCCCCTCTTATTCTTGGTAGATTTATGTTCTTGGTTCTACTTCACTGATGGCATCTAGTAAGAGACAATACTGTAAGGAAGAGCGTAAGGGGAAGTCCTCTCTCCCTTCCAAGGCCAACATGTGATTCCATGTTCCTTTATCTCACCATTTCTTCTTCCACTTTAGGTGAGGAAGACTAATCTGGAGGTGGTAGTTGTGTTTCAAAAGGTCAGAAGAGCAATCCTCTGGGTACGTGGGGCATCTGGGATTCTGGGAATCAAGTCCATGCCAGCTTTTCAAGACCAACATATATCCTTCTAGGAACAAGAAGTAACTACTTGAAGTGACCTTCAGAAACCAGACCAGGAGGAAGTGAAATAAGCACTCAGGACAAATACTGTCTTTGGACATAAACTTGTTGGGACCAATGTTGTGTAAAAACTATGCCATTCTTCCCTGAGACTGAGGTAGTACAAGAAATACCAAACTGTTAGAGGAATGTATATACTATTATCATTCTATCTTCAAAGAAAATATCCCTTTACAAAAGTTAATTGATGTTAAATGGTTAAATGGAACTGGGATACTAGTTACTAGAGACTACCGGTGATGGTGATAGAGAAGGACAGATCAAGTCCCTTAGTATATTTCCAGAAGTCAAAGGGAGAGGTATAGCTGTCTAGTTCTGGAATTGAGAGCCCAGAAAGCATACCTGCTAATCTGTAACTGTGATTATATAAATGAGCCTTATTGCTTAGTATGCAATAAGTACATAATGAATATTTGTTGAATTGAATGGAATTATTCCATTAAGGATGAGTCACAACATTAAAAGATCTCTGTCTGGCAATCTTTTGTGGCTATTTCAAGTTACTATATGTAACTACAAGTCATATAATTATGTTGGAGTACAAAGAACAGGTTTTGAATTCTGTCTGTGTGATTCTGGACAAATCACTTAGTCTTTTTAGGGCTCACTTGCCTCATCTATAAAATGAGGGAAGTTTAGACTAGATGAACCTCAAGATCCTTTTCAACTCTAAAACCTATAACCCTTCTTCTTTAGAAAAATATATAATGGTGAGTTTTTACTATTTTATAGTGACTTTATCCTCCTCTAGGCCCAATTTATAATGGTTAATGTGATCTTGCGTTTTTTTTTGGGGGGGGGGTCTTTTGCTATACAGTTATGATAACTATTCCTGAGGGGTTTTTTTGCTTAATTTTTAAAAATACAGATTTGAAATTTTTCCCATGTGTATTTAGAGAACTTCACATGGATATGATTTTTAGCTATCTTATTCAAGAATCTTAGGAAATATAAGGAGTCATAGGAAAATGCTCATTTTTGGCAGATGGCACAATTATGGAATGATGGAAGCATCCCGTGATAGTGAATACAGCAGAGTATTAACAAACACCTCAATTCTATCAGGTCACAAAAGTGATAGGGCTTGGGGAGAACATTACTAGGCAGCTAGAATGATACTAAGATTATGTCTAAACAAACTCGTTATTTCTCTCTCCACCCCCACCTCCTCTTTCTCTTTCCCCTTCTCATCTCCCTTCCTTCTCTCTTTTTTATGCTGTTTCTTCCTATCTTGAATAGACTAGAATCACAGCAACTACTCAAGGGTTTGGTACTAATAACAATGAGCATGGAAGCTCTAACCCAGCTTCATTTACCCAATCTGGGCAAGTTTGCCCTTCCTTAAGGGAGCTTGGTGGTCCTCTGCTCCTAGGGGCTCAACATACTGATGCCAGCTTTAGCACAGGTATTTGATTAGCTCTAATGCTATGCCGTTCAGAATTCCCAGACTCAAGCAGACAACGAGTCTCAGCCTCCCAAGCCAGCAGGGACTACAGGCATGTGCTATGACATTTAGATAATTCATCTATCCTCCAAAAAAACAGTCAAACTAATTATTTTGTATTGTACAGTCCAGGAGGTCAGCATGAAGGTAGACGATTTTTAGTTGGTAAAGTGGTCAGAATTATGCGGAAAGATAAATGTAGGGGTATGAAAATAATGGTTAAGAGTTGTCCAGACTACTGTCTCTCTCATCTCAACCATCTATTTCCAACCCATTTCTCTAAGGCACCTATATTTCTGAGGTCCAGAGGCCTGGGGTTTTACCAACTATTTTTCTGACAAGGGCTTTGGCTGAGTCAGTCAGACAGGCTCCTTGTGTAGCTATGTACACAGCCGCACCATCAAAAACTTGCGTACACATTCTTACACAGGAGTGATTGAATGCAGACTTGGCATGTTAACTCCGGATAGTTGTTGATACTGATATAACCAAAACAACTAAGAGCGGTAGTGAATTTCTAATTTTTCACTTATTTGCATAGCAAAAACATAACTCAACTCAGTTAAATTATCAGGAACACTTCGGTAGAAAGAAAAACATAAGTCACCAAGAGAAAGGGCAAAAGATAGAATAATCCTAACTAGATTTTGAATTAGGGGAGAATGGAAGAGAGTGCAGGTTAGAGTCTTGAGCAACACCCATAGTTAGGGGGTGAGATATGGAAGGGAATCAACCCAGGAGACTAAGAAGGTGTGGTCATACAAGCAGGAGAAACAGGAGAGAGCAGTGTCACACACACAAAAGGAGAGAATGTTCTGTAGGGGAGGGTAGCGAACAGAAAGCATCAAAAGCAAAGAGACCAGGAATGATGAGCACTGAAGGAAAAAAAGGCCATCGTATTCAGCAGTTAAGAAAACCCTGGAAAACTCTGAAGACAGCAGTCTCTGTTGAACAGTAAGGTCAGAAGGGAAAATGCAAAGGGTTGAGCAGTAAGTGAAAAGAATTCTTTTCCGAAGAATTTGGTTGAGAAAGGAAAGAGGGATAAAAGACAGTTATCTTGCGGGGATGGTAGAGTCTAATGAAGTTATTTTAAGGGTGGGGAGATTTGGGGAGGCTTGAAAGCAGTGGGGATAGAATGAGTAGATAGGAAGGGGTTGGAGAGTAGAGAGAGAAAAGAGATGCCTGAAGAGACAATCTGATAGAGAAGATGGAAAGGAATGGGATCAAGAACAAACGAAAAAGGGTTGGTTTTTGTAAGAACTACCTCATTAGAAATTAAAAGAAAGGAGGGAGGAATTTAAGGGGGAGAGGGAGAAACAAGAAGCTTCCAGAAAATGTTTTCAGTTTTTCTGTAAAGTACAAGTCAAAGTCCTCAGATGAGAATGGGAAGAAGAGCTCATGTACCCAAGGCCTAATAAAAGCATGCAAATGGATATAGAGGAATAGAGCTTTCCTCATAAAATCCATGTAAGAGAAGCAGTTACCCTATTTGACAGAGGGAGACACTGAGGCTTTCCAGGCTACAACCCTGACTCAGGATTCTATCACACCATTGAAACTTCTTTACCCCGGAAGTTCACTTTACTCCTAAACTAATTTCCACATTGGAAGAACCCTCCTTCCCTGCTACCTTTTCCTGTGATCAGCTGGATCCTCCACAAAACTACATTGTAAGAAGGCAGCCCAGGCCAAAATACCCTCAACCTTCTCCAGACTGAACTCCTGATTCTCTGTAGGACTTTTTTGACCATACCTCTACACTGGGTCCCTCCATCTATACCCTGACCCATGAACTTTAATGTATGATCTTCCTTGTTAGAAGGTAAAGCTCCTTGAGGACAGGGACTGTCTTTATTTCTACTTGTATTTATATTTCCAAGACTTAGCAAAGTGGTTGGCATACAGTGAGCACTTAATAAGTGGTTCTTGACTTGACAGGACTGGGGCTCTGAGAAGTTAAATTACTTACCCATGAGCACATAGTTAATAAGTCTTAGTTGAGATTGAAACCCAGGTCACCAGACTCCAGGTCCCACCCTTTTCACTATGCTACACTGCCTTTCTAAAAGAAATCAGACAGCAGGACAGTGAAACCTATTATACTCCCACCTATCTTTCATGCCCTTTGGGCTCAATTTAACTAAGAACCTGTATCTGCATGGAACTACTGCCACAATGCTGGCATTCACTTAGTCTAATAAAGTTTTGAAAACAAAGAGAATATAGGAACATCTGGAGGTTCTCTTGGTCTAATGCAAATTTTCTATCCACATAGAAAGTACTCTGTCCTGATGACTTCTGAATATTTTGTACAATACGGAGGAAAGTTTCACTATATCACTAAAAATTCTAGACTCTTGATAAATCAGTTAAATAGTATTTATTATATGCCTATTAAGAGGTATGGGACATACAAATATAAAAGTATTATTTGCCCTCAAAGGGCTTATATTCTAGAAGACTGGGCTAAAAAACCTCTAAAGACCATTCCAATTCTACTTTCCACAGATAAGTAAACACAGAATCTGTAAATAAATAAATAAATATACAGTGATGCTGACTGAAAACAGAAAGAGAAAAAGTTTCCTGATAACACGGAAATTTCAAAAGGAGAGGAGGGAGAGCATCCCAGGCATGGTGAATAACCTGAAACTTTATTAAAAATGAAATAAATAAAACTAAAAGAAAAGAGGAAAAGAAATCAACTTGTTCAAGTTCCTTTTTACAAGTGAGATTAAATGAGGAAATGGAGACCCAGAGAAGTGAAGTCACATTTAAATAGTCAGTGATAGATCATGGTAGAGCTGGTGTCAAAATGATACAGTATATGCTAGGTCTATATCCCAAAGGCATCCAAAAAAGGGAAAAGGGCCTATTTGTACAAAAATATTTATAGCAGCTCTTTTGTGGTGACTAAGAATTGAAAATTAAAGGGATAACCATCAACTGAGGAATAACTAGACAAATTGTAGTATACGATTGTAATGGAATATTATTGTGTTATAAGAAATGTCAAGCAGCATGATTTCAGAAAAAAACCTGGAGAGACTTACATGAACTGATGCACAGTAAAATGAACAGAACCAGGAAAACACTGTACACAGTAATGGCAACATTGTTCAATGAAAAACAGCAAATGTCTTAGCTAGTCTCAGCAATACAATCCCAAAGGACTGATGATGAAGCATACTATCCACCTCCAGAGAAAGAACTGATATTAACTGAATATAGACTGAAGTGTGTTATTTTTCACTTTCTCACATTTTTTTCTTTTATTCAAGTCCTTTTTTACAGAATGACTAATATGGAAATGTTTTCCATCATTATACATGTATAAACTATATCTGATTGCTTACCATCTTGAAGGGAGAGGGGAAGAAGGTAGGGAGGGATAGAATTTGGAACTCAAAACTTTAAATAAAAAAGCCTAGTAGACCTTGAAAAAATTAATTCCTAAAGGAAAAAATGGTATAGTGTAAAGAGCTTTGGTGTGAGAGGTCTTAGGTTCAAATCCTGCCTCTGTTATTGTCCTATCACTTAACCTCTTAGGGACTCATCTTCCTTATTTACAAAATTAGGGGTTGGACTAGATGGGCTCTGAGGAACCATATAGCTTTTAATCTATGATCCTGTGAATCTAGGTTTACAGACTTCAAGCCTTTTTATGTATCCCATAATGCCTCTAAGTCTCTCTCTGTGGTGTATTAGATCCACCTCCAGCCACAGCTGCAACATCTGGCATGCTGACAAGAACCAAATCTCTAAAGAGATTGGGAGAGATGTAATGGGTACCAGGTCATTGATTAGATTCTCATTCCTACCTCCTCCAAGGTTTAGTAGGAATTTTGGGAACTTACTTAGGATGCTGCTTTTGGAGATAAATCATAAATGACAAGGAAAACAGTATTGCCATATTTTATCCTCAAAATGAACAATTACTGAAGGGATAGCAGCCCCAAGAATTGAAAGGTCTTTTTCCATTCCTCTGATCTTCTAAACTTCAGACTGGAGCCATTAAAAAATCATTTTCATTTTTCTAAGGACAGTCTGAGGTAAAAGAGAAATGAGACACTAGTGAGGAATTTCATCATAGCATATAAACTCCCTGAGCACAAGAAATGTTTTATTTCTCTCTTTGTATCTCTAGTGTCTAGCATAATGCTTTGTAAATTTAGGTGCTCAATAAGTGCTTATTAGAGAAAGGTAGGTGAAGAAAGGGATTTGTGTTCATCCTTCGTTGCCGAAGAAGATCATGGCATCAGAGAAATGATGACGACTTGCACTTGACTTTGTTTTGAGTGAGGGAGGGCTATGCAGGTCACCAGCCTCACTTCTCCTCCAGAGACCTGCTATTCCTCAGGATGACTAGAGATGATCCAGGATGCACTGGAGACCTTTGGCCCTTTAAGACAAGGTCTTTGCAGGCACTCACTTAGTGTAAGGCAACTCCCATTCATTGAATAGGTCTGTTTAAGAAGTAGCCAGGGCATAGCACCTTTAATGAGGTCAAGAAAAGAAAGATATCAGGCTTGGTGGGAAATAGCAACAGGTACTATTGATAAACACTCTCAAGCTAGGAGGGTCCATCAGGCTCTGGAGAAGTGAGGCTAGTGACCTGCACAGCCCTCCGTCACTCAAAACAAAGTGAAGTGCAGGTCATGACATCATTTCTCTGATGCCATGGTCTTCTTCAGCAACAAAGGATGAACACAATCCTGTGAGAAGATGCAGCTGGATGAATGCTAGCTGGGTAACTCACCTCTTCCTCTCCTGTCTGCCTCCCCTTCCTTCTCCTCTCCAAAAGAAGGTAAACTTGGATGGCCAAAAGATGCTCAATTGACTTGGATTTTACTGGCTCCTTTTCTATTTCCTTCTCTTCTCCTCTCATCTCCTCCTCCTCTCCTCTACTCTCCTCCTTCTCCAGGTGAAGGAAGGGAGAAAGGGAGGGAAGGGAGGGACTGCTTTCTGAAAAGTGAACTGGTAAGCATAGAAAACCAAGTGATTTTAGCCTCCATCATCTTTCCCCTACTAATCCAGACAAAGTATCTGATGCTGTTTATTCCTTATGAAATAAACTAATTCTCTCCCTTTTCATGATCCAAATATTCTTCTAAGGACCTATATTTCCTGAGTGCACCATCAGGATTCTTCTGAGCCCACTATTTAAGGTTAGTGTCTTTGACAATGATCAAAGGATGACATTTAGTCGATGCTTTTTGGGGAGAGCAGAGGAGCTTAGAAATTATATATATTAACCCCCTTTTACAGATAAAGAAACTGAGACATAAGGAGATAGGTGAGTTGCCTATGATTACACAGTTAATAAATGACAGGGGTCCTTTCTGATTCTATCCTCTATGCTACATTGCCTCTCATATTGCATAAGAAGCAGAACCAAATCTTTAAGGTAACTCTCAGCACTTAAATATATAGCTTTTAGTTCTAGTTTTTTATCCTTTGTTTATTTGCCTCATTCAACTTAAATAAACCTTAATTCGATAAGAATGTCCAAAAACAAAGGGGAAAGAAACATAAAAAACTTTAAAGTAATTATCAGTCTGTCTAAGCAGAGCCTTGCTATCAGGAGATAACTGGACTGGCCAGCTGCCTTCCCATCTGCTCTCATTGTATGGCCCCAATCTTCAGCAGTAATCTGCTTGGGCCCAATTGGAACCCAGGGGAAATGCCTCTGGAGCAATCCACAAACCTCTGGATAGGAACAGAAATAATTATCATAAGACACACAACTATCCCTACAACATAATGTCCTTATCTGGAGTAAAGATGAAAAACTAGTAACAATATAAAAACCTATAACAATAATCACAAAGAAATCCACCTCTCTAGTTGCATTAAATGTTACTGCTGAATGAATGAGAATGAGTGGGACGCAAATCAGCTTTCTGCTTGACCTTCTTCACTTATCCCTCTTCCCTTGTCTTTTGCCCCCAGAGAATATTTTTCTGTCTATACTGCACCATGGTAAAAAGCTTTGAGACAACCTTATGTAGAATTTAGGGAAAGAAAAAGAAATCAAGGCATTCTGAACTATAATACGGCAATGGAAGAATCAAATTCTAGCTCTTCATTTTTATTCAAAATCTACCTCTCACTTTATAAGCATTTATTGAAATGTACAATTGATTTTCATACTGTCATAATACGGAGGAAATATCCTTTTGAGAAGCAGCAGGTGTGCTGAAGAAAATAAGCATCGAGACTTAGGATGCCTTAGGATGCCAATTTCGTATTTGTGACAGAAACCTGGAGAACCAAACTGAGTTTGTAGAACTGGTATGTGATGGTTGGTCTGTCACTGGGCCTGTGGTCTCACAAGATAATACCATTCATAGGAGTACACAGAGACGGAAAGCAGAGGCGTGAATTGAATGTGATGGGATGATTATCTAAAAATATAAAATCAATTAATGAGAAAGAAGAATGCAGTGGGAGAAGAGGAGTGGGAGAGGTAGAATGGGAAAACTTATCCAATATAAAAGAGGCCTGAAAGAGATTTTACAGTGGATGGGAAAAATGGGGGGAATGGTGATGGGAACCACTTTCTCTTACTTTCATCAGAAATGACTTGAAAAGAGAATAATATACACATTCAGTTGGGTGTAGATAGCTATATTATCATACAAGAAAGTAGGGAGAAAAAGGAATAGGAGAAGAGGAAAGGGAGCTGATAGAAAGGAAGGCAGTTTGGAGGAGGTGAAAGTCAAAAGCAAAACACTTTTGAGAACGGACGGAGAAAAGGAGAGAAAGAGAGTAGGATAAAAGGGAGAAAACAGGAAGGATGGAAATACATAGAATCATTACTGTGAGAAGAAATTTACCATGAGCTTCTCTAACGAAGACTTCTTTTATCAAACACACAGAAAGCTGAGTCAGCCGTTTCTCAATTGATAAATGACTGAAGGATATGAGCAGGCAGTTTTCAGACAAAATAATCAGTTATCTGTAGTCATATGAAGAAAAAATACTCTAAATCACTATTAATGAGAGAAATGTGAATTAAAACAACTCTGAACTGCTATCTCATATCTGTCAGATTGGTTCATAGGACAGAAAAGGAGAATGACAAATGTTGGAGGAGATGTTGGAAAATTAACACACTAAGGTACTAGTGGTGAAGTTGTGTACTGATCCAATCATTCTGGGGATCAATTTGGAAGTATGCCCAAAGGCTATAAAACCAAGTATACCCTGTGACTAGATAAAACCACTAGTGGGTCTGTATCTCAAAGAGATTTAAAAAAGGAGAAGAATCTATGTGTCTAAAAATATTCATTGCAGCTCTTTTAGTGGTGGCAAAGAATGGAAATTGAGGGGATGTCTATCAATTGGGGAATGGCTGAACAAGTTGTTTTATATGATGATGATGGAATATTACTGTGCTTTAAGAAATGATGAGCAGAATGGTCCCAGAAAAGCATGGAAAGACTTACATAAACTGATAGAAAGTAAAATGAATAGAACCAGGAGGATACTGTACACAGCAAAAGCAATATTGAGTCACGATCTACTATGAAACCTAGCTATTCTCAGCAATACAGCGATCCAAGACAATTCTGTAGGACTTATGGTGAGGGGTCCTGTTCATCTCCAAGAGAACTGATGGAGCTTAAATACAGATCAAAGATACTTTTTCTTTGCTTTCTTTATGTTTCTTGGGGATTTTTTGTCTGTGTTCTCTTTCACAGAATGATTTACATGGAAATGTGTTTTGAATGACCATACATGTATAACCAATGTCAAATTGCTTACCTTCTCAATGAGTGTTAGGGGAGGGAAAGAGAGAATTAGGAACTCAAAATTTTGGGGAAAAAAGACTACTAAAATTGTTTTTGCATGTAATCAGGAAAAATAAAATATTAAGTAAGATTTTAAAAAGGACATATCCTTCATAGAGCTGGAAGGGACCATAGTGATCATGTAGCTTGGGGATTCTTAGTCTAAAGTCTGTATACTTATTTTTTTCAATTTGTTAGCAGAATTTTAATATAATTGATTTCCTTTATCATCCTAATATTTTAGGCACCTAAAAACATTATTCTGAGAAGGGTTTCATCGGTTTCAACTGACTGCCAAAGGGATCCAAGGCCCAAAATTAGGTTAGAGGCAGCTGGATGGTACAGTGAGTAAGAACGCTGTGTTTGGAGTCAGCAAGGCCTAACTAATTTCAAATCCTTCCTTATATTCTCACTAACTATCTAGTAAGTGATATTTAACCTCCCTCAGATACAGTTTTCTACAAAATTGGGGTAACAATAGCACCCACTATTGTTGTTGTGAGGGTTGTTGTTTGTAAGGATTAAATAATTCTTCAAAGTGCTTTGCAAACATTTAAAAAAGCTAGCTATTATTAAGAACTTCTGATCTGGTCAAATATCCTCCTTTAACAGATGAGGAAATTGGAGGCTTATGAGGCTGAAATGACATGTAGTGATTCCTTGGATTGGGAGAGTCTCAAGGGCAGGGACTGTCTTTTGTCTTTCTTACACCCCCTAATGTTCAGCACAGTACCGGTACACAGGAAGCACTTAATACATGCTTATTGACTGATTTGCCTCATCCCACTGCTGGAGACAAAATCAGAAGCAAAGGCAAGCACTGAGGCCAAACTTCCTCACTCATCTTGTGCCCTTGCCCCAGCTCTTCCCTTCTGATGAGGAATTTCTCATATTTTCATTTGAGATGGCACACCAGAGACAGACAGTGACTATTCTTCCTCAGTTCTCTGAGATAGTCCCAGTTTAATATATTATGTCTCAATTCCTTCCCACTATTCAAATATCCTAGAAATTTTGCTATTTCAGCAAAAGAAAAGCAGCTGAATGAATCACATTAGTCATGAAGGAGTATTGTAAAAACATACATGTCAAAAAAAGAGCACTAGAAAAAAAATGCAGATCCACAGGGTATGGGAATATGATGACAGTAATCATCAATCTGTCTATATCAATCAATCAGTAAACATTAAAGGAGAGTCTACTATGTGGCAGAAACTGTGCTAAGTGCCAGTACTGTATAGTTTCCAAAGTACTTCACATATGTTATATTATAGGATCCTCACAACAGTCCTATGAGGAAGCTACCATAATCAATGACTGTGCCCATTTTACTGATGAGGAAACAGGTTTAGACACATAATTTCTCATGAAGATTACATATAAATGATGTGTGACCATAGCTATGCATTGAATATAAATACCCATGGCATGATTCCTCTGACTTCAAGTCCCCAAATATCAGGTTCCATGAATAGGTAAATAAATAAATGTGTTTAATTATGGCAGTATGACAATTGACCATATATTCTAAATTTTGATTCAGAAAATATAATTATCAAAATGGTAGGAAACCTGAGATTCTGTGCATAAGGTTAAAAGGTAAGTAGGTGAGATACTGCCTACCTGCTGTGAACTAGAATCAGGCAGAAATGTTGTCAACTGGAATCAGGCTAACATTTTCTGCTCCAGTCTCCTTAATCAACATGCTGAGATCTATAAATAATTAAGGCATCAAAGCTTGTCCTCAGGCTCCCCGGCTTTTTTCTGTACTCTTCCTAAATTTCCTTTTTCTACCAGTACCTTGCTTCCCACCCACTCACCACCCCCAGCAAACATGCTGCCAATCATTTGTGCCACAGTGTGAACTCCTAACCAAGGAGTATTTTCATTTTAAACCTTATCTCTAATTGTTTTTTATCTTCTAATAAAAGAAAATCAGGAAGATTTGAAGTAATACTTCTGGGACAAAGTTTTGTAGTCAATCTTGAAACCATGTCATATAAGGATCCGACTCTCCACTCCTCAACACACCAATTCAGTTCAAGAGCCATGAATTAAGCATTCATTATGGGCAAGGTACCATGCTAACCTCTGTGGATACAAAGAAAAGAAAAATGAAATAGTACTTGCCCTCAGAACAATTACATTCTTCTGGAAGGCTTCATAATGTATGTCAGTATGAAATTCCAAATAATATAAAAAGGACAAAGTAATTTAAGGACTTGAGTATTAACAAGTGCCAGGGAGAGAGGAGATCAATAGATGTAATGGTACCCAAGTTCATACAAGTGCAATCAAACGAGCATCTTCACTAGCTGTTCTCCATGCCTGGAATGCTCTCTCCAGAATTATCTCTTCTTCTTGGTTTCCTTGGCTTCCTTTAAATCCCAGCTAAAATTTCACCTTCTATAAGAAACCTTTCCTAATCCCTCTCAATTCTAGTCACTTCCTTCTATTGATTATTTCCAGTTTCTCCTATCTATATCCTGCCTAGAGCTTATGTGTGGGTTGTTTGCATGTGGTCTTCCCCATTAGATTGTGAGTTCCTTGAGAGCAGGGACTGTCTTTTGCCTTCTTTATATCCTTCATCCTAAGCACAGTGCCTGGTAAATACTAAGCATTTAATAGATTTTTCCTGACACTGTATACAGAACATAGCTCAGGAGCAAAAAGAAATTTCAATTTATACCAGCCCAGATTCCAGATCCATTGTGCTTGGAGAATACCATTTCTCCAAATTTTCTAACACATCCTCTCAAAGGCGATTATTCTATTTAGACAGTGGGATACGGTGACAAGAACACTGAATGAGGAGTCAGGATACCTCAGCTTGTAGTGCTGACTATTTTACTAGGTAGCTGTGTGTTCTCAGGCCAATTATTTCCCCTTTGTAGACTTCAGTTTACTCATCTGTAAAATGAAGACAATGGGACTCATCTCTAAAGTCCCTTCTAGCTCAGGGGAAGGGGTGGGGGAAAAAAGAACCCCTATGGCCACAGAAAACTTGGAATCCTGAAATAAATTGATGAAACTAATAAATTCTGGTCCAGGCAGTCTCAGAATATTGAATGGTTTTTGGACAAAGCGAGAGGAGTCATGAATATTTTGGAGTAAAATAAAGGAAATTAAGACTATTTTCATACCCCCCCCCCAATTGCTACATGAATTTTGCTAAAAGGCAGAAGAAATAGCCCTGAGCTATTCCACCTCGGAGTGATCTAGCCCTCTGCCACCCCAAGAATGCCTTGGATTAGATCATGTTGAAGATCATGACAATCTCTTAAGCTAAGAGAAAGGTTTAATATTGCACATTTCTCTTTTCCACACCATCAGTTTCTGCTTCTATTCCGATCTCTGTAAGACCCTTCCCACAGGCACATTTTTGACAGACTGAGAGCATATACATTTATTTTCTTGCTTTCTTCCCTTTCAACTTGCAACTGGCCCTTCAAGGGCCCTAAATCAGGTCTCCTTAATCTTGAATCCAGAGGGATGTAAATAGAATTCAGAAACATATGAACTTAAAGAGAGAGTGGGAAATAACACTTTCAGTTTCACTAACTTTTAACTAAAATTGGTCATTTCCTTCAATTATAATTTTTAAATCACCAGTCAAGGGGGTTCATGACATACAAAAGCTTAAGAATTCCTACCGTACATGAAACTCATTGCTATCCAAGGTCTTCTATTCTAGCTGTCAGAACATCCAGAGATAAAATCTCTCCTCATCCTGACCCATACTATCCGTGCCCTCCTTTCCTCAGACTCAGTGACTCTCCTTGAAGTCAAATGGAGTTGCCAAAATCGTGTACAGTCAAATTAACCTCCACAATTCTAAAAATGTCTTTGCAAATACAGACTTTGAAATTCTTCTAGGTTTTGCCATCCCTCCAGGGTAAAGGAATCTTCCTAAAAGAATGTGAAGCTAGACAGTTAAAGAAATCTCTGAGAAAAAAAATCTGGTTCAGGAGACAGCTAAGAAAAGCCAGGAGGAAAGACATATCTATATATGTTTATGCAGAAAATAGAAAAGTTTAAAACCAAATGTGTTTCTAAAATATTGTTGCTCTGATTCCAACATTCTGTTGCTTCTTTACTATAGATTCTAACTGAAAAAGGCAACATAAGACCAGCATCTCCTTAGCATTCTCAAGCCTCTCATTCTCTTTCTATAACTGCATCTATTATTGCCCTTGAAACAGAAATCTCCCCATCATGAATTCATATCTATCTTAGGCAATGGAGTCACTACTCAAAAAGCAATGAGGCAAGCCAAATCAAGCTCTACAGTTCATCTTTAAAAACATTGCTGCCATTTTTTATGTTCATTTTTTAAAAACCGATCCTCTATTCTGAACCTGGGATCACCTACAATCCAATGAACCTTCTAGAAATCATGACTACAGGTGGTCCCATGCCAAAATTCCTAAATGCTTTAGTCTCCCTTTTACCAAATCAGAGGATCACAGATGGGAAGCTGGAAGTACTACCTTTGAGTAACATAGCCAGCCCCCTTATTTGACAGAACCAAAAGGGGTCCAAAGAATTTAAATTACTTGTCCAAGGTCACATAGGAAGTGGTACAGGCAGGTTTTGAACTCAGGTCCTCTGACTGTATTTTTTCCATGCTGCCACCTTTGAGAGGAAATTATTTAGTTGATCATTTTCAAAGGAAAAAATCCATAAGAATCTCACCCAGAGCATGCAAAAATTACCAATGTTTGCTGCAGAAGCTAAAAGAAAAACAAATAACAAACAAATTTTGTACGTGTGTGTGTATATGTATATATACATGTATATCTAGCAGACGTATATTATGTAAATACATAGAGGATTGACCAGGGGAGTTCCATAATCAACTTAACTGTATAAGGTGGTGAGCTTCTATTTCGAACTTTGTATTTTATCAATTAATGAAGGAAGTAAGTTCCCAGTTTGTGCCAGGCACTGTGCTAGGCATTTACAAATATTATCTTAACGATCTTCATATCGACCCGGGAAGGTAGTTGCTGTTATTATTGCCACTGAGGAAACTGAGGTAGGCAGAGGTTAAGTAATTTGATCAGGGTCACACAGATAGTATCTGAGGCTGAATTTGATCTCAGGTCTTCTTGACTCCAGGGCCCACTCTCTATCCATTGTGCCACCTAGTTACCTTTTAAGGATAAACAAACTGACTTAAGTTGTTTTGAACCTTTTGTCAGTAAACTGACTGGCTCAGGATTTTCAAAGACAGACATCCCTTTGTACTGAGCTTATATTTTAAAATGGGGTGAGGGCAGTTGAAGAGTTGGAACCTTTTAGACTTTTTTCCTCTTTTTCCCCTTTGGTCAGACCACAGAGCATCAGAATTAAAAAGTGGCCAGTCTCTTCCCCTTCTATACTCTATACATTCATGTGTACACACACACACACTCCCAAAGACACACATACAAACACACACAACACAAACACCAGTTCTGAACCTATAATGGACATCTTGGTGTGGAGGGACATGGGAAAGTCATATGCTCTCACCATGTTGCCTAAGGTGAGAGCTTAGGGTACTGGTTTTATAGACAGAAAAAAGACATTTCCAGTAAAGTATGAGCCTTGGGCTTTCTTTTTCTATGCCAAGTGTGAAAGTTCAAGTACCTAGCAGTCTAGAGATAAAAGGGAGAGTTCCTAGATAGCACTAGCCTCAGGGTTACCTCAGGTTCAAGAGTTCTTGGTCCCAACCCCCCAGAGAGAAAAATGGGGATTTCCTAGACAATACCCAGTTACTGGATGACCCAGTATTGATGTGGGTCATCCCGGTGTGGAGAGGTTGCCTTTTGGAGAGAGAAGAGGACCATGGAATCTAACCCAATAATTGGGGGGGGGGCGGTATCTAAAGAAGAACTTTAAGTAATTGACCCTCATAGCAAGGGAATAAGTCATGTCATAAGGGAACTAAGACTTGGGTTTTGCCCAACACCACTACTCTGAGTTACTTGGACAGATGGGAAAGGGGGAGGGGTGCCTCCTAAGTAACTCTGAGTTCATTTCTTTCCAGAACAGTCCGAACCCTTAGGGTGTTATTATCAGACTAGAGGCTTGTCTGTGTTCCTGGCATGAAAGTTGGACTCACCTGAACGACCTAGGGACTTCAACTCTAATGATGCCAAGCTTATTTTCCTTCCAGGGGGCATCCAAACAGGGGAGGGAAGGTGATTTTAATTGTTTACAGGCAACTTAATGCCCTTATGTATTTTCTGTAAGATGAAACAAAAGCTATCCTATAGTGATTACATTGCTACTGTGAATGAATGCATAGGATCTAAGAATCTTTTTTCCAATATCAACAGACATGAGCTACATTCAAACTATTCAGAGAGTTCTCTGAGAGCATCTCTGACAAGGGTAAAATACATCAAAGAGATATGATTTGGTGGCTGCTGTCAAAAATGAATCTGCGCAGCATAAGCCCAAAGAATTGAGTGACAAGTCATAGGTTAAGCATGTGATAGTGTCCCATAATTTATAGAAGAAAGTTGGCCTCAATGCTTACCGCCTCTAATACTGAGTGGCTGTGTGAGTCCAGGCAAATAACTTAATCTTTCAGTACAATATCAGCAGGCAATTTCCTAAAACTATAGCAAAATTGTTGATCTGCATTCATAAAGAGCATTTCCTCAAGGGAGTCCCTATATCAGTGAAATCACAGTTTCAGAATACCCCCTTCCAAATACATACATAGGCAGAGATTTGTTTGCTATTGGTTATTTTTTTAATCTTATGTATTAACATACTCATAATCACTACCTATATTCAGTCCAGCTTGGTTTCTTCTGGAGGATGAAGATGTTTAATCAACACATGAAACTAGTGAACAGTATACATCTATATGCATATATGCCTCATAAAACTTAGAATCAGGTATTCAAGATTGGCTCTACTTTATCCTCATTATATGACATTGATCAAGTCACTTAGCTTCTCTGACACTCCCCTTCCTCTCTCAGACTTCTCCATCCATAAAATTCAGGTGATGACATTTTTTCTTCCAACTTGACAGGACAGTTTTACAGATCAGATAAAATCATATATATGTGAAAGAATTTTGTAAACTATAATGTAATCTATAAATGGAAGTTGTAATTAGTATTGTTATTTCTCCAGTGAATTTTGAAAGAAGATCACAGAAACTATAACCTTGGTAGTTAATAGGAGGAAGGGGAAACCAAGTCACTGAACTTCTGAAAAGAAGGCTTGAAGATTTCTTCTATTCCTGACCTGCAGAGTTGCTTAACAAATTCCTGTGCTAATTATACTTAAATCACCTTGACTGGTGATTTAAAATCCCTCCCAAGAAGAATCCATTTGGGGTTGGATTGAGGTAGTAGTCATGAATAGAATTTCATGAGTCCAGGAATCTCACAGAATGATAGGTGATAATGAAATATGATCTCTGTCACATATTTCTTATTTTGACTTGTCTAAAGGAGTTCTATTTTTTAAACAAATCACTACATACAAAGTGCAAGTATCTAAGATATTAGTTTATGTTTAGAAGTAACAACCATCTTGACATGTCTTTAATGATAAATAAATAAAACATTAGCTTTGATCATTAGGCAGTGTGCATGTGTGTGTGCGTGTTACAGTTTTATTTGAGTTTCATGGATTCTAAAAAAGAAAGGAGGGTATGAGCAGTCAAAATTCTAGGGTTCAGATCATGATTCTCATTGCTGTGTGACTGAGTAAATCATTCAGTCTCCCTGAGTGTCACTAAGCCCAGGTTTTGAAGTAGGGCTTAATTTCAGTTTTCATTACTACATTAACAAATCATTGGATTCATAGATGGAAGTAAACTCAAAGACATTTAATTTAACTCCTTCATTTTGCAGTTGAAGAAACTGAGGCCACAGCAGTACAACAGCTTCCTTAAGATCACACAGGGGGCAGTGCTGATCTTCTGACTCCAAGACCAAGGAACTCCCTACTATATGCTCTTCTTAAAGATTAATACATGTAGAGGATTTAATGTTTCTCATTTTAAAGTCACTTTCCAAATGCTTAAATTTCATAAACTTAAAAAAAGTTTAAAGATTCTTTTCCGTGCAAATAAATCTCAGGGAATTATACTGAAAGACTGTACCTTGCTACAAAATCCCTCGGTGCCTTACTATGCAATAGAATGATCAATATTTGATTGAAGGAAAAGTGATTAGAGACAGAACCACAAATTACATCTCTTTTTTGGGGAAATTAACTCATGAAACACAGTGTTTTTTTTAACCTTGTCTACTTTTTTCTGTCTGATCTTCAATTATATGTGTTACATGCTAGTTCATAGATCAGAAGATAGATTTTGGGGTATCATGTTCTTACTACTAAAAAAATGGAAGAAAGGAAGGGAAATGGGAAAGAGAGGTTCATCAAGGGGAGAAAATGGGATATTGGGCCATATCTGAATTGGTAACTATCTGAAAAGAAATGTCACTCCTTAGGAAATCATTTCACAATGGCATACTCATCATTGAGCATCAATTCCCTTACTGGACTATGATCACAAGCACCCCACTTTTCCCTAAGGGTATGTAACCTCCTGTAGCAGACAGATTGAACTACATGGTTCATATTCTCATTTTGGAAATTAGAAAAGTCTTTTAAATCCTGGAAAGTAGATGGAACTATATGAATCACAAAGTATAAACATGAAAACTGGAGGAACAAATGGATATGATTTATTAGGAATGGTCCATCCTAAAGGCCAAAAAAAAAACCACCTATAAACTGCCTTTTTCATCTCATCCAAGTTGGGAGGATTAAAAATGATGAATTTTTCTTAATGAGAATTAGCCAATCAACCATTCCCTTGGCATCTCATGAACCTATATTTGGAAATATACCTTGTTTTCACTCAAACAAGCACAAGCTCCTTCCAGATGACAATGTTTGCAGAATGAAAGCACCTCAGGAAAAAAGGAAAGAGCAGTTCCCTTCAATATTGGCTTGGTTCTGTGGGAAAAGGACCATTGATGGTGAAGTCTGGTGAAGAAACTCTGCAGCCCAAACTCTGAAACTGATCACTTGCCTTGAATAGGCTATAATCTGGTCTTTCTGACATTTAGTTATCCCAGTTTTTTAGATACAGTGAAAACTTTCTACCATCATCAAATTGAAGTTGTTATTTTTCATATAACTTTATGCTAATGTTCCTATGATCATCAATTTAGAGCTAGAAGGAACCTCAGAGGCCATTTAATCCAAACCCCTCATTTTATAGATGAGGAAAATGAGATCCAATGAGATTAAGTGACTACTCCAAGGTCACACAGACAGTAATGGGCAGACCTGAGACTTGACCCCAGGTCCTCTATCTCTAATGCCTGTGCTTTTCTCACTGTACCAGTCCTTACTTGTGATTTTATTTTTCACAAGCATTTGGATGTTTTCCCATTAAAAGTGTCATTAGAGGCTCAGAACACAGAATGATCAGTTCTACAGAAACTGCTGCTCTTCCTGAAACCTTAATTTCTGAGGCAACTAAACATCTTGATCTGTAGTTTTCAGTGAACAACTGCCCCAAGTATAATTCTTCTCCATGGGGTATTTCTGCCTAAGAAGAACACAGGATGAAAAAAAAAGTATAGTTCAGAGCAGTGGCTAATTTAGAGAGCAAGGAGAAAGGGTAGGTAGTGTGTGACATGAAATTTATTACTAGATTCAGGTAGCAGAGTCGTCAATTTTTTCCCCAGAGCTGCAAAAAACAAAAAAAAAAGTGTCCTTTTGAAAAGGATCAGACAGGATTACCAAAATATAAATCAGAAGAATGCAAAACCCAACTGCAAGAAAAGATGTCATGCTGATGGGTAACTAGTTTAAAGGAACTAAGTTGGCTTATAAACTCTGCTTGAAGGGTCAACAGTTTCCTTCCATTAAAAGTTAGATTTGTTCTCTGACAGCATGAACCTGCCTGGCAAAGGTGACTTTGATGCTTCCTGCTCCCCTCATCCACAGAAAAGCCAGCATAGTTTTATGTGTAGGAATTTAAGAAACAATCATTCCATCCTTTTCACATGCCCATGGGGTTTACAGGTGGTTACCTTCGGAAGGTGTCACTGAGAACTAAAGACAGATGCTTGTAGGAAACCATGGCCTTTAAAAACCTCCAAGGGTAACTTTTATTTGTTGAGGTGATGGGTTATTCCTGGGTTCACTTTGAAGGGTTTCTGTTGGGAGGGAGATTGTGTTTCCCCTTTTCCATTTCACAAAAGGGGGGATGGGGAGGCACAGATGAACAGATAAAGCATGTGTGACAAGCCCAGGATGGGCATTCCCAACAATTCCAGACTAATATCAACAGATTCAAACGACTCTCCAATACCCCCTGCTTTCCTTGTCCTCTGTCACGTTCCCCCTTCAATATTAAGATTCCTTTGCCGGGAGGTATCCGACCACACAGACAGGTTAGAGTCCTTTACCTGCTGCTCCCCATTTTCCAACACGCTCCGGACAATGCTGGGCTGGGGGTGGGGATGGGTTAAGCACAGCTCAGAGAGAGGGTGATGGCCCCTGGTGTCCGCACTCCCCATCCCCTATCCCACCGCTTCAGGAACACCTTGACTCAAACACGACCCATACCGAAATCAGTGCCCCCCTCCACTCCCGCTGCCCCCCAAACACACACACACACACACACACACACACACACACACACACACACACACGCACGCACACAAAGTCAACCCTGGGAAGATGCCTCGCAAGTCCCCTGCGATCCGCAATGCCAACTCCGGCAGAAACTCACCGGCTTTATCAGCCCAGTTACCCAGGGACGAGAGTAGCAGCAAGAGGGAGCCCAGGAAGCAGACCTGGCCCAGCAGCAGCTCCTTTCTTTTCCTTCGAGCCCGGAGCCGGTGCTGGTTGCTGGGCAGGAGCGGCAGCATCTCTGACTGCCGGAGGGGCAGCAGCGGCGGTGGTGGCCGGGGCAGGAGGAGGAGGCGGCGGCGAGCCGGAGCCGGAGCCGGAGCTGGAGCCTGAGCCTGAGCCCGAGCTGGAGCCGGATCCGGAGCCAGAGCCAGAACCGGAGCCGGAGCCAGGGCTGGAGCCTGAGCCACAGCTGCAACGGGGGCCGGAGCCTGCTGCCCGCTCCCCTTCTCCAGCGCCAGCTTCAGAACATCCATTAGCTTTTCCCTGCGTACACACACAGACACACGCGCACACACACTCACACGCGCGCACACACTCGCGCGCGCGCTCTCTCGCTCTCTTTCTCTCTCACACACACGCACACACACACGCACACACACACACACACACACACACACACTCCTCGCTCTCGCTCTCGCTCCCTCTCTTCTGCTGGCGAGCAGGGAGAAGAGCCGGAGGAAGGGGCGGTAGGGGCCAAAACAGGGTCCGGACTCCCGGGGTCTATGGGTGCACGCGAGGGAGAATCAGCTGCTTGCAAACTCCGCGGGGCAGGCTCCGGGGAGCCCCTGGATTTTCCTCTCGCTCGCTCTGCTCGCCAAACCCACCCCGCCTGCTTGCCCGCCCGCCCCCTCTTCTAGCCTGTGCAAAGGCAGGAGCTACGAGACCAAGTCTTCCTAATCCATGGTCTTGGAGCTATCACCCCTTCCTCCCCTAGAACTAGAACACAGCCCAGAGGAGAAGGACGGAGGCTCGGGACCCCGGGCAGCCGCGGAGGTGGCGGCGGAGGCGTGGGGAGGCGAAGGGAGGAGGAAAAGAGGAGGAGGAGAAGGAGGAGGAGGAGGGGGAGGAAGAGGAGGAGGAGGGTTTGCCATGGATGCAGCCCCGGGTCTCGCCAGCGAAGCCTGAATCGGGGTGGAAGAGAAAAAGAGATATGTGTGTGTGTGTGTGTGTGTGTGTGTGTGTGTTTGGGAGGTGGGGGAGGAGAGAGGAGAAGAAGAAGGAGAGGAAGAAGAAAAAGAAAAAAGAGGGTGGGAGCCCAGTACTGTTGCCGTCTGTGCTGGGGGAATAAAGGAAGGAATGAAAAGGGACACACAAAAATAAACATACACCGAGGCAAGGAAAAGAGGTGTCCTAGAGAAAGGATCCACCCGAAACTTTCCCATCACCAGCGGGCTTCCTGGGGTCTCCCAATCACCCCACCCTCTTCTCCCCACTGGGTGTCACTACTCCGAGTGGGGGAACTGTGGGAGTTCTTCCTTCACCACCTTCATTCTCCACCTGCTCTTTCCTTGACCCCCTCCCCCTCGAAGATCCTCCAGTTCTCCCCTAAACCAGGATAACCAGACATTCTGATCCTTCTGCCCACCTTTGGTAACCCCCTGAATTCCCCACCACCTTCCCTCTTTGCAGCATTCATCACCACCCATTCGTTTTCCAGACTCTGTGGTATGGGATCTGACTTGAAGAAGGCAGTATGACCCCTCTCTCCCTACACGCAGACCCACTGCTCTTTTTGTTGGTGATGGTTGTTTCCCCACTCAAGGAAAATAGTTCAAATGAAACTGGCATCACAGCTATCTCTGAGCACCTTTTGGGGAGGAGAACACATAGCAAGGAATACAAAGGAAAAGGAGGTACAAAATTGACTAGGTCCCCATTTAACAGCTAAAACGTTGCAACGTTCACTCATACCCTTACTAAATGCTTTTTATAGTTGCACACACACACACACACACCCCTCCAAAAAAATAATTTTGTGAGGGTCTGTCCTGGCGAAACAAGGAGGTAGGGAATCCACACTTGGCATCTAATTTAAAAAGAAGCTTAAGTAACTCAGGATTGATCTTTTGGAATCACCTCCTTTTTCTAGCCTGGTATCCTCTCAGGTGGCTAGATTGGTGGGAACTCCATGAGGTAGAAATGCCGTAGCCCCTTCCCTCATGCCCCTCCCCTCAAAAAAATCCTTCACTCATGTTGAAAACAAAAAGGGCTTGTTCCAAAGCGGATCCTGGGCAAACAAGGTATTCTATGTCTGTGTGATTATCTCAGACGGAATCAGATTGGATCAGTAAACTGTGGATAAAAAGGATGAAGGGAAACTCCTGGCATGATTTCACACTTCGAGGGTAGGGAGGGTCCACGCTGATCCGGACTGTCTGATTCTGGCAGGACTACAGACTGTACTGCACCTGCACGAGCCAGGATTCCCCCCACTTCCTCACTCGCATAACTGATTTCTTTTCAGTACTGATCCTAGCAACAGACAAATCAAATGGTCACTTTCTTTTCTACAAAATATAACCTTTTCTTTCTTCTTCTGTCTTCTCTCTCCTCTTCTCTCTTCTCTCCACCACCCCCACCCCCCTTCCCTGCCTAGCTATGATTAGAAAGAGTAACTCAGCATCTCTGGAGCCTAACTCATGCCCTCTTTTTTGCCTCAGTTTGTCTCATCCCGTCTGAGCCAGGTGGATATATGCATTGTTACTGTAGGATTGCTCAAGGGTGCCAGGTAGTCATAACGATATAAAAATAAATACTGTGATCCCCAAGGGGATGTGGTTTGATAATTCAGCAGTCAAACTTACCTTGATCTGAAATGTTTCCAGAGAAGCGAAAAATAGTTCTAGTTTAAGAAATTTTAACCACTCTACCGTTCAGGTAACTCAAGGAACCATTCCAGATTTTGCCTCTAGTTGTATCTAGAAAGAAATAAGAAACAGCTTAAGGGGGCTCAGACAGATATAATTATTTCTGGAGGGGTTGAAAAATGCATATGGGCAGAAGAGGAAGAAACAATTGGTGATTGGACAAGGGCTGGGGGGGGGGGCTGCAGGAAACAAATAAGAGCAAACAAGTTAACTGTCAGCTTCGAAGAATTCATCTTCATCTTGGACCCCCCAGCTCGACTTCACTCCTGTGGCTCACAGAAAAAATTCATTTAATCTGAAATTTTTTTGGCAGGCTTTCTGGGACAGATTAAAGGAGGTTTGAAGAAAAGCAGAAGTTTTCCAAACAGCTAACTTACTGGGAAAGAATGGAAGGGGCAGGGAGAGTGGCAGGATTCTAGTCAGCTATTTCACAGCATGTTGCATCTCATGGTAGCATAGTAAGATAGATAGGATCTTCCATTAGGGAAAGGTCTGTAAAATAAAGAATCCTATCTTTGCCCCTTCTACAAATAGCCAAGTTACAGAGTGGAGGAGGTTTTTAAGTCATCTGTCAATATGGGAGAAGTAGAAGGGAAACATCTCAGTGGATACTATTTCTGAGAGGAAAGCTTTTCTTTTCGTCTTACTTTACTCTCCTCACCCCTCCCCCCAAACTGTACATTTTTGCGTATGACTCATGAATAGGAATCTTGGAAGGAGAGGGGGGAGTGATCAATTGAAATTATGAACCTGTCTCCTTGACCCTTCACTCCTAATCATCATAAAAATGAGCAGGAACAAGCATGCACACACATGCTCACATATAGATTTGTCATTTTTATTTTTCTTTCTAATATTTCTTTTCAGATTTTTGCCCCAAAGGAGTATAAAGAAAAAAATTAGATAGAAATCTCAGTAGTTTGTATTGTTTCGTTTTGGGCATGCTTGTGTGTAGGAGCTACCTCAACTCCTTTTTCTCCTCTATACCCCATTTTTATTTTTGTACAAATCTTTTAGTCTCAACTCTAAGATGTCCAGGAGATCTTGGCCTGTTGAAAGGCAACATAATCCAGTTGGCTTGCTTTTTTTTTCCTAATCATTGAATTTATATCAAAATCATAAAAGCTTTCTGCCTACACATCCATTGGAATTATCACAGCCCAAGGCAAAGCTTCCATCAACACAATAAATGGAATCTTATCTGGGCTAAGAAAACGTACACTTTCCTGTAATACATTTTCAGAGTAACTTCCCTCTCCAGAAAATCTTAGTGTCCATAGCTAACAGTAGCTCACTGGACATAAGCAAGGCTGTTGTCTAGGCAACCAGTAAAACAACCAGGTGATTTTCATCAAATCTCTGGGGGAAGAAACAATCAGTTGTTTGACAAGTCAATTCATTCAGAATGGTTGATCTGGTAACCCCATGCAGATGCAGTCCAAGAGAACAAAGAAAAGGAAAATGAGACTAGATGTTCACTAATAAATTAAAAACTAAAAACAAAAACCTTGATCAGAGAAATGCCAGAAGGGAGCAGATACATTTTTGTGGGGCATATTCTTGAGTATATGCCCCACCTAGCACTTCCAAACCTTCTCATATCCTCATTTCCTTTTTACTTGCTTTTCAACACAGTAGTTCAGAACATCCTAAACATTGCAGTATGGAACCATTGAATAACTTAGATACAGATTAAACTAAATCTTAACTGGTCTACATTCAGGAAATACCTCTTATCTCCAAAGATTCCAGCAAAAAGAACCATAAAATCATAGATTTAGAGCTGAAAGAGACGTAAGAAGACATCAGGCTACTAATCTCTTCAACATATAGGAATTCATATTTATGTATATATGTATGTATGTGTGTATCATATCATATTGTATTATATTAGTTATGTTATACCATGTCATATCATATATCATAAACTGAGATGTCAAGTCACTTGCCTAAGATCACACAGGTGTAAGGTACACAATATACTAGTCAGCTGCTATGATCTCCTCTAGCAGAGGAAGCAACATTTCAAAGACAAAGGAAATATATGTTGTATTTGTGAATTTGTCTGGACACATCTGTACACATTTTGTCATAATGCACAGAAGAACATAGCCTGGCTAAAGTCATTACTTGAATGGAATACCATTGTTTCATAAGAAACGATAAGCAGGCAGATTTCAGAAAAATCTGGACAGACTTACATGAACTGAGGCTGAGTGAAGTGAGCAGAACCAGGAGAACATAATACACAATAAAAGCAACACAGTTCAATGAGTCACTGTGATAGACTTAGCCTATCTCAGCAATGCAATCATCTAAGGCAATTTCAAAAGACTCATGATGGAAAATGCTTTCCTGCCCAGAGAAAGAACTGTGGAGTCTGAATACAGATTTCCTTTTTCTCTTTCTCATGATTTTCCCCTTTGGTTATGATTTTTCTGTCACACAGCATGACTACCATGGAAATATGTTTAATATGATTGTACATAACCTATATCAAATATCTTGTCACCTTTGGGAGGGCAAAGAGAAGGGAGGGAGAAAAAATTTAAAACTCAAAATCTTATAAAAAATATCTTTACATGTAATTGGAAAAAGCAAGATACTATTAAGTTGTGGGGGAGTCATCACCTGGTTGAACAGCAATATAACCATTCAACTCATTACTATAGTAAAAAAAAAATGTGTTTATTCTAAGCTATAATGTTTTAATTTTTTTTATTAATGTGTGAATGGTTTGTGATTTTTACCTCACTGTGCATCAAATATATTCCCATATGTATATTTATATATGATACATGCCCAAATGTAGATATCTGTGTGTATATATGCATATGTATATTTATGTATCTATTTATATCTACATGCATGTATGTATATGTATTTGTATATATCTATCTATATCTATGTATATGTAGGGGTGTGTGTGTATGTGTGTGTGTGTTTGTATGTGTGTGTGTATCTCTAGAGCCCTTTTGTATCTTAGAGAAGTCTTCTTGGTATAATGGACCAAGAGGTGACTTTGAAGCCAGGAAGACTTAGATTTAAGTCAGTTCTCTGAGACATAATGACTAAATGACCCTTCATGAGTTACTTAATGTCTCAGTGCTCTAGACAACTCTCTAAGACTGTAAGCTGTAGCTAAAGTGCCAGGTATAATAACAGAAGGAGATTTCATAGATTTCTTAGTACGAAACTATAGGCTCCATCTGTATTTCTATCATGAGACCCTAGCACAATATATATATATATATAATGAGAGAAGTCTTTAATAAATGTTTGTCAAACTGGTGAATAAGTGAATGAATAAAATGAATGTATGCCATGGCACAGATATGTCCCATAAGCATGTCCCATAGACAGGACAGGAACTTTCTGCTGCAGCTCTTAATTTTAAAAAATGCTGTTGCTCCCTTTCTTTCTTTTTCTTTGAAATTATGATGACCTTACCAAGACAAATTTCCTTCCTTTTTTGAAGAACTTACCTATGGTGACTCAATCAATCAGAAAGCATTTATTAAATCTTACCATATGCTAGACACTGGGCTATAAAAGCTAAAAGGTGTGATGCCATTTACAAGAAAGGGTCAAAAGTTAATATAATATTTTTGAGTTATTTTTTTGATGAAAATTTCCAACTTAAAAAATGTTTCCACTTACTTTAAGTGGCTGGAAGATATAAAGAGAAAAACAAAAAATGTGCACTAACAAAAGCTAATACTTTTTCATACAAATGCTGCTCAGAAAGACTTTTTTTTTTTAATGAGGAAGGAGTCGCTGAGTAGAATGAGCAGGTAAGAGGTTAGGTTTATATTCAAAATGAGTTCAAAATGAAACACCAGTATTTTGGACAGCCTGATCCAACAATTTGGATATTTGGAAGGGAGAAATTTTTTGCATGTAAAAACCAGAGTAATGTCAATTTCAAAGGGAACTCTACTGTGGACAATGGTTAAGTTGTGCCTCTGGTGTTAAAACTAGTCAGTGATTCCTGCCCAGGCTAGGAAGCAAAGTTGGCCCTCCATGCAAGCCTGTGTTCCCAGCCTCACTTTATATGATTCCCCTTCATGAACTCCAAGCTCCAGCTAAACTAGACTCTTTGGCCCATGTCCACTCCCTTCCTCCTTCACAAAATGTCCTGTACTTTCCTTCCTCTATAATATTGCTGAACCTGCTGCCTCTGTCTAGAATGTACTCTTGTACATATATTTCACATTAGGTTTTTGTGGGTACATAAACTTGGATGGGAAAAAAATTACATCTTTATTTTAACTATCATCTATTTCAAATGGAACATGTCCTTTATTTTCAGATGTAGGTGATAAAACATTATTCTGGGACCATAGACTTCACTAGATTGCCAGAGCAGTCTATGGCACAGAAAGAGTAAAGAATTCCTAACCAAGAATATCTTCCCTATACATACCTCTTTGTATATTCACAAATTCCTCTTTTACAGGAAGACTTCCTTTTTCACCGCTACATAATAACTTTCACAGAGCACTTTGGCTCCATCTTTCTTATCAGCTAGTGATATAACACTGTCTGCTTGACTGTACATATGTCTTAACCCACTACTATATGGATGGTAGTCTCCATGATGGTAGGAATAATATCTCATCTTATATAGCGTTTTGCACATGGCAGGTACTTAAGGCTTCCACATTAATGGATTTTTTGTTGTTTTCTCTTTGCCTTAGTTTTTTTCTTTTTATCCAAAAAAAAGAATGACAGGTATCTGGCCTATATCAGAGTAACAGAGGCAATAATGAAACAATCTGAAAATGGAAAGTATGAAAAGAAACAAAAACGTCTCAAGTGACAGACACAGCCTCCTTCTTCTTTGCTAACAAGCATCACAATGATAGCAGCATCCACAGATGCCCAGAATCCAATTTCCCCATCTGTAGTCTCCCTTTCAGTCCATTGGTAAAGAGAAACTCTTTAGCCCAAGGAACTGGGGAGGAGGTGATTTGGTGGGTCTCCCAGGGCTGGAGACGTGGGTTCTAATTCTGAGATGCATGAGGGCCAATAGGATAGGATTCAGGGATTATCAAGCTTCTGCTTGCCCCACTGGGAAACTGGACTTTGCTTGAACTGCAAGCTGTCAACCTGGTTTCCTGCATTCTAACCCTAATTCTAAAGGCAAAGCAAGAAAACCTGTAGGCGCAGGCCCCCTGGTGGCCGTGCTAAACTTTTCATATCTAATTTCCATTCACTCACATAACAGCTATTAGATCTAAAGGTTGCCTTAGATGTCTTGTCCAACCCTCTCATTTTACAGATGAGTAAACTGAGTCACAATTCATTAATTAGCATTCAACAAGCATTTTTGAAGTGCCTGCTATCTCCTAAGCACTGTGCTATAATGGCTATGGATACAAAGTTAAAGGCTATGGATACAAAGTTAAAAACAAAACCAATGGTCCCTGCCCTCAAGGAGTTTATACTCTAGCAAGAGAAACAACATGCATCCATATGTGTGCGTGGGGGGGCAGTACATATACAAAATAAGGGCTGCTGCATGAACTTAGGAAGTCCTGAATTCAAATTCATCTCCAGACACTTACAAAATCTGTAACCATGGGTAAGGCACTTAACCTCTCTAGGCATCACTTCCTTCATCTGTAAAAAAGGAATAAAAAAACACTGACATCACAGGATTACTGCGAGAATTAAATGAGATAACACACGTAAAGTGCTTTGTAAACCTTAATATTCTATGTAAATGCTAAGCTCTAAACCCTGTGATCCATGTCTAAGTCTAAAGGTGAGGCAGTGTAAATTAATGGGAAGAATCTTGGACCGGAAGTCAGGAAACCTGACAATGCTCTGACATTTACTGACTGTACTAACTTCCTTGGCCTTCAGTTTCATTTGTAAAATACAAAAGGTTGGACCAAATGACCTCAAAAGGTTAATTTTGGCTACAAAGTTCTGTTTTCATGTCCCTGAACAGAAAACTAAATGTTCATTAGAAAATTCCCTAATTTGAATTTTGTTTAGTTGTTTGTCTGAAATTCTGATCATTTGTTAGTGTTATTCATTCATTGCTCTTAATTCATTATAGAGCAAATCTTTACTCCACACACAAGAGAAAGGGGGCTTGAATTTCTTAAAGATGTTTCACTGGAACATTTCCTACTACTCCTAAAAGGGATATAGTCGCTACAAACAGAATTGCCATACTCTCCCTACTTAGGGAGATGCAGTATCTACATGACCAATCCTTGAATTCAATTCCATCATCATCATGATCATCTTGCCCCACCCATACCAAGTACTTTCTCCACCCCCACACTCTTTGCAGCTTCCTTTTATGTATTTTGTGCGTCTCCTCCATTAAATTGTAAGCTTCTTAGGGGAGGGACTGCCTTTAGTGCCTGGCACATAGTAGGAGCTTAATAAATGTTTATTGAATTGAATATGTCTCCTATTTTATATTCCCATCAGTGATAGGTATCAATCAAATCACCATCAATAAAATTATTCAAAAAGTAATCATATTCTTACTATCTGGGTAGCCATGGGCAAGTCTTTTAAACACTGCATCAGTTTCCTTATCTGTAAAAAGTCGAGATTGGAACCTATGGTCTCTAAATTCCTTTCTTGCCCTAAATCTATGATTGTGACTTTCACATGAATCCTTGGTTGTTTTTCTCAAGGTGGTTACATTATGTTTTATTCCACATGCTACAGTTTCTAGGCTGATATCAGCAAAGATGATTGGCCTTAGAAAAGGCCTGGATTCAAATTCTGATCGTGCCACCTACTATGTGACCTTGAAAAAGTCATTTAACTTTTCCAAGTCTTGGTTTGATCTGTAACATGAAGACGACATTACTTCCACAAATAGTCTGAAAGGGCTGTGATGGGAAACAAATGTGCACTGGGAAATGACATGTAAATGGATACCATTATTATCAGAGAGCTAACAGGATGTTGAAAAATGTAGTCTTTTCCTCCCAAAGGCATAAAGTGATAGTTCAAACAAACATTAAGTTAAAAGTGAAATGAGAGTAATGTTAAAGTATGTAGTAATTCCTGAAGTAATATATTCTGAAGACCTCTGAGAAATGAACCCAGTTATAGTATCAAACATTTAGCTGTGAATAGCCAGGCAGCTTCATATATGCGTGATTTCCAAAAGAATAAATTTTAAGTCAAATCCCATCTCTGTCAAACATCAAATAATAAAAACCTACAGTTTACAGTGTACTTACACATGATGTGGTTTGGGTAGAAGTTGAGGAGAGGGAGGGTGCAGTGGTGAAAAAGTGCATTAGATTTCAATATGGGAGACTGGGGTTTGAGTCCTAGATCTGACTGTATTGTGAACTTTATGTTTCTTGACCTCAGTTTCCTTATCTGCAAAGTGTGTGGGTATGGAGGATATGGGTTGGAGGGTGGGGGTTGGAGTGTGGGGAAACACTAGATGATCCCTGAGAATCAGTGAAGAATTTAGTATGTGGATCTGAATATATCATTTTGCATACACTAGCCTCTTTTCCCTTTATTTTTTTTTTAGTTTTTCAAAACATTTCTATGGGCACACTTTGGATTGGTCGATATTATGGCCTGGTCTTGGAGAAGGTGAAGAAAGAAGAAGCAAGAGAAAAAGGAAGGAGAGAGAGAGAGAGAGAGAGAGAGAAAGAGAGAGAGAGAGATGATAAGAAGGATGGAAGGAAGGAAGGGAGGAATAGACAAAGCAAAGTTGCCATCTTTTTTGTAAGATGGAATTACATTTCATTTCTTCAAATTTTTTGACCACTGAAGATGAAGGAGTAGACTTCAGGGGTGGAATAGAGTCCTAAGAGAGTTGAGCTGAAAGTAGGAAGAGGGAGAGAGTAGAGAAATGGGGGATTGATTAAGGGAAGCCCAGAAGACAGTCCAACTGTCTTGGAATATAGTAGGTCCATGTTCCACGAGTTAGGAATATTTAACCATCCCCTCAAGGGAATTGGAATGAGGTGCTGGAAAGGCCCAGCACAACAGGATCCTGGAATAGCAGCTACAGGAAGGAAGTGAATACCCTTATCACTACCACCACTGGTCCCATTATCCATGTTGACAGCTTGGAGGCAGAGTCAAATTCTCCCTCAGTCAATTATGTCCTTGAAGTAAAGAGATGACATGGCATAGTGGATAGAACCCAGGATTTGAAGTCAAGTAGACCTGTGTTCAGATCTTACCTCAAAACACTGCTGTGTGATCTTCGGCAAATCACTTAAGTTCCTTATATCCCAGTCTCCTTATGTGTAAATGAAAGGGGTAGATTTGATGGCCTCTGAGTTTCCTTCTAATTCTACATATTTGATTCTACAACCTTACTAAAAAACAAAACCTTGAATAGTACAGTAAAAGGCAGTAGGAGTATATGGGGTGCTCAAGGAAATCAAGCACCTCTGGTGTGAGGGCTTCTTTCTACCTTTGGTGTCTACCGGTAACCCAATTCTCACTTGTGTCCCCAAGAAGCAGCAGCACGAGCAGCAGCCACACCCCTGTAAACCAGGCTGAGGGTAACCAACAGGCCTCTAACCTATTGGTGAGCTAGGGGGATGTCTACCCCAAACACGTGAAGACTTTCCCTGTTGGAATAGGTGGATGAGAGACAATTTGTTTCAATGGCCATGCAGGTAGTTAAAACAGACACTGTGGAGTGCTTAGAGCTTGGTCAGACATTGGAGATGCCAAGGTCATACACTGCATCCCAGGCCATCACCAATTGCCTTTTGTCCTGCCGTGGGACTTTGATAACTCTGGAAGAGACAGTGAGGCTGACAACTTTGTGTGAGTCTGCCTCACTTAAATACAATTTATCACCCCTTGATGTCATTGGTCCTATTTACAAAGGAAGGACTAACAACAAGACATAGCATCACTACTTGTCCATTTCCCTTACCAACTAAGAATGCCAGCCAACCATCAGAGAGGAACCGTGATGGAGGAGGGCAGTATGGTGGCAGCAACTCATTTGTTGATCTACAGAATAACCAACACCTAAAGTTTCAAGACTTAATGCTCTATCCCAATCTAATTGTTGGAAACCTCGTATGTGTATCTCTGGTTGAATAATTTGGTCTTGTTTAGCTTGCAGGAGAGGTGAAATCATGATTGATTTTATACATGATACTCAAACTACAAATGGAAAGATAAGAATCAGAGTGGTTTTTTGTTTTGTTTTGCATTTCTTTGTAAAACTTCAAAAAACTAGTTTCTAATTATACTTAAATTGTCAAATTCCATTTATAAAATTCAGCCTATTCCTTCAAGGACAAAAAGTGATTTTTCTGATGACATCTAACTGTCAAATCTGTTTAACTAAATGCCATTGTTAAGGTCCATAAGTTCCTAGGCTCATAGATTTATAGCAGAAGGGACCTCAGAGCTTGTCTAGTCCAACTCCCTTATTTTACACAAGAGGAGTCTGAGGGATAGAGGTTAAGTGATTTGCCCAGGGTTACTTGGGTAGTAAGTAGCAAAGGAAGATTTGAACTTGGGTTCTTTGACTGAAAATGTCATGTTGCCTCTTATTAACCTGGTCAATGCCTCTTTCCTCTGGACATGGCAAGGCTAAGCTACAAAAATTTTATGATAATGAAACATTCTTTCCTGGGTTTTAAATAATCATAGTAATTTAAATAAACCATGAGCAGTCTGTCAGAACTCAGTAAATATGACTTTTCTTCCTGAGTCAGCCAGCCCATCAGATCATAGGGTTTAGATCCAGAGGGGACTTGAGAGATCATCTAGCCTAAATCCCTCATTTTACGTTTGAGGAAATAGAGACTCAAAGAAATGAAGCAAATTGCCCCAAATCACACAAGAAGAAAGTGACAGAGTTAGGGCTCAAATCCAATAACTCAGACTTCAAATCCTATACCCTTTCTACATTGTAGAGCCATTGGCCCAAATGGAATTGCTATAACAAGTCTGGAGTTTTGTAAGAGAACCTGATAACTAGCTCTTTCACCACTAGAGATCAAGTTTCATTTTTTGATAATCCATTTCCTTGTCTATCAAAATGGAAGTAAGAACATGAGCAAACTTCATGAGGACTTTAAGCTAGATCAAACATTTTTTGTCAAAATAAGATGTCATCACTTATGAAGAGAGGAGGTTGATAGAGTAATCAGGATCTTTGGCTTGTTGGGGTTTGATTGATTGGTTGTTTAAGCAGAGTTTGCTCTTCCCATGTGATTTGTTTCTTACCAATTTCTGCTATACTGCAAGATTGGACCATTTTCTTTTCACTGGTTCCTCAAAGTCTCAATTACACAAAGATTACATATCAGAACCCACTGGAATGTCTCCTTCTTCCAGATATTGGAATCCATACAATGGGACAACCCTAGGCATGAAGTCATAAGGTCTGGGTTGCCTGTGTTTGGGTCTCAGCTCAGCCACTGGGTGACTTTGAGCAAATTACTGAAAGTGTGTTTAGGTAAGAAAGATGATAAAAGGTGCTAATAAGAGTCGACATTTATAAGGTCCTTCAAGAATTGTGAAGTGCTTTACAGTAAGCTATCTCATTTTACCCTCATAATAAACTTGGAAGGTGGGTACTAGTTGAGGATTAAGTATGGTACAGTCAGTCAGCAATCATTCACTAAGTGCCTACCATATACCAAGAGGGCCAGCTAGGTGGTACAGTGGATAGAGCACCAGTGAAGGAGTCAGGAGGACCTGAGTTCAAATCTCACCTCAGACATTTGACACTCACTAGCTGTGTGACCTTGGGCAGGTCACTTAACCCAAATTTCCTCATCCTGGGTCAACTCTAGTCGTCCTGATGAATATCTGGTCACTGGATTCAGATGGCTCTCTAGGAGAAGTGAGGCTGGTGACCTCCCTCACTCAAAACAAAGTCAAGTGCAAATCATGTCATCATTTCTCTGATAGCATGGTCTTCTTCGGGCAATGAAAGACAAACACACTCTGTGCCTGAACCAGCAAGGTCCACAAAGGTCCAACTAGGAAGACTGGGCAGAAAGAAATAAGCTGTCTGAAGAAGTAATGCAGTCCCCCTCAGCAGAGCTCTTCAAGCAAAGACTGGATGACCATTTGTTGGAGACCTTGTCCTAGAGATTCTAGGTCAAGTACGGACGGCTCTGGATGGCTTCTGAAGTTCCCTTTCACTCAGAGATTCTCAGATTCATGCGAGGTTTTCTTTACTACCATTTTCTGAGGCAGGCATGCAAGTTTTACTACTCCCATTTTGTAGATGAGGAAACTGAGGTTCAGAGCAGTACAATGGCCCATCCCATAGTCACACAGTTTATTACATGTTGTAGCAGGTTTCTTCTATCTCTAACACACTAAAGCATTTTTGCAGCTCACTTCATGATGTCTATTGTTTGGAGGATCAAATTCAGTCATTTCTATAAAGTGATTTGTTATCCATCTATCAATATTCCTTTGGTAATCAAAACTAATTGAATGAGATTAAAGACTAGTATTTAGTCTTAGAGTGATTTTCACCAAAATAATGTACATTCCAGTGATATTTCAGGGTACTTTGCCTGATATTCATAGCACACATTCTTGGGGGGTGTGTGACATTTAATAGCTCCAGGGGGTATGTTCTATGGGTAGAAACCAAGCACCTGATGAAAAAGGGAAACATACCTTTTCTAAAGAATCAGCCGTCTCTAAAGGAAGGCTTTGGGAAGAGTTCTACCCTCCAGGCTTCCAATCAGAGAGGAAAGTTCAGATCTGAGTTCTCTCCTTTTGAGAGGAGTCTCACAGTTTGTAAATGTCAGAGGCTGGATTTGAACTCAGGGCTCTCTGACTTAAGGACCAGTACTCTATTTATGATGCCACCAAGCTGCCTTTTAGGGCTGGGAATAAAACAACACTGAAAATTGCAATGCCATACTTTACCAATTTCATACTAGTTGGGGACCTCTGAAGTCTGGCATATTTTCAGGAGTCCATCATTATTGACTAAAAGCATTTAGGTATCTGTATAGGTAGGTCTATGCCTGTTCTCCCCTCTAGGAGTTTATGCTGGTTAACCTCTAGATGTCAGAGGGCAATCTCCCTGGGCTCCTCTCTCACAAGGAGTGGTCACAGAAATAAAACTGGCTCAAAGGTCTCGGCATAGAACTAACTCTTCTCTGTAGTGACTAAAAATACCAAGCAACGCATTCAGTTTCTTTTTGTCATAATCAAAGAGATGCAGACCTGGAAAGGAACTTTAGAGATCATCTAGTCCAATTCCCTTATTTGACAAGTGATGAAATTAAGGCCCAGAGATATTATAAGCAAAGTCATACAGTAAGACTCCTGAATTCTAATTCAGGGCTCTTTCCACTTAGTTATCCTGCCTCTTTATAAAGTCAGTGTAATAATTCAAGCTGCCTTGAGATCTTTGGGGAAAGACCAGATAGTTCTTCCTAGCTCTGATTTGGTAAGGGAAGAGAACTCTAGCCAGAGGTCCCATTTTTACAGAGCAGCTCTCTCACCAGGGACATACCACCCACCTGCATGGGCCAATTCATCCTGACTACAAGTGTGTGATAGTTAATTTGTCTCTTCTTTTCAACCAAGAGTGTGCTGTCAGATTCTATTCTGATGGAAGGAAATCTGACACCTCCACTGTGACTCTAGTCTCCTTCTAGGAAACTGCCAGACTGGCATCAGTGTTTCTTATCTTTGATAATGCATTCTAGGGCTTCCAGTTGGAAGAAGCAAGGATTCTTAGAGATCTCTACAGCCTGGAATTCCTATTCTAATCAATGCCCTATTTACTTTAGCAGTGCTCTGCCAAGATAAGGAGGTGACAAAAATGGCTTTGTCTCTTATGTCACAATCAAGGAAAGAGGAGAGTGGCCCACATTAGGAAGATGGTGACCTCTAAGTTACTTGCTTGGATTGGGCCCCCATCAGAAGTGGCTAAAATCTGTTGCTAGGTGACAGTTTTTCATTGCTTCTCTGAAATAACACAAAAGGCTCGATTAAGTTAGTCATGCATTTCTGGACACTCTTGGGTTATGCTTTCCATCAGCACTATCATTGTCATCACAGTCACTTATAATAGCTGACATTTAGAGGACCGTATATACATTATCTCATCTGAGTTTCACAACAACCTTTTGAGGTAAGTGCTACAGGTATTATTTTCTCTATTTTAACAGATGAGGAAACTAAACCTCAGATAGGTCTTACTCAGAATCCCACAGCTAGTATTTGAGGTAGGATTCACACTAAGATGTTTCTGACTCCCAAACCAGCATGAATTCCATGTGTGCAAGTGAAAAAGGCATGACTTTCCACATAACCCTGACTAATAAATGAGTCTTACTTTGGAGAGATGTCTCACAGTGGGCAGCATGGCCAGACTAGTTCCTCTACTATTTGCTAAACATCACCTTAATCATAGATTTAGATCATTCTCAGAGTGAGAGGAGATATGAACTGAGATCACTCATTTCAATGTCCTAAATAGTAACTATTTACAATATGGATAAATCAGCTTCTTCCCCCAAAATACTCTTGGGTAATAATTTTAGAATGGGGGATGGGGGGGATACCCAGGACCCATGACTTCAGAATATTATTAAGCACTCAAGAGGTCTTGGTGGAAAACATATGGGTGAGAGGAAAAAGAAAAAAAAAGCATGTCTTCTCTTACACCACAAAAAAGTCCAAATGTCCACTCTATATTTTTCTCATCTCACTTACTAAAAATGCTCCCCATACCTGTCTCTCTTCTCTCAATTGCATTCCATTCAGATTGAAATCAATTCCATTCAGATCACCCTATTAACCCCCATGACCAACCAAAAATACTTTTAATTTCATATCTGTATTCCAACCCCTCCCCATTAGAATGTAAGCAGAGGGAAATTGTGAAAGTCAGAGTGGAGAGGAAAGATAATGCCTATTCCTTTTCCTAGTACTACATATCTGAGTGTGTGAGAGAAGGAGCCTTAGATTAGATACCAAAAAGTTTGGCATTTTCAGAAGCTAGGTTTCACTATGCACAAAACATGGAAAGAATGTGAGAAGAGAGATCTGGGGCAATCACAGTAGAGGAAGGTTCCATGGGGCACAATGGAAAGGTTGGGCAGGTGATAGTACTAGAGATGAATATGAATTTATCATAGAAATGAGATAGTGAGGAGGTAGTGTTCTTCCTCCATCACCAACCCACCACCTATCTGCCCATTGCTCATCCTGAATTTCTCAATATGATATGTCGAGATATTATTCAGAGTGGCATAACAAAAATTCGTTGTACTTGCCCTCTGGATAAATACCACTGTAACTAAATCACAAAGTGATGGTCCTTGAGCTTGGACAAGCACTGATAGATAGACCCAGACGTGAAGCCCTGCTATGAATGGACTTTTTATCACTAGACAACCTCACCACTGTACCTTACCACTGTTGCTGCACTGAACTTTTTGACTGTCTAGCCACAAATATATAAATCAAGGCTCAGCCACTCTACAGCCTCCCACCCCACTAGGGGAGTGCCCTGGTACATGTATGCGATCAGCCTCCCTGTTTGCAAATCATTTCCCTCACTTTGAAATTCTGTTTGATTCCTGACTCTCCTATCTCTAACCTGCTCTGTTCAGTTCCAGCCATCCACAGGTGAGAGGCTAATTTGGTTAAGTTGATGGATAACAGGGCTCCAAGACCACAGTGCAGGAAGAAGTTGTATTTTAAGAAACATATGATATCATGCCCAAATGTTAGCACCTGGGACAAAGCCCTTACCTTTCCCATCCTAGTTCCAACACTGGATTGATTTCCCAGAGTGTAAAGGGATGGAAGTGGGTGGTAAAGAAATCCTTCTTTCCTTAACAGAATAGTGGAAAGAATGAAATATTTCTTGAAAGAAGGGGAGAAGTATATAAAAAACAGAAAACAAAGATGAAAATGTATCTAAAGAACAAGAGGGGAATCATACTCTATGTCAGGAACTTGTAGGAGGGAAGAATGCAACATAGAAACAGGAAAGAAAAAACAGTAAATACTTGGAGTTTGTGTAACAGGTATGAGTCTTTTCTTAAAATAGGTGGGGCCAGAACTCTCTGAGGATGGCACTGCTTCTTGATTTCCAAGGAACGATACTGTTGAATCACCCACGAATCAATCAGTCAATATTTCTAAGAACCAAATATATGACAGGCAGTGCAAATAAGAACAAAGAATAAATGTACATATATTTATTAATTTTGCATCTATGCATATCTCTGTACAACTATACTGCATATACACACAAAAAAATAAAGACAAGGTATTTAGTATAGGTCAGTTACTAGTAGTTGGTGACTTTCTGTCATCAGAGTGATGTGTCGACCTGATGTGAACAATAATTAGTCTGCTGTCTTTTCCAGGCATGTATCTAAGATCTAACAGATCTTTCAGAATCCTATTGGGACTAACAGCTACTACTCACCCTTGTTGGTTCATGTGAGGACAACTAATGCTACCTAAAAGAACATAGTAAGCATTGCTAGGGATTATGGAGTCCTGGGCAAGAAAATAAAGACTTTAAGAGCACAGCTGGAATTTCCATTGCTGCTACCAATTAAAGTAGGAACTTCAAAGGAAAAACTAGCTTTGGAAAGTGAGGTTAAAGAGACGGTGTCTGAAAACATGGTTTGAATTTCTAGAAAACAGTGTAAGAAATCTTGGCTAGGGATGGAGTGCATATAATGAGGGCAGGTAAAAGACATATTTGTCTGGAAATTTGTAAATCTGAGCAAAAGGCTTTTATTTCTGAAATGGGAAGGGAAAAAGCTGTCCATATATAATCTGCCAAGACAGACACCAAAGAGGCACTATATGGGGAAGAAGTAATGAGTGGAGAGGACATGGCTTTCAGATCATGGTGATCATGGCTTTCAGACAGTCCAATAATTGTTAAATTTTTACTCCTCAATCTATTTTCCAGGTCAGTTATTGTTCCAATAAGGTATTTCACATTTTCTTCTATTTTTTCATTTTTCAAATTTTGTTTTAGTCTATCTTGATATCTCATGAAGTCATTAACTTCTACTTGTCTAAGTCTAATTTTTAAGGAACTATTTTCTTTAGTGAGCTTTTGTACCTCTTTTTCCATTTGGCAAAGTCTACTTTTTAAGTTCTTTTCTTCAACGAATTTCTGTTGATCAATTCTGCTTTTTAGCAAGTTCTCTTCAGTGAATTTTTGTGCCTCTTTTACCATTTGGTCTACTCTGTATTTTGGTATTTCTGATTTTAAGGTGTTTTTGTGCCTCCTTTACCAAGCTTTTTATTTTTATTTCTTCTCAATTTTCTTTCATCACTCTCATTTATTTTCCCAATTCTTCCTCTACCTCTCTTATTTGACTTTGAAAGATCCTTTTTGAGTTCCTCCAGGGCCTAAGGCCAATTCACAAATTTCTTTGCGGCTTTCTTTGAATGTAGCAGTTTTGACTTTATTGTCTTCAGAGTTTATATTTTGATCTTCCCTATCCCCATGGTAATTTTCTATGATCAGGTTCTTGTTGTTTGCTCATTTTTCAAGTATATTTCTTGACTTTTAACTTGACATTAAAATTAGGCTCTGCTCCTGGAGCAGAGGGGACACTGTTCTAAGCTTCAAGATTTTTTTTTTTTGCTGCTATTTATAGATCTAGTTCTGGGAGTCTGTAAGTTTTTAGTTCTGCCAAGGTGGAATGATCTAAGGAGTGGTGTGGTCACTGATCTCCTGACCTGTGCTCTGGTCTGTAAGTGACTACCCAGGAACTCTGACCAGATCTCAGCTCCTGCTAGTGTTCCTCCTCACCCTGGGACTACAACCATGAATTGCATACAAGCAATGTAACAAGAGTCCTACTGCCATAGCCAGAAAAGAGTCCTCTGTAATCCCTTCTGACCATTTGTCTGACCCCCCTTACTATCTGTGACCTGAGAGTTCCAGCCACCATCAACTCAATCACAGGGGAATCATCAATAAAATTAATTTTTAAAAGACATATATAGATGATGGAAGCAAGGGTAGATAAAGGAGGATGAATGCAAAATAAGGATTATAAGAATAGAATCTTGATACTAAAGTTTAGGATGAGCCAAAGCTGGTAATTAATACTATAGACAACAAAAAGTATTGTGTTAAATATGTTGGCAGAGGCAAGGAAAAGATGAAAAAGGATAGAATTCCTGTGAATAGATGAGATGATGATAATGGATAATGAAAGGAAGGAAGAACTGTTCATCTCTTCTTTTGCTTCTATTTTCTGTACTAAAGAGAATGATCTTCAAATTGGAAAGGTTATACAAAAATGGCTAATGGGAAGTTGAAACCCAAGATCACTGATGGTAACTGAGCTGTTAGGTGCCCTCAGTGAATTTAAATCACCAGACCCAGACAAACTCTATTCCAGGGTCCTATGTGAATAAGCAACTGTGATTGCTAAGCTACTGTCAGTGATCTTTGAAGAACTTTGGACAATGAGAAAGGTGTTGAATAACTAGTGAATGGCAAATGGCCCAGTTTTTAAAAAGGGAGAATTCAGTCAATATTTAATGGGCCAGTGAGTTTGACTGTGATTCCAAAATATGTTTAGAAAGTATTATCAAAGGAGTGATGTGTGAGAGTTTAATAAGGAAGTGCTGTTCAGTAAAAGATAGTATGGCTTCATCAAAAATAAATCACGTTAAATGAACTTCAGTTTCTTTTTTTTTCAGGATTACTACTAGACTGTGGGGCAGCTAGATTATGTAGTGAATAGAGTACTAGGCCTGGATACAGGAAGACCTGAGATTAACTCCAGCCTCAGACATTAACTTTGTGTCCCTAGGCAAGTCACTTAACCCTGTTTGCTTCAATTTCCTCATTTGTAAAATGAGTTAGAGAAGAGAATGGCAAACCACTCCAGTATCTTTGCTAAGAAAACCCCAAATGAGGTTACAAAGAGTCAATCAAACATGATTGAGATAACTAAACAACAAAGACAACAAGACTGTAAATTCGAGGAATTTTGTAGACCTAGTATACCTGAATTCCAGCAAAGTATTTGGGAAAAAAAGCATTCATGTTATCCTTGGAGACAAAATAGAAAATGTGGTCTATGAACATTTGGGTGGATTGTTAACTATTTGACCAGGCCCAATGGATACTAATTAATAGGTTGATGTCAACCTAGAAAAAAATTACTCATGCAGTCTTCCAGTTACTTGTCCTTGTCCCTATTTTGTTGAAAATTTTTACCAGTGACTTAGATGAAAGTAAAATTGTCAGACACCTAGCATTTATTAAGCACCTATTATTTGTCAGGGACTTTGCTAAGCATCCTTATCAAATTTACGGATAATACAACAAAGCCAGGAGGGTTAACTATCATATCAGATGCCAAAGTTAAGATCCAAAAAGATTTGGAAAAATCTAGAATAATTTGCTGATACATTGATATTTAATAAGCAATAATTCAGAGGTCTGGATTTGTGTTTAAGAAGTCAATGGCACAAGTAAAAGACTGAGAAGGCAAGGCTATAAAATATGTTGGGTTTATCTCAATGGGAAAAGGTCACAGAGTATTAGTAGAAAGCAAACTCAATATGAATAAACTGTACAATAGGGCAGTCAAAAGAACTCATGCCATCGTAGGCTTCATTAAGTGAAGTATAGTATCCAAGACTAGGGAGTTGTTAACCCTGCTATACTGTGACCAGGTTAGATCATTTCTGCAGTATTGTCCTTATTAGCTTTCTGACTGTCTTCTCCATGGGACCATGTTTCAGAGAATGCCATAGCGGAAACTGGATCTTATCTGAGAACTTCATCTAGCAACCATAACTTCTACATAGATTGTAGGAGAAGCAAATTTGCTACATGGAATACCCTGATTCCTACCCCCATGAGTCAATATTTTAATGTATGTTAAACACTTCCTTGCAACATAGACTTTACTCTTTCCTCATTTCTCCTCAAATATTATTCATAGTAAACTAAGAGAGATTCCTTGAGACTCTATGGTTGTTTATTGCAATTTCAATAGCTTTGGACATGCCCAGTTTGTTGCCAGAGAGTTCCTGCATTTTAGTCTGGATTCATCTGAAGTTCAAAGGCCTCATCCTAGTTGACTCTGCTTTTGGGGGCTAGATCTGGATCTGAACCTGCTGCCTCTTTCAAGGCCAAGTTTCTTGCACATGGAGTCTATGTAGTCTATGAGGTGTGTTTAGGATGACTAGCACCTCTGGTGTGAGTTTACTGAGCCCTTTTCAGGACTGCTTATTCTCCTTTGGTATCCATCTGATTCCCCCAACTCTCACCTCTGGTTCCAAAATCTTGCAGCATGGGCAACAGCTACAACCCTGGTAAACCACCTTGGTAAATGGGCTACCCAGGAAGAAGGTAACTGACAAGCCTCAAACCCATTAGTGAGTTAGCTTGATATCTACCTCAAACATGTGATGACTCCCCTGAGTGGAATAGGATAAGGAGAACAACTTGTTCCAAAGGTCAGGAAAGTGATAGAAAAAGGCACTGTGGAGTGTTTAGAGTTTGGTCAGACGTCAAAGACACTAAGGTCAACCACTTCATCGCCAGTTGTCTTGACTTTTGTCTTGCCACTGGACTTCAATGACTCGGAAAGAGAGAGCTAGGCTGACAACTTCGTGCAACTCTGACTCACTTAAATCCAGTTTATGCAGGAATCAAGGCATCTCTCTGGGATATCATTGGTCCTCTTCAAAGATGAAAGACAAACAAGAATCTATGGAGTAAATTGTTTCTCTCTATTTTGGTCATCCTTTCTTGGAGATCTAAGAGACTTAATTTTTCCATAAAGAAAGACTTTCCTCTTTCCCTTGTATGGTGAAGAAGAGCTGGCAACTCAGCACATTATTCTGAGACATCATTGATTAGCATGTCATATTTAAACACAAGACTCTTTGTTAGCCTTAGTACATCATTAGCCAGATTGATACACTTTGCAGATACACTCCCTTTCCTTCTTTGCAGAAGTGAGGGACTATGAGTGTACGATATTATATATGCTCACATACATGATTGGGGGGTTGATATGTTTTGTTAAATTGCTCTTTTTCACTTTAAATATCTTTGTTACAAGGAATGGAGGAGAAAACAAGGAAAGGAATAAACATTTATATAGCGCTCACTGTGGCAGACACTATACTAAATGCTTTATAGGTATTATCTCATTTGATTTTCACAACACCTCTTTCAGGATAAATGCTGTTTATTATCCCCATTTTGCAGGGGTTAAGTGACTTGACCAGGGTCACACAGCTAGTAAATGTCTGAAGCTGGAATCAAAATCAAGTTTTTATGACTCCAGGTTAAACACTCTAAATGGTTTATTGGATAGGAAAGGGAGGCAGGATTTATTCAGAAACAACAGTGATATAAAGAACAAAAATATCAATGAAATAATTGAATTCAAAGCCCCCTCTTTTCCATCTCTTGGTTCCAACAACAATGTTCAGTTCTGGGCACCACATTTTAAAAACAACTTTGAGAAAATGGAATAGAAGAGAAAAGAAGAGAGGGATGGGAGAGAATTAGACAAGAATCAACTGAAGGAATTGGGTATGTTCAGCTAGAGATGAAAACATCTGGCAAGAGATCATGGCTGCTATCTTCAATAATTGAAAAGGCTACATCACAGGGAAGCAGGATCAAGTTTGGTTTTGGTCCCAGAGGGTAGAACCAGGAAAGCTGATTTAATCCAATCCATGAAACCACAGTAGAATTGTAGCTACTTGAGATCAGAGCTCAGAAACTGGTTGTTGTTTTTTTTAAATTTGTTTTGTTCTGTCTTTGTTGAATTATTGTTACTAAACTTTATAACAATTAAACTGTCCAAAAGAATCATGGGCTCCCTCAGCCAGAAGATAGTGGGCTGGTTCTCCACTGCTAGAGATTTTCAAGCAGAACCTGGATAACCATTTATCAAGGATGTGATTTCAATTCTCATCTCAATGTAAATGATTCAGGAATTTAAATGTCTAGCCCTAGACTCTCCTTAGCTCTAATCCCACCTCTTGGACACCTTGAACTGGATAGCCCATAGGAACCAAAAACTCAATATGTCCAAAACAAAACAAGACTCTTCCCAAACCCTCCCCTCTTCTGCACATCACTTAATTTGAACACACCACTATTCTCCCAGTCACCCAGGCTAGCAACTCCTTATTCTCATTCATCCCACATAATCAACCTCTTTCCTCATATTATCATTGCCACTTTTACAACATCTGCCATAGAGGCCCTTCTCTTCCCTCCCACAGACACCTTTGTTCAGTCTCGCATCACCTATCTCTTAGACTACTGTAATAGCCTTCTAATTGTTCTCCTTGCCTTGAGTCTCTCCCCACTCTAATGAATCCTCCACTCAGCTGTCAGAATGATTTTCCTTAAGTGTAGGTCTGACTCTGTCACTCTCTCTTACTCAAATTCCAGTAGTTCCTTGTTACCTGCAGGATTAAATATAAAGCCTTCAGTTTAACATGTAAAGATCTTTATGACCTGGTCCCTTCCTGCATTTCCAATCTTCTTAACAGTTTCTTCTGCTTCACACACCAACTAATCCAACCATTTTGACTTATTTGCAACTCTTCAAATACAATGTCCTACTTCCCACCTATCTGTCTTTACAGGGTTGCCCCAAATCCTTGAATGCTCCTCTTTCCTCACCTCTGCTTTTTCATTTCCTTGACCTCCTTCAAGTCTCAGTTCAAATCTAACTTTTTTGTAGGAGGATATTCCTGGTCACTGCCCAGATACTAGTTTCTTCCCCTCTAAGTTTACCTCTCTCTGTCTCTATGTCTCTCTTTCACTCTCTCATCTGTGTGTGTATGTAATGTATCTGTAGTTGCATATGTCTCTCTCTCTACATATGTGTGTGTGTATGTGTTGATATACATATATATATATATATATACACACACACATGTCTATAGTTATTTTCATGTTATGTCCTCCATTAAATTGAGTTCTTTCAGGGCAGGGATGTTGTTTGGTTTTGCCTTTCCTTAGCACAGTGCCTGGAACATTGCAATTGCTTTTGATGGATGCTTGTTGCCTAACTAAAGATGGTTCCCATTCACAAAAGGTGAAGCCAGATGACTTTTGAAGACTCTTAAAATCCTTGAGATCCATTCATCCTTTGAAAACTGGAAAGAGAATTGCCTTCTGGAGGGAAGATAATGAGTTCAGTCTGGAATATTCTGATATATCCAAGACATATAAGCAACTAACAGAAATATCTAAGACCAAAAGGCAATACCCTATATGGTAAAAGGATGTTACCCAACAGATCTCCAAAGAATCAGTCACAAACTACTAGCAACCATATGAAAGATTACTCCAAATCACTAATAATAGGAGATATATGTAGCAAAAGAAGTACTTCTGGCAGAGGCAAAGAACTGGAAACACAGTAGATGCCCACAGATTGGTCAATGATTAAACAAGTTGTGGTATGTAAAGGTAGTAGAATATTGCTGCGCTGTGAGAAATGAGGAATATGATGAATGAAGACTTCTCACCAAACTGTACAGGTTGGGTCCACTATAAATTTATATCATATATATCAACTGAGCCCTCACTGGGGCAAGGCAATCCTTTTAAATCTCCCCAATCTATCCACCATCCCACTCACCACACAGTGGTTTTTCCCAACATTTTCATGTCTCCCCAAACTTCTTATGATTCCCCCTTTCACCCTATTAGCTGAGAAACTTGCCTCACATTTCACTGAAAAAATGAGGCCATGAAGAAACACTTCTGTGCTATTAGAAGTGATGAACTGATTGGTTTTAGAAAAACATGGAAAGACTTGCATGAAATAATGAAAAGTGAAATGAGCAGAATAAGGAGGATGTTGTACACTGTAACAGCAATATTGTTCTAAGAATAACTTTGAACAACAAATGCTCAAATCAACTACAAGGAACCTATGAAGGAAGAGACTGTCCACATCCAGAGGGGAAAAAAATGGTAAATAGAGGTATGTATAGTATAGTATTACATATATACACATATTTATGTCTAATGGTAGTCTTCTCTAGGGTGGGGTGGGGAGTGAATGAGAGAAAAAATTAAAAGTGCACAGCAGAGAACAAAAGAAAACTTAGAAGGAAGCACACAAAATCAGGGTAGCTATGAAAATTACATGTAGTATTTATTACATAGTGGTTTTTTTTCCAAAAAAAGTAAACCACGTGAAATGGAAATTCATGGTTTTATATTGAATCCCCTTTTTATGTTCTGCTGTATGCATGGAAATGTTCTTTTATCTTTTTGTATTTAAATTCAAAATCAACAAAAATTTTAAAAAGAAATAAAATGAGGCTAATCACTGAGAGCTCTTTTTTCTCTCCTCGCCCCCTTTCCTTATCTCACATCACTCAGATACCTTCCCCACCATCTTTTCCTTTACTCCATCCCACATAAAGAGGTAACTCTCCTCTAGGTCATGCAAAAGGCCTCTACATGCATGAATGATACCATTCTATCTAACATTTTGACCTTTCCATCTTCTCTACTCTCACTAATGTTCAATATTTTCATTTCAACTGGATACTTCCCTACCACCTACAAGCATACCCATGATTTCCCATTCTAAGAGAAACTTAACCTGATCCAAGCACTTCCACTAGATATCATCCTATAGCTCTCCTTCTTTTTATGATTAAATTCCTTGAAAAAGCCATCTACAATCAATGTCTCTACTTTCTTACCTCTTATTCTTTGCAGTCTGGCTTCTGATCTCATAATTCAACAGAAATTACTCTCTTTGGTGATATCTTGGTGGTAATGGCCACATGGCATGACTTTTTCTTAATCCTCATTCTTCTTGACCTCTCTGCAGACTTCAAAACTATCCCTCACACTCTTCTCCTTGATATTCTTTTCTCTCTAGTTTTTTGAGACGCTGCTTTCTTTTGGTTCTCCTTCTAGTTCACTGACTGCTCCTTCTCATTCTCCTTGGTAAATCTTCAACTAGTTCATGCCTGCTAATTGTAGATGTCCCCAAAGGCTCTCTTAACCATCTTATTTTTCTATATTCACTTGGTGATTTCATTAGTGGATTCATTTTCTATCATCTATCGCTAGATGATTCTCAGATCTACTTATCCATCCCTAACTTTTCTCTTGTCTTCCCATCATACCTTTGTAATTTTCTGCCAGACATTTATAATTGGATGTAGGAGTGAAGAGTAGGAAGACCTGCTCATAAGAGATTGAATCAATCATCAATTAGCCTACTATGTGTCCGATGTTGTGCTAGATGCTCATTATATGTTAAATCCCTAAGAGTGATAGTCTCTGGCCTCCAATGGCTAACATTCTGAATGCATAGAAAAGATAGTTTAGAAATAAGTGTGGGATTACCCTTAGAAAGGAAAGAGACATTTCATCTTAGACACAAGAGGGAAGGACAGATTGTGTTAAGATATACAGACACTCATGCATAGAAGAGGAATTTTTTAAAGCAAACATTTGATGGCTCAATCTTTTTCATAAAATAGGAAGCATGATAATCTACTAAAAATGAAAACTGTGGTGCATTCTTGAGGAAGGTGGAAATGGTTTGGAATAGTTCTTTTGGAGCTTCAGCTAGAGAAGAGTAAAAGGATTGCCAAGTAGCCCTAAGAGAATAGCTGAGGCTAAATAGAATGAATTTATGCTGATCCCAACCAGTTTGGTCTTCTGACTTTTTCCAGTAATACTAGCCTACTTACAATGGAGTGAGCAAGAAGGTTACAAACTAATAAAAAAAACCAGGAATCAGAATTGTTGTTGTTCAGTTGTTTTAGCTTGACTCTTGGTGACCCCATTTGGGGTTTTCTTGGCAAAGATACTGCACTGGCTTGCCATTTCCTTCTCCAGCTCATTTTACAGATGAGGAACTGAGGCAAACAAAGTTAAGTGACTTGCCCAGGGTCACACAACTAATAAGTGTCTGAATCCAGATTTGAACTCATAAAGTTAAGTTTTCCTGACTCCACACACAGAATTCTATCAACTGTTTCACCCAGCTGCCTCCAGGAATCAGAATAGATAAAATAAATAATGAGAAAATTTTGTATAGCTTTGATTGAAGATATTAGGCAGTTGACTTGAATTCAGGAAAACCTGGGCTTAAATCCCTAATAATACTTAAAATCCTTAAATACTTAACTAGTTGTTTGAACTTGGGCAAGTCTTTTAACCTCTCTGGACCTCAGTTTCTTCGTCTATGAAATAAAGGAGTTAAACTCAAGAACTTCTTAGATCCTCTTCCCACTCTAAATTAATGAACTTAAAAATCCTCAGGTTTGAGACCTTTATTTTTAAGTTAAAAAAGTAAGACCTAGAGAAACTAAGTGACTTGTTCAGCATTACACTTCAGAAATCACCAGTTGAAAGCTAGATTATTGGTTGACATTAATGTGGAACAAGCTAAAAATTTAGTAAGAGCCATGTCTTCCACTGACCCCACCAAAGGGATTGAAGGATTTCAATATAAAACGGTCATGTCTACAATATGCTTCCTTGACATACATCCAGAGGATGACTTTGTATGGAATGGTCCCTGTGTTTTCTAAATAGATATTGCTTTAAATTTTGGCTCTGGAGTGAGGAAGACCTGAGTTCATATTTGACTTCAGGTATTTGCTAACTGGGTGATGCTGGGCAAAGCCCTTAGCCTCTTTTTGCTTCAGTTTCTTCATCTATAAAATGAGCAGAGAAATAGCTCCTACTTCCCATGCTTGTGGTGAGGATAAAGTGATATGATATTTATAAAGCATTATATAAATGTTAGCTAGTATTATTAGTATTGTTAATTTCATAGAACTCAGTGGAGCCAAGTGGATGGTGCCACTTTGTCCAGGTTGTTACTATTTGTATAGAGTACAATGAAATATTATATAGCATCTTACATTGCCTAATGCCATCTCTGGAAATGCAGTAACCACCAGTTTTTCCAGGCCAGTTAACACATAAGCATATCAGTGCTAAAACTGCATGCTCAAATTAAAAACATAATCGCATGTGTGGAGGGTGATGCTTTAATTCCTTATGTTAGTTTATGCCACTCATTAGCTAGCAAGAGCAATATCCTGCCTAATTAAAATCAAAAGCAATTACTTTCTTGTTTATAGCCTTAATTTTTAGAAGTGCAGTAAAATATATCTGGTCACTTCTCTCATTCCAGAAGCCCATTTAAAATGTCAAAATAACAGAAACCAGGACAATTTACACCAAGGAGCAGTTTCTCAACAACTGAGAACTTGGATAAAAAAGATGCTTTGTTCAAAGCCCAACCTTTCCCAGCTGTGCAGGAATAGCACAACCCAGGGAAAGGGCTGGCAGACTATTAGGTCCCAGAAAAGAGAAGGGCCGAAATCTAGTCTAGGCTCAACCGCAGAGCCACCAGGCGACCATGGGTAAGGGTCACAGGTACCTTTATTTTCCTCTCTATTGACCACTATTCTTTCATTCATTTAACATGGAGTCTATATGGAGAAGATATCATTTGAGCTGAGCCTAGAAGAGTAGGTAGGATTTCAATGGGTAGAGAGGGTGGGTAGAAGTAATGCTATGTGTAATCCCTTATAGATATGTTGCCATGGTTAAGGGTATGCCACTTATATCATCTGATTACTCTAGTTCCTTGCAAAGAATTAGGATATAATTATCTTGTACTAAAAAAAAATATGCAGAGTTGTTTAGCTGACCTAAGTTCACTTTCTTCAATATGAAACTAGTTGGAGGGAATCATTGTCAGTTTAAATGAGTTCAGAGGAGGTCTTAAGCCCTTATACGTAACTGGGATCTCACCTTTGGAGCACTTCTCTACTTACTGGAAGAAGCAGTTAATAGCAAATTTTAAATATATCCCTTCATTTCCATTTCCACTAGCATTTCATGGATTGTTGCAATAATCTCCTAACTAATTTCCTGCCTCTGGTGTCTACCCCCTCAAATTTACCTTGCACTTATCCGCCAGACTCATGACCCTGTTTTCTTTAATCACATTATTCTCCTGTTTAATACCTTTCTAAAATGCTCCATCTCCTACACAATGAAATCTATACTCATTAGCCTGGGATTCAGTGTTTCTCCATCCTATGGCTCCAACATATATTTTCAGTGTATCTGCCATCACTCTTTTCCAGTCCAGCTTGTCTGATCATTTATCAATGTTCTCTCTAAAATGTAGTTCCCAGAATGGAGTACAATATTACAGATATATTCTGATTAAGGCACAGGACAGTAGAACTATCACTTCCCTAATCTGAACACTGTACCTCTCTTAATGCAACCAGAGAAAATTTTGAATGCCCTATTATTCATTATTGATTTCCATTGACCTTTCGTTGTTATTCTCAGACACTTTTGAGACTCACTGTTGTTTAGACATATCTGGCCATCATGTTCTTACAAGTTGATTTTTTGGTCTATTTAAAAAATGCTATCAGGTTATTACTGACTTGTCTTTCTCCAAATCCACATAATTTGATATTTTGTGGCCTATATCTCTCCATCTTTTCCACAAGAATTACACTAGAGATGATTTCAAAAGCTTTGCTAAAAACCTGGGTAAACTATGCAGTGCTGATTCAATCTGACATTGTTTCCATCATGAATTGCTACTTCAGAAAGAAGAGTGTAGGAAAATATCTATGAAGGCAATTACAGAGAGTAGGTAGGGATTTAGTAACTTTCCCATCATGATACAATTATTAAGTGTCAAATTCAGAACTAGCCTCCAGGCCTTTGATTCTCAGGCTAATGTCCTTTAAACAATATCATGCTGCCTTTTCCACCTGGGTTTGAATTCAGGCTTTTTGTTGGTTACCAAGCATGTTACCAGAACAATCCACTTAACCTTGGAGAGCCTTTGTTTTCTCATCTATAAAATGGGGATAAAAATCATTGCAATACGTTTCTCACCAATCAATTGTTTGCATCAAATATGGTCATAATGATGGGTGCTTGGGTACATGTGCTTGGGTCCCAGTTATAACATCATATTTCTCTTTAAAAGTCACATTTCTCCGTAGCCTCAAAATACCATATCAGGCAGTTTCTCCCCAGCCCAGGGACACAGCCTGCCCCAGCAACAAGCATTATCTCCCTGATACAGCAGCAAGCTGCACCTATAGAACTTGCTAGTCTGAACCAGCTGTGTACTGACTGAACTAGTTGGGCACTGGGTCATAATGACATTTACTACTCATTGACCAATCATGTGTATCCTAGACTTGAACATATCTATACTCTCTTATGTTTATCTTGTCTAACAAGATATTGATGAAAGCAACCTGGTATTTCTGAGCCAACCCTGACAGTTGGTTGACTTAGTGATATTTCAGGCCTAAAACCACACCTCCAGGTAGCCTCCCCTTGGGCTATTTCCCAATGAATTCTGAGTAAAATACCTGTGAAGTAGATACAAAAAGTGCATGTTCCTTTAAGAATTGACCACTCCTTAATCACTCCCTAATCCCACCATGAAACACCTAGTTAGCCTATTTGGCACATGCTTTACTGTGGAATATCCTATATAAACTTTACCTGTACCCTTAAGAACTCTTGCCCACCGAAAAGTGTAATAAATCTTTACCTTGACCTCAATAATGCTTGGGTCCATGAATTTCTTCCAGGCAGCCTTCCCCTGGTACCCTGCTCTTTGTGGGAGTCTCACCTCTACCCACTTCCAGCCCTCATCAATAAGGCTACTGGAAAACTCCAAGAGTGTGCAAATGTCAATTAACATTTATATGAATGAACAATGAGAAATGTGTTATTTTAAAATAATTTTTAGCTTTTCAAAGTGATCTTATGATCTATCATCTCATTTTACATTCTCAATATCTCTGGGAAGTAGGTATGGAAAGGATCTTTGAATTCATTCTACATGTTGCTTGCCAAATAAATTGCCATGTGATCTCAGGGAAGTGATTTGATTTGATTTGTGGTTCAGTATTCTTTCTACCCTATTATGATATGTCTTTGTAGATATGAGTTTATGTATATACATGTGCATATGCATACACATGCTTATTGTGTACACACGTATATATGTATATGTATACCTGCGTATTTGTTTATATGTGCACATTTCATATATGTTCTTATGTGGTTTGAAATTTAATTATGACCAAATGCTGACTTTTATATCAGCTTTTTCCTAAGAGAAGGATCCCACATAAGGAAATTTGAGCTGGTAAAGCATATAGAAGTAACAGGCCCTTGAGAAGAAAGTAGAAAATCTCTTGAGTGTTAGACAAAAACAGATGCTATGTTGATGTGTATTCTCCAGGGGACCATCAGGTTAACTTTCTCTTGTGTGAGATTATTGCCCTAAAACTCCTACAATTTATTCCCTTGAGGACAAGTGAGGACTTTACTGATTATGAGATGAAATGTAGTCCCTATATCTCATGTTCCTGAAACATAGAGCAACAATTCCAGGTTATTTTATATTTAAAATTAATTGGCTTAAAAACCAGTTTCACCTAGCCACACCAGATCTCAAATTGTATTATAAGCAGCAATCATCAAAACCATTTGGTACTGGCTAAGAAGTAGAGGGGTAGATCAGTGGAGTAGGTTAAGTACACGAGACACAGTAGTCAATGACTACAGCAGTCTACTGTTTGATAAATCCAAGGATTCCAGCTTCTGGGATAAGAATTCCCTGTTTGACAAAACCCACTGGTGTGGTAGAATCTGGGCATAGACCAATGCCTGATACCATATATCAGAATAAAGTCCAAATGGGTACACAATCTAGGTATAAAGGCTGATACTATAAACAAACTAGGGGAGCAAAGAATAATTTATTTGTCAGATTTATGATGGAGGAAGTTATGACCAAACAAGAGATAGAGAACATTATGAAATGCAAAATGGATAACTTTGATAAGATTAGATTGAAAAGTTTTTGCACAAAGTTAATGAGACCAAGATTAGAAGCAGAAAACTGGGGATATTTTTACAACTAGTGTCTGTGATAAAGGCCTCATTTCTAAAAATATAGAGAACTGAGTCAAATTTATGAGACTACAAGCCATTCTCCAATTGATAAATGGACAAAAGATATGAACAGGCAGTTTTCAGAGGAAGAAATTAAAGCTATTTACAGTTACATGAAAAAATGCTCTCAGACTGGAGAGATGAAAATCAAAGCAACTCTGAGGTACTACATCACGCTATCAGATTGGCTAACATAGCAAAAAAGGAAAATGGTAAATGTTAGAGAAAATGTGGGAGAGTTGGAACACTAATTCATTGTTGGTGGAGTTGTGAGCTGATCCAACTATTCTGGAGAACAATTTGGAACTATGCTCAAAGGCCTATAAAAATGTGACATACCCACTGACCCAGCAATATCATGTCTAGGGCTGTATCCCAAAGAGATCATAAAAATGGAAAAAAGGACCCATATGTACAAAATTATTTATAGCAGCTTTGTTTGTGGTGACCCAGAACTGGAAATCAAGGGGAAGCTTATCAATTGGGGAATGGCTGAGCAAGTTGTGGTATATGAATGTAATGGAATACTATTGTGGTATAAGAAATGATGAACACGAAGACTTCAGAGAGGCCTGGAAAGACTTATATGAACTGATGTGTGAAGTGCGCAGAGCCAGGAGAACATTGTACACAGTAACAGCCATAGAGTGAGAGGACTGTTTTTGATAGACTTAGTCCTTCACAGCAATACAAGGAACTAAAATATTTCCAAAGGACTTATGATGCAAAATGCCATCCATATCCAGAGAAAGAACTATGGAGTCAGAACACAGAATGAAGTAGGCTATTTTCTGCTTTGTTATGTTTTGTTTTTTCTCATGGTTTCTCCCATTTGTTTTAATTCTTTGATGCAACATGACTAATGTGAAAATGTGTTTAATAGGAATGTATGTATCTAACCCATATAAGATTACATGTCCTTTTGGGGAGGGAGGGAAGAAGGGGAGAAAATTTGGAATTTATGGAAGTGGTTGTTGGAAAATGAAAACAAATAAATTAATAAATTTGAAAAAAAAGTTTCCCCTTTATCAACACTCTGACCAATCATCCCTTCAAGATTAATGATAAAGTATGCTGCCCACTTCTTGGTGGAAAGGGGATACACTAGAGGTAGAGTGTGAAACATGAATTTTTAAATTATATTTATTTGTCATAAGGAAAACCTGAGGGGGGGAAGAGTTTCTTTTAGTGGATAGTGACAGATATGTGGAAACAAAGGAAGAAAGAAGCATCAATAAAACACTGAAGAATCACACCTACCAGTGTGGTGACTTTGTTACTATCATATCAAATTTAATATAGATTAAAATAAGGCAAATGGCAATCCTCTTTTTTGCTAATATATTAAGTTTATTTGTTGTTATTCCGTTGTTTCAGTCTTGTCTAACTCTTCATGAATCTATTTGAGGTTATCTTTGTGAAGATCCTGGAGTGTTTTGTCATTTCCTTCTCCAGTTTATTTTACAGATAAGGAAACTGAGGCAAACAAGGTTAAGTGATTTTCCCAGGGTTAACACAGTTGGTAAGTGTCTGAGGCCAGATTTGAATTCATGAAGATGAGTCTTCCTGATTCCAAGGCCAGTGGTCTGTCCACTATGCCACCTACCTACCCCTTAAAATGTGCATATATGCATATGCATGTAAATGTATGTTTGTGTGCATGCGTGTGTGTGTATGTATATCTCTGTTTTGTTGTTCAATCATTTTTTCAGTAGCATCTGACTGCTCATGACCTCATTTGGGGTTTCCTTGGCAAAGATATTGGAGTTGTTTGCCATTTCCTTCTCCAGCTCATTTTACAGATGAAGAAACTGAGGCAAATAGGGTTAAGGGGCTTGCTCAAGGTCACACAGTTGCTAAGGTTTTGAGGTCAGATTTGAACTCAGGGAGATGTCTTCCTGACTCCAGGCTAGGTGCACTATCTACTGAGCCACCTAGCTGATTTTATATATATACATACATATATTTATATTTGTGTGCACATATGTGCATGTGTGTGCATATATGTCTCTCTATAATATATGCATATATACATGTGTATACATGTGTGCATACATGTACACACATCATGATATGGTAGAAAGAACACTGAACTGGACCAAAAGTCTATAAAAGTCTGTGTGTGTGTATACACCAAATAATATAGACATCAAATAATTTGCCATGTGATTTCAGGGAATTAATTTAATTTGATTTTTGATTTAATGCAGTATTTTTTCTACCATATCATAATATGTCTTTATATATATATGTGTGTGTGTGTGTGTGTGTGTGTGTGTGTGTGTGGTTTATATACACATATTTCATTTATGTATATACATCTACATAGTTTTTAATTTCATTATAACGAAGTGCTAGATTTTGTAGCTGTTTTTCTTATACGTGTGTACACATATAGGAAATATTTACATATATATGTAAATATACGTATATAGAAACACACATATATACTATAATTCTCTTTTTTGCACTCCTATATATATTGAAGTGTTCATATTTACTGATTATTAAGTTTATAATAAAAAGAAAATTTTTCAAAATTTAGGGGAATGGAAGAATGAATAATTGTCTTGATTCAGGCAACTTTTCACCATTTTGGACTTTAGTGATCACCCTGCAAAATAACTAAGGGAAATAGCTTCTGTTTTGTTTCATGGAAGATTTCTTCTCCACTGGGGAGGTGGGGAGGAGGTTGGGAGTGCATGGACTTCATGCATATTCCACAGCTATTTCTTCATGATCACAGATCACATATGTAAATAACCATAAAAGAATCAAATTCAACACAAATATGTGATGCAAAGCTTCATCTGCTTTCTCACTTTTGCTCAGTAAATGTTCTACTCTACTCCACATCATCCCAGTGATTTCTCTCTCTTTGAATCCTCAGCTATACTCCTGAACTACTAGGCTTGCTGCAAATGCCAGCTTCTTATTTCACTGAGACTGGTTATTCAAAGTGTCTCAGCATCAATGCCTCTAGTCTCCCCATTCAGATTAATCTCTCTACTTGGTTACTCTAATAACCTTCCCTCTTACTTTCTGTAGGACTTTGTTCTAACAGTCTTGATTTTGTGCATCTTCAGACACCTGCTCCCTACTGGCTCCTACTCAAGTTTTCCCAATCCTAAAAAACCTTCCTTTGACCCATCTAGAAACAACTAAGTGGATAGAGCACTGGGCTTGGATTCAGGAAGACTGAGTTCAAATTTGGCCTCAGATACTTCCTAGCTGTATGACCCTGGTTAAGTAAATCATTTAATATCCATTTGCCTCAGTTTCCTCAACTGTCAAATTGCGTTAATAAAAGCACCTACCTCACAGGGTTTTTTGTGAGGAACAAATGAGGTAATAATTCTAAAGCACTTAGCACAATGCCTGGCACATAGCAAGTACTTAATAAATGTTTTTTTCCTTCCTTCCATTTTAGGACCACACTGTTTCCTGACATTCCACTAATACCTCCATCCCAACACATTCAAAGCCAGCTGACTTTCTCCCTTTATTTTGCTCTTCTTTCTAAATGTATTATTTCTTCCAGGTTTAAAACCTTGAGATTCCTTTGGATTCCTTTTTCTTGGTCATCTCTCATATTCAATCAATTCACACATATTATCAATTCTACCCATCATGGTACAGCTTGCATTTTCCCCATCCTCTCTGTCCCCACTGTCACAAACCTAGTGCAAGGCAGCATTGCAATCCCTGACTGCTACAATATCCTCCTAAGAGATTTTCTGAACTTTATTCCCTCTCTCTCTCCTCACTCCAATCTATCTCCTATTCCAGATTTACCTCCTTTATGCATGGATCTGGTCACATCATTCATTGCTGAAAGAGTCTTTAGAATCTCTTATTTACTACATGAGTAAAATTCACACTTCTTTTTCTGGCATGCATTGCCATCCCCACCTTGTCCATCTAGGCTAATCTGATTTTATTCCTCTACACATGTTCTCTCCTCTAGGCTAAACTGAACAATTCTCCATACTCCAGCCACATTCATGCCTGTACTATTTTATTCCCTATGCCTCGTATGTTTTCATTTATCCTTTTTACTTCGTCCAAGAAATCTTCCCCTTTGAGTTTCAAATAGGAAAATAGAATTATAGTTCTAGGGCTAGAAGGGACTTCAGAGGCTATCTATATCAATTCCCCCCACCCCCAATTTTTCAAATGAGGAGACTAGGTTTCAAGGAGTTTAGATATGTCAAAGGTCAAAGAATGTCAAAGGTGGCATTTGAATACAGGTCCTATGACTCTAGGACCAGCCCTCTTTCTATTATATCATGTTGCTTCCCAAATGCTGTAGCACTTTGGGGTATTTTTTAAACCTACTTGTTTTGTATTGTGTATTAGTGGTCTTTTGCATATGTTTCCTCTTCACTTGAAACTACAAACTTTATGTAGGAATTTTTTTTTTATTGTTCTGGACCTATGACTTAGTGGGTGTATTTAACTCTCTCCTCTTATAAGGGTCATCAGCTCATCTGTAAGTCACTCAGTGAGATTTAGAACTGGGGTGGGTGTAAAGTGACTTGCCCAGGGTCACACAGTTAGAATGAGCCAGAGGCAGGACTAGAAACCTTGTATCCCTGACTCTATGATATGTTTTTTATCCCCTTCATCACACTGCCTCTGAAGACTGCATCTTATCTAGACGCTATTATTTCTCAGTCCTAGGCCAATGCTCAACTCCCAGGAAATACTTAATAAATATTTGCTGAATGGAGCTAGGAAAGGCGCACCTAATTTTAAGCAGTCATTTGAAGCAAATTTCATGAAGTCCAATTCAAGGAAGAAATCAATCAAAATTGATTCGATTCAATAAATTCTGTATAAGGAGCTGGAGACAGAAAATTATTTTAAAAAAATTAAAAAGTCTCTGTTCTTAGGAAGCATATATTCTATTGGGGAATAATATACATTTAGGTAAATATATGTGAAATATAAACAAAGTAAGCAAAAGAGTCAGAGAGGAGTGGGGGAATCAGAAAAGGTCAACACCTGATTTTTAAAAAGAATTTAGAAATTGAAAGAGGCTGAGGTGAGGAGCTAGACTATTCTAGGCATGAAACACGGCTGGTATGAAGGCACAAAGACAGGAAATGGACTGTCATGTACAGGGAACAGTTAGACCAATTTGTCTGGAATACATTATGCCTGCAAGAGAGTAATGTGAAATCAATCTGACAAGAAAGGTTGAAACCAGATTATGAAGATTTTTAGGTTGCCAAAAGGAAGAGCCTATATTTTACCCTGGAATTAATAGGAAACATTTCTTGAGCAAGAGGTTGACATGAAGAGATCAGTGATTTAGGAATCTGTCTTCTATGTGGAAGATAGAGTGAAGAAGGAAGACACAGGTAGTCAGGATACCAATATGAAAGTTATGGCAGCAGTCTTGGGAAGTGGTAATGAGGTTCTGGACAACTAGGTGCTATAAGAGATAGAGAGCTGGGCTTGAAGTCAGGAAGACTCATCTTTGTGAGTTCCAATATGGCCTGGGCAAGTCACTTAACTCTTTTTGGGCTAGAGAAGAAAATGACAAACCACTCCATTATCTGTGCCAAGAGAACCCCAAATGGGGTCAGGAAGAGTCAGACATGACTGAAAAATGACTAGAACAAAAATAACAACAGTGGGAGTCTGAATTAGGATTGTGGCTATGTGAATGAAGCCAAGGAAACAAATGAGAGAGATGATATAGAGACAGAATTAAAAGTATTTGACAACTTCTTGACAGTGTATGGAATTGGAAAGAAAGAAAGAAAGAAAGAAAGGGAGGGAGGGAGGGAGGAAGGAAGGAAGGAAGGAAGGAAGGAAGGAAGGAAGGAAGAAAAAAAAAGAAAGAAAGGAGAAATCAAATCAACCTCCAGATAAATGATGAAGCCTTCCTTTTATGTTGACCTTTCCTCTGGAAATATTCTTAAGAGGTGGGGGCTGGCTAAACACGTGAGGAAGATGAGAGGGGGCTTTCTTATATGCTTTCAGTGTTCACAGAGCCAGATTTTAGACCCAGTTAAGTTTACTGCTCCTATATCCGTAACTCAAGTGTCCATGTGTCTCTCAAATAAACTTGTAGGGTTTTAAAATTTTATGATGCCTCTTAAAAAAAACAGGCTGTTAATCTCCCCAATACCACCTCCCTTCTAACACCACCACTGCCACTACCATGAGAAAAAGGAACACTAGCTTATAACTTCTGAGAACTGCTTGCCTGTCATACCTTGAAGAGTTACCCCTCAGCATTCAATAAGGTGTTTCACTTTACTTCAGCTGAATTGTTGCAAACACTGAGTCCTTTGAATGTGTGGCTGCAAATTAATTCCATAAATACAATCTAAACCAAGGATGCAGATTGCCGTCTTCCTCAGGTCAGCCAAACTGAAGGCCAAGAGATGCTTCCGGCCCTTGGACTGAAAATATTCCATCTTGGTTTCCAGCAACATCAAAGCTTCTTGCTCTTACCAATCTCCACGAGTTTTATATAGAAAAAGGCTCAGCACTTAGATGGTTCAGTGGTATCTTCAATAGAACTGCTTTTCTACAATGGTACATATTGCAACTCTTTACAACGTTTTGGTCATGTCCTCCCATAAATCCTCCATGGGATTGAGGGTGGGGGAAAGAGTTCAACCAGTGTGCTTGAAAAGCTTTAATTTCATGTAACATAGGTACCAGTAATAGTATGTGAAAATTTTATGTGAAAATGTCTATTACGCAATATCCCAGTTTGCATGAGACTTCAGAAATAATCTTCCCCATGTCCTAACTTCCTAGTTCATATCTCATTCATAATATTCTCATTAAATGTTTATTATTTTGATTCATTGTGTCCATCACCATAAAGCCTTACACAGACCACATTAGTGCTGTGGTTTTGGCCTCCTACTGCTATTGCCAGATTCACTGTTTCAGAATCTATGAACTCCCTGGAACTCAGTCTTTACAGAATACATCCTACACCTAATTTATACAATTTTGGCTGAATCTACGTGTCATTATAAGTCTGTTTTATATAAATAACCATTTTGAGTACTGCTAATGGCATCCAAACTGCCGGTATCTTGGAGCGTGCTAGATGGCAGGTACTAGCTGCTTAAGCTGACATGATTTTAGAGAAGGAAGAGCCAAAAATTTGTTTCAATTCTCTAGGTCACCATACCTGGACTTGATTTCCTTGGGTAGCTTGACTGATTTTTTTTTCTCGCTCCTTTTGGTTAAATGGAGATTGACAGAGGGGCAGGTCTTTCTGGAAACTACCTGGCTAAGAATGGGGTTGAGGTGAAAAAATTTTGCTCATGGGATCTCTCTTTAATAATTACAACTAATACTTACATCCTTATTTTACAGATGAGAAAACTAAATCTGAGAAAAATAAGTGACTTACACAGTTAAATATATAGTATGTCTCAAGCAGGATTCAAATCCAGGTCTTCCTGTTTGCAAGTCCAATACATTATCCTCTTCTACACTGTCTCATTCAATCTTTTTTATTTCCACAGTGCCTGGAGGTGGTTAAATAGATCTTAAACCTTTATATATGTTTTTATCAGATTTGTGGAATGTATGTTTTGGGAGGGACTTTAACATCCAACTCAATCACTCTACAAATGAGGGAGCAAAGAGATTATATAACTTTACAGAGGTCACGTAGATATCTAGTTGCATATTTGGGAGAAGAATAAATCTCTCAACTTAGCTTGTTGGTGGAATGATGGTGAAGAAAGGTATTTTCCATTCATTCCCTTCTTCCATCTTCTTAGACACAACACTGTAGGGATCTGAAGAAATAATCTTTTCAATAAGAATGCATGTGCAAACTTTAAAAAAATTCCTTTCCTTTTCTATGTGCTGGAAACTTTAAGTTCAATATCAAGCATGTAATAAGTGCCCACTCCTGGCATATAGATACTCTACGAGCCCTTGAATTTCTAGAATTTTAATAAAATCACATTTGCAATCTTGACTGTCCACTATAATATGGTTGCTCCCTCTTTGATCATTGGGCTGTCAATGAACGTAAGAGTGAAGTTCTGTGTTTGAATTCAGAAAACAATGGACCTGATTTTTAATACAGTTTCTGTTTTCCTTTTAATGGCATTGATACTCTCAACATGGATATAGTATCCATCTCAAAAAGAGTTCAGGTTGATTAATAACTGTAATTACTTCCTTATATACCTCAATATTCCCAAGAGGATGGAGGAAAGCTAATGCTAACAGTCCTATTTTAAAGTTTAAAAAGTGATGTTCAGGGATGGGGGAGTCAACATAATAACTACTAACCCAGTCATTATAAAGTAACCTCATTGCAGGGAGCCCCTTTCTTCCCACCGTGATGCCAGTCAGATAAATTGTTCCATTTGGGTGACCTTTACAGACCCTATGTATTTTTTCTTTTCTGGGCATTTCTGTGTCTTTTATTAATATTTCTTTTTGGAATATAATACATTCAAGTTCCTGACAAATCTTGCCATATTTATTTAGGGATTTGGTAGTAAAAGAAAAATGATCTTCTTAGTTCCTAGGCTAACTTTGCCTTTTCACTTCCTTCAACCAAAACAAAAAAACCCAGAAAAATAAACTAATAAATGTGTGTGAAATTGAAGAGATAGCAGGATGTAATGGTTCCAAAGTCTTAGGACCTAGGATTAAGCCTCACTATGTATGCCCTGTGTAATTACACCCTAGATGAAACATTTTAATTTCTCAAGACTCTAAGGTCCCTTCCAATATTATTCCTCTGATGCTCCATGGGACCCACAGAGATTCTCCTAACAAACCATAGTTATTTGGTCCTCCACAAATCCCTTCCCCTATCCAAATCCAAATAATCCACAAGATGGAGATCAGTTGACCTTTATTCCATGAGCATTTCTCTGATGCATTTGCTTTTGAGGCAATTGATCTTTCCATAGTTACCTATTTTGATATGTGGGATAATATTTTGTGCTTGGAGTTGAGCAGACCTATGTTCAGACTTTTAATAACTGTGTGAACTTACACATCATTCAAATTTTCTGAAGCTCTCTTTCTTCATCAGCAAAATACCTGTACTGTTTATCTCATAGGAACTAGGATATTTTGCAACTTTGAAGTACTGTCAGTCTTGTTTTTTTCTTTATCAGATTATAGGATTTAGAACTGAAAAGGGAACTTAGAAATCATCTATGCCAACTCTTTAATTTTAAAAATGAGAAACTGAGGCTCAAGAAGGTAGAATCTCTTGCCAAAATCAGTGTAGTAGTAGGTGTCAATTCTATGTCAAAATCATAGAATATTTGAATTGGAAGGAACCCCAAAGGTCAATTAGTCTAACCCATTCTTGAACAGGAATCTCTATGACATCATGGAAATGTGACCACTTAACTTCCACCTGAAGACCTCCATTGATAAGGAAACCAGTACCTCACAGACTTGAGAACATGATGGCCAGTAAATATTTGTGGAAGCATATTTAACTGGTTGGCCCCTGAGAACAGTACCAGGAATAATGGATGGAAAATGGAAAGACTAAAATATTGATTGGATAAAAGGAAGAACTTACAATAATTAAAGCTATTCAAAAGCTGAATAAGTTGTCTTGGAAAACAGTACTTTTTAAATAGAATGTTAGAAAAGTTAGCTATAATAGACCTCTGAAGAAAATTGAATGGGGATAGAAAGGAATATACCTTTTCCTCAGTAGTACATGGCACCTGCACAAAGAATGACCATGTATTAAGGCATATAAACCTCATAATCAAATGCAAAAAACCAGAAATATTAAATGTATTATTCTTAGGTCATATTACAATAAAAAACACATCCAATAAGACCTGTAGAAATATAGACTAAAACTTATTTGGAACCTAAATAACCTAATTTTCAGGAATGAGATGGAGCAGCTATGTAGTGTAGTTAGATGGAACACAGGACTTGAAGTCAGGAAGACTCATCTTCATGAGTTCAAATCTAACCTCAGAAACTCATTATATGTATGACCCTGGATAAGTCACTTAACTGAATTTATCTCAATTTCCTTATTTATAAAATGGGCTGGAGAAAGAAATGGCAAACCTTTCTAGTACCTTTGCCAATAAAACTCCAAATGGTGTCACAAAGAGTGAGACACAACTGAAATAACTGAACAATAGCAACAAAAGAATGACTTAGGGTAAAAGAACAAATCATAGAAATGATTGATAATTTCATTGCATAGAATGACAGCAATGAGACAAAATACCAAAGTTTATGGGATATAGCTAAAGCAGTACTTAGGGGAAAATTTATATCTCTAAATGCTTATGACAATAAAATAGAGAAGGAAGTGGGTGGAGCCAAGATGGTAGAATAGAAGGACTGACCTGTAGAAGGTCTCCCCCCACAGTTCATAAAATACCTGTAAAAAATTACTCTAACAAATTCTAGAGCAACAGACAATTCTACCTAAATTAATTCACTTATACATATGGAAAAAATGATCTAAATCACTATTGATTAGAAAGATGCAAATCACAACAACTCTGAGAAACCACATCATACCCATCAGATTGGCGAACAGGAAGATGATAAATGTTGGAAAAGATGTGGGAAAGTTGTAACACTAATTCATTGTTGGTGGAGCTATGAGCTGATCCAACCATCTTGGAGAGCAATTTGGAACTATGACCAAAGGGCTACAAAAATGTGCATACCCTTTGACCCAGCAACATCATTTCTATGACTGTATCCCTAAGAGATCATAAAAATGGGAAAGGATTTCACATGCACAAAAATATTTATAGCCATACTCTTGTGGTGGCCAAAAACTGGAAATCAAGGGGATGCCCATCAATTGGGGAATGGCTGAATAACTTATGGTATATGAATGTAATGGAATACTATTGTGCTATAAGAAATGATGAACAGGAAGACGTCAGAGAGGCTTGGAAAATCATATGATCTGATGATGAGCGAAAGGAGCAGAACCAGAAATTTGTACACAACAGCAACCACAGTGTGTGAGGATTTTTTCTTGTAGACTTAAATTTCATTGCAATACAAAGACTTAAAAAATCCCCAATGGTCTTTTAAGGCAAAATGCCTGCCACATCCAGAGAAAGAACTATGTAATTCAATCACAGAATGTAGCAGATCATTCTCTTTTGTATTATGTTTTGTTTTGTTGTGTGATTTCTCCCATTCATTTTAATTCTTCTATCCAACACGACTATGGTGAAAATTTAATAAGAATGTATGTGTAGAACCTATATAAAATTGTATGGCATCTCGAGGAGGGAGGGGAGAGGGAGGGGGGAAAGAAGGGGGAGGGAGGGAAAAAAGAATCTAAGTTATATGGTAGGTATTTTAGAACACTGAAAAGAAATTAAAACAGTAAGAATGTATGTAAGAACCAATATAAGATTACTTGTCAACTTGGGGAGTGAAGGGGAGAAAATTTAAGAATTATGGAAGTGATTGTTGAAAACTCAAAACACATAAATTAATTTTAAAAAAAGAAAATAAAAAAGAAAATGGAAAAAACAATAACAAAAAGAAAAAGGCCTTATTTCTCAAATATACAGAGAACCAAGTCAAATCTATAAGAATATGAGTCATTCACCAATTGATAAATGGTCAAAGGATGTGAATAGGCAGTTTTCAACAGAAAAAATCAAAGTTATCAATGGTCACATAAAAATGCTCTAAATTACTATTGATCAGAAAAAATCAAATTAAAACAACTCTGAGATGCCACCTCACACCTACCAGATTGGCTAATATAACAGAAAAATTGACAAATATTGGGGAAGATGTGGGAAAACTGGAACACATGCCTTGCTGGTGGAGTTGTGAACTGATCCAACTACGCTGGAGAGCAATTTGGAACCATGCCCTAATGTGCACACCCTTTGACCCAGCAATACAACTTTTAGGTCTATATCCCAAAGAGCAAATGTGATTAAGGCAACTCATCTGTGTAGTGAGGCAGCCCTGCACCTGGTCAAATCTGGAAACCAGAACACACAAGTTAGGGATTCCTGGAACAAAGTTGCTCATTCATTTAACTACACACCAATAGAAGATATGTTGTCCCACCAATTGAAGCAACATGTCATCGATGGGAAAAAAAGTCATCATTCAAAACCCCACAGACAAGCAGAGGAAGACCCATAAATGCCCATGAAGTCTATGCTGTGAATGTTCTTGTGAATTTGGGAGAGGGAAAGGCCAAGAATGCAAAACAGAAAACTATCATCTATAAACAAGATCCTTCAAAACAGTATGGAGTGAAAATGAAAACTTCCTGAGCTTTTCTTAGCAAGGTAGAAAGGTGATTTGATGCCATACCATTCACGCGCAGGGCATTTGAAGACAAAAAAAGCCCAGATGGGTCTGGTGGAAGGTACTAAACATGAGCCAATACAACCATTCAGTGTTCAGTATGAAAAGGATGGTAAGTTTGTCCACTTCAAATTCACATTACTCTTCATGCCCAAAGGTCTCATGCAGATGATTAGTGTGCTGTGCAAATCTGAGCTAGAGGTCCAGAATATAGAGCTAAAGTTACTCCTTTGGAGTTCAGCCAGTCAGAAGACCCAGAAAAAGGAAAAAAAAGAAGTCCTCCAAGACTGCAGAGAATGCTACCACTGGGGAAACAGAGGAAGAAAATGAAACAGGGAACTGAGATGGTTTCCATCTCCCTAGCCCAGTACTCTTCCCTATTTCCCCTCCTACTATACCTTGGGCTCTACAAACAGTGGTTCATCTTTTCCACCCAGGAACACTGGCACAGCAAGGAACCTCTCCCCTCATCCCAGTCCCTACAACCAACCCTCCTTCCAATGACTATCAGCTCTGACTGACTCTGGCCTTGGGAGACTACAACTCCTGGCCATAGTAGACAGATAAAAAGGAACTAAATAATAAAATGAGGAGTCAAAACCTGAAAAAAAATTAAAAAACAAAAAAGGACAATGCTCTATATGTACAAAAAAAAATTCCTAGCAATTCTTTTTTGTGGTGGCTAAGAATTGGAAATTGAGACAATGACAATTGATTGGAAAATGGCTAAACAAGTTACGTATTTATGATTCTGATGGAATACTACTGTGCTATAAGACATGACAAGCAGCATAGTCTCAGAAAAACCTGCAAAGACTTAGATGAACTGATGCAAAGTGAAGCAAACAGAAGCAAGAGAACAGTGAACACAGTAGTAGCAATGCTGCACCTGATCAACTGTGAATGACTTAGCTATTCTCAGAAATGCAACAATAAAAGTCAATTGAGAAGGATTCATGATGAAGTATGCTATCCAACTCAGGATAAAGAACTGGTCAGCAAATTAGTAAAACTAGTAAAAAGAGAGATATTTTGTGTGTAAGGAAGCCTTTTGGAAGGTCCAGAAATCACAGCACTACGGATCCCCATCCATTCCACCTACAAAAGGCCTAACTGGGCATTTTTGTAAGTGATGACTGAGAAACAGCTAAATATTCATTTGCCTGGAATCATAAAGTTCAGCCTAGTTTGATATTCCTTGATGGTAATGCTTAAATTTCATTTGTCGGAATAATGAATCAATTATATTTATATATATATTTGTGTATGTATCGTTGTATATGTGTCTACGTCCTTGTGTGTGGATATATATGTGTGTATATATATTGTGGATAAGTAGATGAATATGTATATTATGTATATTGTGTGTATGTGTGTTTATATATATAGGTACAAATGTATGTATATGTATTGTGCATATGTATATGAGAATGTGTATATATGTATTATGTATATATGTTTGTGTGAATGTAGATATATATGTGTGTCATGTATGTGTATATGTATGTTACATATGTTTCTATGTATATCTGTGTATGTACATTTGTGTATCTGTGTGTGCATGTATATATATGTATGAACATTGTGTATATGTATTTCTGTGTGTGTATATATGTGTATATGTGTATAGGTATTGCTCATATGTATATGAGTATGCATGTATGTGCATATATCTTGTGTGTGTATGTGTTTATACTTGTATGTATTGCATAAACAAATTCGAGCTCTTGGCCTGTGGGATATTATAACAAAAAATATAACCCAAATAGAGTCCAGTCAGTAGCAAAAAAGGCCAGATGGCTTCTGGGCTCTTTATATATCAGGTTCCTCTGGGCTTTTCTCCCTCCCTTCTTCTTCAGGATAGACTCAAGATCTTCAAGATAACTTACTTAAGGAAATCACCAATTGGCCAGAACACCTGGCTCTGGAGTGCCTTGTACAATATTTTCAGTGGGCTTGGCCCAGATAGAGAAAGTGATAAAGAGAGGTTAGGAGCCAGTTTACCTTAGTTCAGTTTTGGCTCTGTTCTCTTCCTTTCTCTGTGGGGAAAACTGTGAGAATAAATTAGATAATGTCTGGAATAAAACTGATCTCAAGGTTCTTTCTGTTTTCTTCAATTGGCTTTTTTAATATTCACAGTGGATTGGAAAAGAAAAAAAAAGAAAGTGTGGGGAGAGGGTAGATGACCTTTTTAGGATGAAAAACATGTCCAAGAGCCCACTTACAAAATGTTGATGCTTAATGTTGCTGTCGCTAGATAGAAGTAGGCTGCCTCTGGGAGTGTGGTGCGTGAGACCCTTGCAGAGCATTCTTCTGAATCACACAGCAAAGCAGGCAAAGGCTTGGCACTCATCAGGTCAAGTAAGAGCTTTGCTTGCGGGATTTTCAAGCAGATCATCTGGCAGGGAATGAACAACTGGCTTCTGAAGGAGGAGGATGCTAAGTACAAATTAACACTATAACCTTGATTGGCAGCCTAGATGGTACAGCCAAAAAAAAAGGAGATTCATCAGTTCATCAGGGATTGATCATAGTTGCATTTAATAACTCCTTCAATTTCAAAATCACTATCCCACTGCTTGTCCTACTCTACTAATCTCTTGGAAGAAGGGAGTTCAGGTTGTAAAGTAGTCCAAAAATCCTGGAAACAACATGGAACTATACTGAAAAAGTTACTCAACTCTCTATATCCTTTGACCCAGCAATGTCACCAGTAGGCATTTAAATTAGAAGTCAAAGACCAAGAAAAAGATTCATATGCACAAAATTTTTTATAACAACTCTTTTAATAGTAGCAAAATAATATATGGAAACAAAATGAGTGCCCTTCAATTGAAGAATGGTGAACTAATTTTGATATATGAATATAATGGAATAAGCTTGCCCTATAAGAAATGAGGAAAGGGATAGATTAGGGGAACCTGAGAAGATATATGAATTGACTCAGAGTAAACAGAGCAGAATCACTTAAACAATTGATGCAATGACTACAATAAGATAAAGAAAATCAACTTTGGAAGATGTGAGAACTCTTATCAATCATGATCCCAGAAGCTGCTGATAAAGCAGGCTTCCAACCTCTTGGCAGAAGTGATGGGCTGGAGGTACAGAATGAGATATGCATTTTCAGGCACAACCAATGTGTGAATTTGTTTTTCGCAATTATACTTGTTTGTTACAGGGAAAGGCTTGTAGCCCTTTTGGGGCTGAGGGAGACTGGGGGATTAGTGGAGTACAGTAAGAGTAGAAGAAAAGGAAAAAAAAGACAGCCCATGCAATAAATGCACAGACGAGAGCAGAATAAAGTTCAGAGAGTTCAGAAAAGCAGGGAAGTACTGGTACTACCACATTTTTACATATAAAAAGATTAATATTAATATAAAATATTTCATTCATAAATCTAATATATACTTTATATATAAAACAAGATTATACAATTGATTGATGTGTCATATGCAATCCTTTATTTCTGTTCTTTGCATATGGAAGTGATTGTATGTGTTAATATTTGTTTAATTAATATTTTTAAATGAAAGTTAAAAGGGGGAGGGAAATCAGGACTGTTTAGTCCCTGAAGTCTCTGGCTCTCTACATAATTAACAGCCCTCTTTTGGAGGAAGTTAAGTGAATAGAGAGAGCGCTTGACCTGGAATGAGGAAGATCTGAATTCTAAGCCTGTCTCAGTCACTCATTAGCTGCATGACTCTTGGAAAGTCACTTGACTTTTCAAGCCTCAGTTTCCCCATCTGTAAAATAGTACCTACCTCATGGCCTTATGGGGAATATCAAATTAATAATGTATGGAAAATGCTTTGCAAATCTCATATGAATGCTAGCTGTTGTCAATACATGTTTCACTAGAGCTCAGTATTTTCCCATCCTCCTGGAGAGATAGAATATACCTTTCCCAAATAGAGGCTAGGTGTCAGTTTTTATAAATTTGGAGGAAATAATGTCCAAACTTGTGTTAGAGTCATTATCTCTAGCTAGATGTTAAACTAGAGGCTAAAGAATTCCTAGGGAGGAAAGAGTTAGCCCCTGTCCCTATTTGGATTCTTTGCTCCCTGCACTTGAAGCAATCACCTCCCTCCCTTCCAACCCCCATTTGACTGGCTGCCAGCTGCAAACCTCAGGGGTCCTTCTGATCACTTGGTGTGTGTCAGGCTTCTACACTTCGGGGCATGTTTTGTTTTAGCAGCCCAACCCAACCCTATTGTAGCCTGCCTCTGCAGATACCAATTTTAAGCTTTTTAATCCAAATTTCAGCTGCCCAGAAACATACCTTCCATTTATAACTTTGTTGCTATGTAATTAAATGCCCCCTACAACTCTTTTTGAGCAAAAGTAGTGTTTTCAGAGGATCGATTAATGACATTAGGTGAGGTTTGCCCGAATTTCTCAACTATTTCTAGTCTCTTTCCTGGTATCTGGCCTCTCTTGCTTCCCTTTTTCTTTCCTGAGTTTTATAAAGTCGTGGATTTTTTTCTTTTTGAGTTCCAGGTCTTACCTATGAGGCCTGGGTGGGGTGGGAGGAGTCAAGAGTAGGGAAAAAGAGTGATTTCTTTTTAAAGTTCATTTTCTCTTCTTTTGGAAAGACAGCAGAGCTCTGAGGTCTCCAAGGAATACAATTATCAGAAAGAAGGTGAACTCATTTTGGCCTCCAGAGAGAAAACAAGGATGAAATAGAGACAAGAGAGGCAAAACTGAATGAGACAACCCACTTTACGACTGTTTGTGGAATCTGCCAGCAGAGTCGTCAGCTGGGTACCAGCTGACCCCAGAAAACAGAAGTTTCTGCCATGAGGAGATGCCATGGAGAGTTTTCCACTGTGCATGCCAAGGAGTGCTGCTTTTCCTTAACAATTCTGTTTGCTTTAGGCTGTTTGTACCAAACTACTTCTCAGCTGGAGACAAAAGCCTGTATTTATGAGAGCTAAAATAACACTGCTTTGTACTTTACAAATGTGCTATTTGCTTAAGATCTCAAAGCGTACTGTCCATAGCCGTGAGGACAGAGTAAAAATGATCTTTAACTTCCCCATGCCTCCTCTGGGTCTACATGATGTGTGATTGTCCCTCCTCTTTCTCTCCCCCCTTTCTCCTTCTCCCTTTCACTTTTCTATGTTAGTTGCTCTGAGAATAAAGTTAGAAAATGAATATGAATGTACTTTATATGTTGTAAAAGTATAGATATAAATGTAAAGTTATCAAATATAAGTGTACAGATTACTACCTGACAAATGCACCTATGTAATAGACACGAACAGAAGTGCGAAGCAAGGGCATGTAATGGAGGATGAATATAAAGTCATGGCATGGTCCTGTAAGCATGGTGTCAGAAGAAGGTCAAGCTCATAATAACCCTAAAATGACAGGGGGAAATAGGAAGGTCAAAGAGGACACAAGAGTGTTGCTTGATTGGATGGAATGGTGATGACAGACAACAGAAAAAAGGAAGAACTACTCAATTCCTTTTCTATTGGATTTCTCTGTCCAGGAGAATGCTTGTAAATGGACAGAAAAGGAATGGCTAATAGATTGTTAAAATAAAAGATAAGAAGGAAGATAAGAAGAAAACATCTTGCTATCCTATATGAGTTCAGATCACTTTTCCCAGATGAACTTCATCAATGTAATGAAAGAAATGGTGATATAATTGCTAAATCATCTTTGAAAGTTCATCAAGAATAGTAAGCTGATATAAATTTTGAAAAGGGCAAATGCCCCTATTTTCATAAAAGGGAAAATAATAGAATCTGAAAACTGTAAAAGAATGAGCTTCACTTTGGGTGCTTGCCGAATTCTAGAATGTATTATTAAAGGGATGTTTAGTGAACATTTAGAAAAGGAAGTAGAGATCACAAAGAGCCAATAACAACAGGTAACACCAACCTAAACTCACTTTTTTCTTTTACAGAGTTCCACAGGTTTGACAGTGGTCATAAGGGACCACTACACATATACTTTACCGAGATTTTTTTTAAAACCCACCGGAGAAATATTTTATCCTGTTTTAGCAAAGATGGAGAGATGAGGGTTAGATGGTTAGCTGAATTTAGATCTGCCTGATTTTCCCAAAGATTAATCATTAATGGTTCAACATCAGCTTGGAAAGAGGGACTCACTGGGGTACTCCAGAAATATATATTTCTCCCTTTGCTGTTTAATATTCTTGTCAATACCTTGGATCAACACAAAAACATAATATGTTTTCAGATGAAACAAAACAGAAGGGATAACACATATTGAATGGCAAAATCACTCAGATAAATCAAGAAAAAATAAAATTTTGGACAGAATCTAATAGGATTAAATTTAAGAGGAGTGAATATAAAGTCCAACACCTGGATTCAAAAAGGTCATCTCCACTGTCTAAGATGTGACTAGGTAAAGTAGTAGATAAAGCCTTAGAGTTAATTTGAATTCAAATCCAACTTCAGACACTTACTAACTGTATGACCCTGGCTAAGTCACTTAAACCTGTTTGTTTCAGTTTCCTCATCTATAAAACGAGCTGGAGAGGAAAATGGCAAATGAGTCCAGTATTGTTGCCAAGAATAAAATAAATGGGGTCATGAAGAGTCAGACATGACTGAAACAGCTCAAGAACAAAAAGACAGCACTTATCTGGATGATTTAGAGTTTCTGATGGACCACGAGGTCAGTAGGATGATGAAGACAGTAAGTCAACAGAGTGTTGTAGCAGTTCAAATATTAAGAATTTTAGGCAGCACTGGGCAGCAGATCACTCAGGGTTATGTGGATGATAATCCCTCTGTACTCTGCTCTAGTCAGACCATAACTGGTGCATTGTGTTCATTTCTATGTGATACATTTCAGAAAGAACTTTGCTAAGCTGGACAGGGTGCACAGGAAGACAACCAAGAAGCTGAAACCCTTGAGTTTGTGCCAGAGGAGAATCAGTTGAAGAAACCAAGGATGTTTAGCTTGGAGGATACCCAGTGGGAACATGATGGTTCTCTCCAAGCATTTGTCGACTGTCATGTGGACAAGACACAGATACAAAGTCCTACTCTGATGCTTCATCATGGTGTAGAGGTGACTTAACATTCTCAGAGGCTAAAGGTATACACATTAACATCATTAGGATTACATACAGAATTTTACCTGATGTTAATAGTCTGTATGAGGAGCTGATGAGAGCTAAAAACTGCCTTAGTCAGCAAGCTTTTAAAATACTTTCCAAAAGGAGAGATGACATTCAATAGCAGCCTAGCTTTAGAACATCAGCTTCTTAAAACACCAACCTTACAGAGAAGGATACTGGATGAGTATGAGCAATGGAATAATGCAGTGAGGAGTAGACGGAAAAAACTAGCTTAATGAAATTCTGGTGAGGGATCTTAAGCACATTTGGGGATGAAACTGAAAGGAAAACAGATACACATAAGAAGGAAAAGAGGTGCAAAGACTGTATAACAATTTTTTTCAAGCATCAAGAATAGGGGAGCCACAGAATCTGTACCCTAAAATCACAGTCTTGAATTATCATTGCTTATTGAAAAAGTGGAAATGGAGAGAACTGAAGAGAATGAAGACAGGAAAAGTAGTTAAATTAGACCAAATATTTGCAAAGTAAGTAAGTACGTGCAAGTCAGTTTTAGGAGACTTGAGGAAAGGCATCTATGTGACTCAGTGGATAAAGTCCTAGACCTGGAGTCAGAAAGACCTGAGTTCAAATTCCACTTTAGACACTTACAAGCTGTGACACACACAGTCAGCCTTACTCCCAAACAGAAGCCTCAGAAAAGGTGCAGCAATGGTCTGGTCAAGTGAATTGGAAAGAAATTCTTTTCTTATTAACAAAGTAGGACTGTATTAATTCAAATAGGGTTTGTCCACTGGAAAGACTGGTCCTGGGGCACTCCCACTTTTTTTCAAACCTAGCAATCAAGTTTAGAATTTGTTAGGTATGACGCTACTTCCAAAAAAGCTACAAAGGATCTAGCAAATAATCATCTGTGTGTGCCCTGACTAGATTGAAGTAGGAAACCTTCAGAAAACAAAGGTCTCCCAGGCTTCTCTTTTCCTATGTGTCAGAGTTGTTGCAAGGAACATTTCTCTTCATTTTCTATTTGGTTTCTTCCTGGTGGACTGAGGGCAAAATGTGTGTGTGTGTGTGTGTGTGTGTGTGTGTGTGTGTGTGTGTGTGTGTGTGATAGTTACTTATTATGGTAGGCCCACTTGAACCCACAAGAAATAATTAAATTCCTCATTATTTAAAGGAATGCCTATATGCTTTATTCTACTGGGATTGCTGTTAAGAACAATAAATTTGTAAAAGTCATTTTTGTATGTATTGTATTTTAGACATCTCTCTCCCCCAAAATTTATGTATTTGCCAATCCTAATTAAATAGTTGTCTCTTTCTCTCTCTCCCTCTATCATAAAACTGTCTGTTTTTTTCCACTGGAGTTTACCCAAGCAAGTATTCTATCTATGATCCATTATCTTAAAAATATTTACTTACTGTTCCTTCTCTGGAGAGTTTAGGTCTTAACAGATGAAGAACCTAGTGGGTTCTCCTCTTTCTTCTTTTTTCTAATTCTTCCTTTTTTCTTGAATACGTATCTCATAAAGCTCCATGTAACTATGGACTAAGTTATAAGCATTGTTCTCAGGCATTTGGGAAGAAAACTATTTTATTATAGTTTGGGGACCATTGAGCATTCTACTGGGCAGTCTTTCCATACTTTCTTGAAAACATAAACTTGGAATATTTTACTTTTGTTCTAACATGCTTCTAGTAGAGCCTTCTAAATTTCTTTAGTAAACTTGGCAGAAGTGTATCCCAGAAATTAGCAATGGAAAACAATCAGTAGGCCTTTTGTTCCTTCCTCCTTGTGACTTGTTACCAGGAAACTATGGCTTTTGTCCAGTCTCACTTAACATGATTTAAATAGTTTGTTTGTTTGTTTTTTTCAATAGAACCAATGTGCTTTTTTTTTTTTTAATTTCCTAGGGAATTAGTGAAAATATGGGTGGAAAGTAGTAGCAAGTAGAAGAAGTAGAAGACAGAAGCAGACAAATTAGAATGTGAGTTTCTTGAAAACAGGGACCATGGTTTCCACCATTTGTACCCCACTGGTGCTCAGGATATAGTGATTACTTAATAAATGCTTTTTCATTCATTCATTCACAATAGTGGAATAGGAAATGTCAGAGAAGGAAACTCTACCAGTGCAAATCAGCACCTAGATACTTATCTAGAACACTAAGAGGGTAAGGTAAGTGACTTGATCAGTCACATACAGTACACTTGTATGTGATAGAGGTGCATCTAGAATTCTGATCTTCCTCATGCTAATGCCAACCCATATTTCCCCTATACCTCCTTTCCTTTCAAGATGATAGAAATCTCCATGTTGGACCTCTTAGACAGTTAAGACTATATCTCTAGGCCCTTCACCTATAATTGCAGATGTCTGCTTTGTTTGTAGAGGCTCTTTACCTTTTGGTCGTGTAGAGGCATCTCACTGGAAAATGACTTGTCAGGTAGGGACTTCTCTATAGATACGCCTTTCTTTACAGATCCTGACATGGTAAGAGCCAACAACAGTAAAAGTATTACTCTAGGAGTCAAGAGGCTTGGATTCAAGCCTTGGCCATGACATAGCAATATAAAGTGAAGGGCTGAAATATATGATATAGTTAAGGTCAAACTCTGCCATTTTTCAGTTCTTTGGAAAGCAAATATAAATTCATTAGAATAGATTCACTTTATTTTTTAATTTTTTATCAATTCACTTTACACATGGATTCATGGCAGGTTTCTTTTAAACAGCAAAATTCTCTGGAACCGTTGAAATATTGTTCTTTAAGAACAAAGAATGGTTCTATGATACGGCTGCTTATCAGCAATGTTCAAATTTTTATTTGTTTTTAAACTGGAAGGAAATTATTATACTTTCCAATATTTCAGTTTATCTACATAATAAAGTGATATAATCTTCTAGGCAGTTTAGTAGACTTAATAACAATATTATTTTATATTAATATAGGGCTTTACAATTTACAAAGTACTTTACATAATCTCATTTGATCCACATAATAATCCTTCAAGGCAGACAGTACAAATATTATTTCCTTGTTTTATAGATGAGGAGACTCAGACTGAGTGATTGTTACTTGCCTGAGATCCACCAGCTAGGTCCACCAGTTAAGCTAGGACCTTAAAGTAAGGAAATGACATCTGTACATAGAGCAGAGCAAAAAAGGTTTAATCTCAAGGTACTCACATGTTAAGGGAATCATTTCTCCCTGAGGGAGTTCATCTCTGGACTGAATTTCAGTATATACTCCCATTTTCTCAACCATCCTGCTCTGTCACCACAACACCCCTCTCCAAGGACGTGCAGGTCATCCTTACTGAGGTGTGACCACACCCTTTCCTTACTTGACTGCATATGTGATTAGACTGTACTCCATATCACCTGTCCCTGGCCTTTTATCTTCAGTGAAAAAAAAAAAAAGTCTTACTATACCTCTGAAAAGAACTAGCACCATCATCTAAGACCAATTCACTCTCCACTACAGCACACTGCAAATCAAAGAACCCTATTTTTTCAGCCCAGAGCATAGAACTGGGAGCAATGGTTGAAAATTTCAGAGGAAAATTTAGGCTCAATCCAAGCAAATATTTCCTAAAATAAGAACTATCCCAAAACAGAACGGGTTTCTTCTGTAGGTAGCAAGCTGTGGGTTGTGGGTATTCTTCAAGCAAGGCCATATCAATACCAACTGATGACCAACTACCACCACTGGATCAGGCATGCTAGCTTAGCTGAAGCAGCAAGGTATTTGAGTGAAAGACAGGAGATGCCAGGCAGGTCAAATGGCTCTACCACATCCATCACCCCAGAGGACTCAGCCCAGGACCATGTATCTTAGGAATAGAAGCTTCCTCCCAGCCCCTAAAGCCATCATCCGAGGCTACAACCCCTGTGGAGAACAAGCCAACCAGCCCTGTTGCCAAAATAGCAGCATCAATTGCCACAACCTGGCAGGTAAGCCCGAGTCCAGGGAATAACCATGTCTTTCCATATCACTGGCCCTGCTTCTGACCCTTCAATTAGTCATCATCAAGGGAACTGCCAAGAGGATACAACCCAGCAACTGCTTCTGCAGGTGCTGTGGCCCTTGCCTACTTACAAGCCACAATTACTTCAGACTCAACAAACTTCTCACCACCATAGTGGCTCAGCATCAGAGATAGACAAAGTTTAATTAATGAAAAATAAGATGCATTACCATCTGCCTTACTGATGTACCTGGGAGGTGCTGCTATGCAATTCAATAGATAGAGTCCTAGATCTGGATCCAGTCACAAAGAACTGAGCTCAAATCCAGTCACTGACACTCACATGACACTGGGCAAGTGACTTAACTGCTGTCAGCTTCAGTTTCCTCATCTGTAAAAATGGGAATAACAGTAGTGTCCCTCTCAGAGTGTTTGTGAGGATGAAATGAGATCATATTGTGAAGTGCTTTACAAATGTTAATGTGCTGTATAAATGTTAGCTATCATTAATTCTAGGCCTTTTCATATGATTTGTAGCAGAAACCTTTTTTTTCCATACGTATCGTCTCCCTCTAATTGAGTGTAATCTCCTTGAGAACAGGGACTGTCTTTTTACATTTACACACCCAGCACTTAGCCTAGTGCTTTGTATACAGCAAGCATCTAATAAATGCATTTTCTTATTGGATTTTTATTTTGGTACAGGTTGGACTTGGTAGTGACTTAGGTCTCTCAAACTCAGAAATTCTGTGATCCTATAATCTAAAAGCTAGGCCCTGAGCCTCTTATCCCATCATTGCCCTGGGACACCATAACAGCAAGAACCCTGACATATGCAGGATGGTCTTCTATCACAGGTTCTTCTTAGATCCTCTTGTCTAAGAGGAAAGCAATTTTTGAGGGTCGACAATCACTTTAATCAAGCACATATATCATTCACTTAATTCATGGAGGAAAGTCAGCACCCTGAACGTCAGAGAAAATACAAACAGAAGCAAAGATCAACAGCTTCCAACTGTCTGACCATAAGCAATACGCACATCACAGAACAACAGGCAGATCCTGCTGTCTGATCACACATCCATAGTTACCGGAGAGAGAAGCATCTGAGTTTTCAAAGCCAGGGGCTCCTTAGCGGATTACGGCTTCCCAGACTCTCATCTGGCACACAAATCTTCCTCCAAAAACCAAGCTCCAAAACAAAATGTTACCTCAGAGTATTTATATACTTTTCAGAGCCGGAGGGTAGGAACCTCTGACACAGTGCCTCAACAGAAATTCACAAAAGGTATAGAGGATTATCAATAAGTGGAGAAGATCTTTAACTCTTCTCTCCCCCCACCATTAACCTTAAATTACCATTACATACACCTAACCAATTTCTCCAAACTCTTATTGACTCATGGGGCAGACAAAAATCTGCTGAAGGAGGTAGAGATCCAACATCCTCCTCATGAGCTTTATGAGGACAAATGCTATCCAGCAGGTCACACTATGTGTTCATACTCCTCCATCATCCCTCACTTGATCTTGGCTTCTTATGATTGTTACAATACCTGTACACATTGCCATAACCGTATCCATAGCCTCATCCACAGAAAAATGCATATAAAACACTTTACTCATCTTTGTTTATAATGAATGTACTCATCAAAGTAACAATGCTTTCCAATTAAGCAGTGCTACTTTATTACACACAATTGCATGGAGAGATCATCAATCACACATCACCAATGAAGATGGAATACTGCATGTTAATTATTTATTAGCTAAGAAAGGGCTTCTCCACTATGAATGTTCATCATTCTTAATATACACATATGCACATGCACATTTATTCACCTGGCTGTATGTAGTCCTTGATAAATACTCCCTAGCCTGGTGAGCTTAACCAAGGACTTAGACCCTTATGGCATTATAAACAATTACAAGGTTGTTAGCTTCTGAGACCAACAGTGCATTAAATTGTGAGCTCCTTGGGGGTAAGGACTGTCTTTTAACTTTCTTTATATCCCCAGAGCTTAGTACAGTGCCTAGAACAAAGTACATGCTTAATAAATGTTTATTGACCAACTACCTACATTAAGCAATGCCAACAAAAATATCACTGCCAGAGACATAGAAATGGCACTAGTAACCAAGGGTTTATTCAAGGACTCTCCTATAGTACTACTCATTATCCATTTCAAGTCTCATTAACCATTGGAATTTCAGATTGATCAGGAGTTAATTCATAAATGAAGTATTTCTTTAGTCGATTTGTCTGCTTTCTTCACTAACTCAGAATGTCCTGAGCAAATTCTAAAGGGAAGATGGACTCTTTGTCAATACTTAGATTTTCTAAAGGTTCCTATTTGCATAGGCTGATTTACAGAGAGATCTGGAACTCTGCAGATCCCCCTATTTTGACATGTAGTTGTATATCCAATTGGTTGACTTGGTTCTGCAGTAGATGAATACTGATTAGTTATTCTACATGGACACAAATTCATAGTTAAATAAGCGCTAATTCAATCAGCAAGGATTTATTAGATGCTTTCTATGTGTTAGGCATTAGGCTAGGTGCTAACAATACAAAGAAAAATATAAAAGGCTTCTATCCTCAAAGAATTTGCATTTTTTAAGAGAGACAACATGTATAATATAAAATATATACAAAATGAATGTAATGTAATTTTATAGGGCAGGCCTAAACCAGTGGTAGAGGTAGAGATCAGAAAAACCTCATGTGGAAGCTGGAAATCCATACGTCATTAAGACAGAAGATTCATTAATGCAATGAATTAGGAGAGAATATTGCTTCTCATTGTTTGTGAAAGCATAACATCTAAGTGACTATCCCATCCTAGTGAAAAATCCATGAGTAACTGAAGACAATATACATGCTTGGTGATGAGCTAGGTTTTTAGAACCTGATTAGGGAAGTGAGAAGCCTCCATAAGCTTACCAAATCACCTGAAAGAGTGGTTAACATTTTGAAAGGTTATGTTGTCCCTTTGGTCTATTAATATTCCCTACTTTCATAGCTCTGAAGCAGGAATGTCAAACCAAAATAGAAATGGTGGCCACTAAATCATACACAAGGATTCCTGCAAGTGGCTTGGAAAGCCACATGTTAAGAAAGGCTGCTGTGGCTCAGTGAAATGGCAAAACACCTGCATATCTTTGCCAAGAAAACTCCAGGGTCAATATTGATGTGCTGTGGCCCATAGGGTCACAAAGAATTGGACATGACACAACAATGATATTCTATTATTTATTTTGTTACATATTTCCCAATTATATTTTAGCCTGGTTCTGGTTGTATTCTAAGGATTGAAAGCCAATGACACTCCAGGCTCCATATTTGACAATTTTGTTCTACAACTATGAGTCACAATCCCATATGGGATCCCCTATGGTCATAAGTTTAAACAGTGCAGAATTTTAAGAAGCCCTGAGCATGTGCAAAGACAGCAGACACCCTTCACCTGCAGCCCTACATCTGCCCCTCTCCACTCCCAGTCTGCAATCAGAATGAATAACCCTCTCCCTGCTTCTTACTTATATTCCTGATAGTATCAACTAACTCCAATGACCACAAACTTTGTGGAGAGAGCTTAGGTCATTTACCTACCCATCTCAAATGCTTACTATGACTTACTATGACTTTATATTGATTAATAAATATTTACCCCATATCATTTCTTTTATACCTTAGACAGACTAACTTGCATGGCTGATGAGAACTGCTATGAATGAAATATCATTAGAATTTACTACACAATGATGAAGGTGATTACATTCCAGAACATAAATCTTTGAAACATTAAAAATAATATTTTTTCACATTTTGATCCTTTTCTCCACCCAGAAAACCACCTACATCTCTACCAAGCCATACACCATAGACAATAACAGATATAACATTGGAAAAGGAATGTGTCTAGTAAGAACCAACAATATAGAGTAGACCATATTCAAGTAATGAGGTAGCTATAAAACTTAACAGTTACAGATGTCTATAGACAAATGTACAAAGTAGAGGCAACAAACAAGGAGACAAATTTCTGCTCATACGTATCCCTCAAATGAGGAATCATGACAGCAGTATAGGGAGAAAATATAGAAAAGGGTCAGTGGAGTAGCACATATTTGACTGTAATGAAATAGTGTTATCCCATAAAAAGTGACAAATACAAGGATTTCACAGAAATTTAGGAAGCTACATGGAGCAATACAGTCTAGAAAGCAAAAATAAGAGAGTTTAATATAGATGGTCAGATATGACCATTTTGTTAGTTTTCCATAACTGTTTTCTCTGTAACATGAAATTTCTATCAGGAAATGATTGATTATATTAGGAAATTGTTGATTAAAAATCAAGGGCATTGATTTTTTAAAAGCATATTTATGAGAAAAGCCAAGAAACACAATGGAAAATACTGGGAGTGTGGGTCAATATAGGGAGAAACAAAAGAATACTGTCAAAAGAGTAGGCTACAGATCACCTAGAGAGAAAAAAGAACTCTATGATGAGTTCAGAAAATACATCTCAGACCTGGCACAGAGATACAGTAATGAAGTGACAAGAAGTTTGAACTACTTTGGCATCTGCTAGACCTCTCTCTCTTTGTGAAACTAGAATTATTAAGTTTATGACTTGCTTTAAGGATAATTTGATTCTCCAAAAGATGGAGGAAGCAATAACGAGATAGAATGGTTATTCTTAAAGACTTTGAGAGGGAGGAAGTATCCATAACCATCCATTTCAGCCTTCAATCAGCTCACTTCTTCGCGGCAATTCAACTGTGACTAAAACTGGGTAACGAGGGGTCAGGATGAGGGGCAGACTCTAGATAGTGAGAGCATAATAGGGAAATTTTCTGTGCCTTTAATGATGAAAAATTCTTTCCCCCAACTTAATCTAGTTTCTTTTGAAAATGGTATCTGGTTGTTTTAAAAATGGAACAAAGCAAAAAACTGTCTTAATAAGAAATTCGACAACCTTGATGTAAATTGAAAGATAATAAAGAAATTTGCTTTTAGATAAGGCTGGAATATTTCATGTTTCTACAAGGAGAGAAACATCATTTGGTAAGACATATGCCCTACCAAGTTCCCCCAACTATGATCGTTAAGTATATTGTCTTAAAGAAAATTCTTCTTTCTGTAAAAGAAGTATGAAATAGACAGATTTTTAGAGTATGAAATAATTCTTGACCTCTAGGTTTCTATGAGTCTATGAGTGCGTGTGTGCGTGTGTGTGTGTGTGTGTGTGTGTGTGTGTGTGTGTGTGTGTATGGTGACTGGCAATGAGCTATGGTTTTTGTTTCAATCAATCAATAAGTATTTATTAAGTGCCTATACAGGCACTATACAAGACATTGAGGATTCAAATACAAAAGCGAAACAATTCCTGTCCTCAAAAAATTAAGATCCTTCCTATTTTCTAATATTATCTGTGTTTAGCTAGGTGCAGAGGATAGGGTACCAGGCCTAGAGTCAGGAAGACTTGTCTTCACAAGGTCAACTCTGACCTCAGACCCTAGATGTGTGACCATGGGCAAGTCACTTTACCCTGTTTGCCTCATTTTCTTCATCTGTAAAATGAGCTGGAGAAGGAAATGGCAAACATTTCAGTATCATTGCCAAGAAAACCACAAATGGGATCATGAAGAATCAGCCATGACCAAAAAATGACTAAACAACAACAGTTTAGTTCGAGCAAGGACTTCAGTGTCTGGTACCTTATCCTGCCAGGTGATCCTCAGACTCTTGGAAACAGTTCAAATGAAGGCAATTCAGTTTTTTGACATGGCGCTGGTATACTGTCCATGTTTCACAGGCACATAACAAAAGGTCAACACAATGGCTCTTAGACCTTCAGTTTGGTAGTCAGTCTAATACCTCTTCTCTCCCAAACTTTTATTTGGAGCCTCCCAAACACTGAGCTAGCTCTGGCAATGTTGTGCATTAACATCATTGTCAATGTGTACATCCCTGGAAAGTACACTAACAGGGTAAATGAACTTATCCACAGCATTCAAAACTTCTCCATTTGTTGTAATTGATGGTTCCATGTTTGGATAGTATGGTGGTGGATGATGGAGCACCTGTATTCTCTTGGTGTTAATTATTAGGCCAAGGTAGCAAACGCAGGAGAGAACTGATCCCCATTTTGTTGCATCTCAGCTTCAGAGGCTGCATGGAGTGCACAATCATCTGGAAACAGAAAATCATGCACCAACACTCCCTCCAATTTGGTCTTGGTTTAGCCTTTTCAAACTGAAGAATTTACCATCAGTATGGTAGTTGACCTGGATTCCATGTTCATCCTCATTGAAACCATTTGCCAACATGGCTCAAAACATCATGCTAAAAAGCATGGGAGCAAGCACACAGCTCTGATTCACTCCCTTGGTGACTGGGAAGGCACGAGAGCCCTGTCCACTATCCAGAGCCCAGGCAAACATGCCATCATAAAGACTTGTGCATAGCATGACATTCTCATCACCAACACTGTTTTCCATTTACTTAAACACAATAAAACTTCATGGATGCACCCTCACAGTAAACATTGGCACCTAATGAACTATGTGATTACAAGGGGAAGAGACAGACAAGATGTGAGAGTGACAAAGGCAACATGTGGTGCAGAGTGCTGGACTGATCATAGACTTATCCTTTCCAAGCTAAACATTCACATTCATCAAAAGTACTGTCCCCAAGGCAAAATGACTACCAGAAGAATTAATGTCAACAAATTAGAGCTCTTCTTAGAGTGAGGTTTTTTCTAACTTGGAGGGAAAGTTGAACCCACATCCAGTTGACAACAGTGGAGCAGAAAAGGATTGGGTAGCTTTCAGAGATTTGGTGTACAAAACTGAATTTGCTCATCTGGATCAGAACCCTTGCAGACATCAAGAGTGGTTTTATATAAATGATGGGAAAATTCAGAAGCTGTTAAAAAATGAGAACTCCACAGAATTTACTAGCAGGATAGTTCATTCACCTCTAAGAAGGCAGCATTTAATTTCATCAAAGCAAAGTACAAGCAAAGCTTAGAGAGATACAGGATTCCTGGCTCAGCAAGAAGGCAGAAGAAATTCAGTTTTATGCTGATAGTAACAATCCAAAGCACTTTAATGATTCCCTGAAAGCTATTTACGGACCAAAAATCTATGGTGCATCACAACTACTCAATGCTGATGGAGCCACATTGATTAGTGATAAGGACATAATCCTAGAGAGATAGGTTGAACACTTCCATAATGTTCTCAACAGACCATCATGCTGAGATCTTTGACCATTTACCTTAGATTGAAGTCAATCCCTTCTAGCTGAACTTACAACTGAAGAAGAGGTTTTGAGGCCTATTAAGCTCCTTTCATGTGGCAAAGATCCTGGTGCTGATTCAATTCCAGATGAGATTTACAAGGTAGAGGGACCATTGCTCATACAAAAGTTGACTGAAATTTTCCAGGTTATATGGCAAAAGAAAGTTATTCCCCAGGAGTTCAAGGATGCCTCCATTGTCCATTTCTATAAAGATAAAGGGAATAGATTGTCCTGAGACAATCACAGGGGTGGTCTCTCTCTTAGTCATTGCTGGAAAAATTCTTGCTAAAGTCCTCCTTATTAGGCTGATCCTTCACCTGGAAGATGGTCATATACCTGATAGCCAGTGTGGTTTCAGAAAGGGTCAAAAAAAGAGTCAATATGGTGTGCATTGCCTGACAACTCCAGGAGAAATGCCAGGAGCAGAACAGAGGTCTGTACACAACATTTGTAGATCTGACCAAGGCCTTTGACACTGTTAGTCATGAGGGCTTCTGGTAAATAATGTCAAAATTTGATTGCCTAGAGAAATTCATCAGTATTGTACATCAATTTCATGATTTACCCTCAATCTAGGTAATAAAATTACAGAAGGTAAGGGAGAGGTTACAAAAACAAAAAGTTATTAAAGTCTTAAATGACATGCAAAGAAATAGCTATATTTTGTTACCCCTTTATACTGTATGAAGTCCTTCATTCAAGTTTGAGGGAATCAGAAAGCAGCTGGCCCCTGGCTGACTAAAGAATCAAATACATCCTTTGTAAACCTTAGAAAACAAAACAAAAGGCATTCTGTCTAGGGAATAATCAAGAAGAAAGGCAGTTAAGAAGAACCCACCTCTTGAAAGGATAACACTCTTTGCCTATTAAAGAGAGAAAAGGATTTGTCTTTTGCTTTCGCTGAATGGCTGTGGCACCTTAGAGTGAAGCTAAAGTAGAAGATACTGTGCCTATGGGAGCAAGCCCTAAAGCCCAGTAAAATAGCAAATCTAGTAAAGATAATGTACCCAAAGGGCATGAAAATCACAAGGGAAGGGACATCAAGACCCCTACAGCATCAAAAGTATGAGTATCCTTGGCCACATATATTCCATAATTGTGTGCCTCTCTAATAGCATACTATAGGTATTCACTATTTCTTCCTACTGATACTCTGTATAGGTTTAGAAGATTATGACCCCCTATTAATGGGGGCAGGGGGAGGAGAGAGAATGTTTTGTAGCTCCTGTTCTCACAATGACATCTCAGCAAATGCCTCTGCTTTTTAGTTGTGTCCTCTGGTTAACTAAGAAAGATAAGAAAACGGATTCATGAACTATATATAGTTTTAAAAGTGTGGACTTGGGGCAGCTAGGTGGCACAGTGAATTGAGTCAGAAGGACCTGAGTTCAAATACAGCCTCAGACACTTGATACTTACTTACTAGCTGTATGACCTTGGGCAAGTCACTTAACCCCAATTGCCTTGCCTTCCCCTCCTCTAAAAGAAAAAGAGTGTGGACACAAAGAACACCTTGAACCTGAGGTCGTTATGCCTGGATGAGAGTTGGAGGTCAACTTAAAGGTGGTGATATACTTATAACTGAGAAATCTGATGTTAGAAACATACATGACAATGCCATATTTTAGAACTGTCTGTGACTTCTCTTTGGCTATTTTTTTTCCTTTTTTTCTGTTTTGAAATGAATTACTATAATATATAATAATCCCAGACTGGCTCCAAGATGAAGGTTAGCTCCTCTAATTAAGCTAGAGAAAATGACTCAAAATCTTTGACCTGGCTTTTTTTTTTTTAAAGTACAAATAAAAAGAAAAGACTGAGGCAAACAGAGGTCACATGTAGAGTTTTGACTATCAGTTTGAATAAAGAGAGATATGCATCTGTTAACCTAGGAATATGCAAGCGTCTATTAGGATGCTTATGCAAGGCAAATTAATGAAAAGGGTCATTGATGTAACAAACAAAAAAAAAAGATTGCAAGGAAATGTTCCATACACATAGGAAGTTCTTAGGGAGAGAAAGGGTTGCTAATGTTTTATTCAGCTTTATCTTTATGAAAATTACATTTGCAAGGAATTGTAGCCTGGGAAATTGGAACATTGCAGAGAGAAGGTAGGAACATCAGAATAACTGAAGTGCTGCAAGTTCTTCCTGTGCCACCAGACGACAAAAGTCTCCTAGTTACCTCCTCTCCCCTCTTCTGCCTTCAGATCTGTTTAATTCTGCATTCATTGGATTCTGAGCTTTCCAAACATAAGGATTGCAATGGGAATGAAGAAAATCTGGAAGGATTAATCTTGAATTTAAATACATATTTTTTCTGCAAAAAGGAAATGTTTCTGTTCCCTAAAAAGCTAGATTGGCCACTAAACTGGAAAGGTGCCTGACCTGATTTCTACCTGCAAGGTCTGCAGGGTGAAGGCTTTGCCAGGTAAAGTTCAAAGGAAAAGAGATGGCATCATCAGGTAATAACATCTTCTGCTTTGCACTGGACACTAGAGGTGATCAGTGGGTCATCTGGACTGGAAATGCCTAGATTTGGAGACAAAAGACCTGGGTTCGTATCCTACTTTTGGCTCATGCTATCTGCAGCCTTCGGTGAGCCTTTAACCACTTGAATCCTCTGTTTTCTGATCCACAAAATGAGGTAAATTCAACTCTTCTTAAACTGTAGTTGAGACCCCATATGAGGTCACGAATAATTCAACAATAGTAAAAAATTTCTGAATAAGCAATGACCAAAAATTAATTAAAAATCAAACATAATGAATTCGAGATAGGTCTGACAGCTGCCCCATGTTGCATTGTGCATCTTCATTGCAGCCTTGATTCTGAATACATAGCATGCGCACTTTGCACTGTGCATGCCCTCAGACCACCTACTGCCTACAAAGCTGCTTAAATACAGGGTGGCGAGTGGAAAATCTTTAAGAAGTCCTGGACTAGACCACATCGGTGATAATTTTTTTTTAAATCCTCTAGTTTTATGTGACTAAGCTTTGTTGTGACACAGTTGTCTACTCAAGACAAACTCCTTCATCCTGCCCATCTTCCCTGACCCTGCCACGACATCTGAAACTTCAGTATTTTTGAGAAATACCTATGCCCCAGGAAATCTCACTAATTGCTGCCTACCTGATTTTGACATTAGACGTAGGAGACTAATGAGAAATGCTGCTAGAGGTCTCCCCTTAACTATGTAACACCTGGCCCTCACTTGCATCAGGGAGCAACCCTGTCTGGGGGATGGAACTCAGGAGCACTGATCTAAGAGGAGTGATGAGATCCTGCTATAAAACAGGCACCAGGAATAGGGAATGTTTCTCATTTAATCATTGATACCCTTCCTTATTCTCCTGCCATGTTTTAAAGATCCTCCCACCTGAGGTACATCTTGCTCTTCAAGGGTCAACTTATAAACATATCCTGCAACAATTAGAAATCAGGTGTATCCTTGCTTCTCTGGTCTCTATGGGGAGGGGAGAGGGGTAGTTTGGCCTTTTTCTCTTGCTCTACTCCCTAAAGAGGTCTCCAGTTAAACATTTTCCTGGCATGAGTTTAAAAATGATCTAAATAAAGTCCTATTGCTTTCAATGTCTACATCTTGGTTTTTGGAACCAGTCTGGAACCAGGTGGTGTTGTATTTCATCAGTGAAAAATCTCTATTCTAGTCCCTTTGCACTACCACCCCTCCTCAACCCAAAACAGCTACAATTAATTGGGACAAGCTCTAAGGCATTTTATAGCTCTAAACCAGTGGTGTTTAATTAAAATAGAAACATGGACCTCTAACCCACATAAGGATAGCTATGGCTATCTATTGACTTAGAAAAACATATATTAACTTTATCTATATTTTATTATTTTGTTAAATATTTCCTAATTACATTAAAATCTGATTCAGGTGTACTCAGGAGTGCTGTGTTGCAATCCTTTGATGCCCCAGAATGCTCTTGCCTCTTCCGTCTCCTGACTTCTCTGATCTCCTTCAATACTGAGTTCAACTGAAACCCCGCCTTCTAAAGCAGGTTTTTCTGGGTCCTCCTTTTTCCTTTCCCCTTCCCATACTTCTGAGATTAACTACTATTCTTAAATATATATACATATGTATATATTTACACACACACACATATATATATATATATATATATTGCATGTATAATTTTTTTTCACATCTCGCTAATTAGAACATGAGCTCTTTGAGGAACCATGTATTTGCCCACTTTTTGTACCCACAATGCCTGACATATAGTAAGCGCTTAATAAATACTTCTTGACTACCTAGCTGGGTGGTCCTAAGAAAGTTATTATAATATGGAAATGGTGTCAAAGTGGAGAAGATCTCTTCCTTGATCATTTCTACTTTGTTGGCCAAAACCACAAAATTACTTTAAGCTGAATTGTAATCTGTACAATTAACTTAGAAATCAGTTCTTCTCAAGAGGTAGCTCTCACTTCTTCTTGGCCTCAGGCATGGGCTCCCTCTGGGCTCCATTGACTAGGAATATTCTGTAATCTGGAACGCTAGAGAGCTCTTGTGTCAGTACTCATGAATGGATTGAGAGCACTGGGAAGCAGCTATGTGGTAATGCATTTGATTGGGATTCAGGAAGCCCTGGGTCTGGTCTCACTTTTGCCACTAAATTGGTAGAATGACCTCAAGAAAACAAGTTAGCTAACCCCTCTGGCTTTGGTTCCTTCATCCATCAAATGGCAAAATTGGACTCTGAAAGCTAGGTGGTGCAGTGAATAGAACAGGGGTCTTAGAATCAGACCTGAGTTCCTGCATTAGATATTTACTAGCTGTGCAATTCTGAGCAAGTCACTTAACCTCTGCCTACCTCAGTTTCTTCCTCTGCAGAATAAAGATAATTATAGTATCTCCCTGAAAGGTTGTTGTAAGAATAAAATGAGATAATATTTGTAAAACATTTTGTAAATCCTGAAGCACAATATAAATACTATCTATTATTACCAGTATTAACATTATTCCAGCTCTAACAATCTGCCTTTCACATAATAGAAACTAAAATGTTTGTTAAATTAAATGGATTTCCCCTGGAGACAGTGACAAGAATCACCTCTCCCTCTTATCTGTCATGTGGATATTCAGCTATTACCGAAAGGATTCCAGGAAGGGGGAACCTGCTACATCCCAGAGCAGTTCATTCCACTTTGAAGTCTTAATTGTCAGAAGGTTTTTTTCCCTTACATCAAATGTAAATACTCCTCTCTGTACCTTCTATACATGTCCCTAAATCTGTCCTCTGGAGCTATACAAAACAAATTTAAGTCCTTTCTCACACGATTGCATAAGAGTCCTTGAGAAAAAAAGATGACAAATATCCTGGCCCCTCCAGGCAATACATTTACAGGTTCTTGAACCAAACTTCATACAGCATGAAGATGACACCCTTCATCACTCTAGTTAATATCTTCCTGATGTTCTTCAGCTTATCAATGTTCAACCCAAACTATGACACCCAAACCGAGCACAATACAGGTATGACCTGACCAGGGCAGCACGCACATTAGAACTAATCCTGAGTCCTTCATGTGACTCAAAGGCAAAAATTTCCTCTTCTTGAGTGATGTGAAGGATTGAATAACAATGGTTTTCCCTGAGGCAGGGGAATGGACTAGATAACTTATTTTCTTATTTTTATTTTATTCTAAAGTTTTGGGATAAAACAAGCATTTCCATAGCATAGTATAATTTTTTTAAAAATTGGACATGAAACTGCAAATCTGGTATGTACAATTTGCTATTCCATTTAAATATACAGTAAAATTATCATGTAAAATTTTTCCTTTTTTTCTTTCCTCCCCACCCCCCAATCCTAGATATGGCTACTATTAGACACAAATGTATGTGTATGTGTGTACATGTGTAAAATCATACTATACATGCTTCTGTTGGTCGGTTCTTTCTCTGGATACAAATAAGGTCTTTCTTCATATGTCCTTTGTAACCAGTTTGGGTATCTGTAATTGTCAAAAATGCTTGGTTGCTCAAAGTTCTTAAAACAATCTTTCTTATTTCATGCCAATCTTTCCATGTTTTTTCTAAGATGATCAATCTCATCATTTCTTATAGCACATTAGGATTCTATCACAATCATATACCATAACTTATTCAACCATTCCCCAATTGATGTTATTAGATAACTTCTAATGGTCTTTAAAACTTCATTTTTCTTACAGTAAAGAAATGTTCTTGCAGAATGAACCTGCAAAATTGCATATACACTTTACATAAGAACTATCATCTCTAAGTAGTCATTCACTTTTTAAATAGGACAGATTCAGAAATATTGAGAGATTGGTGGCCATGGGGGCAGGGATGTGGCTAGGAGGCAATGGCATAACATAACAATCTCTGACTGCCACAGACAAAAGTAAGGATTTATGAAAAATCCAATCATAATAGGAGGTGAGCTCACTGCCTTTGAAACTGAAGGCAGGCCTTTTTCATTCTCCAAAAGGCATGAAACTCTTTTACAGGTATTAAATTAAAGGGCTCCCCTGTTGTTCCCCAAATGCAATTTTAAAAAACTGAGTGAGAATTACAAAGAAAGTATTTGAAATTGAGCATAAAAGACTTCTTAAGATCAAAGAAGGCACCAGGAGAAGATTACAGTTGTCCACCTTCACACAGGCTTACTTATTCTCTGTTGTCTATAGGCACTGTTGCTTTTAATTCTGCCTTATCTCATGCTTTGGACACTATTTAGTCAAAACCTGTTCCCTTTTGCATGCATACCCCCATGTTGGAAGGAATTATTTACTGGCCAACCCTAATGTGATAAAAATGGCACAGCAGTGATAGGATCCTATCTGGTCTCCAGGAACTTAAGTAAAAGAGACTGCACAAAGGACATACTGCTTTGAGATAAGATTCCCCATAAAGGAAACATTATAAATATTAGAGTCTTACCTGATAAATTTTTTAAGCTATGAACTACCCCCCACACACAATTTCCCAAAAAAATCTTATTTAATTTTGAATAAGTAAGAGAGAATAGCTGAAAGTGGTTGTTTTTCATCATCTCAAAAACTAGAGTATGTAACAAGTAATTCTTTTCCAAGCAAATACTAGGACCTGCAAGTTTGGAAAATGCATGAGGACAACTGGTAGAATTTGGGGAAGCTATGGTTAATTGTGAAAATTTTTGACCTTTGTAAATCCTAATTGCCTTACTGTTCAGTCTTTTTAAGTCATACTATGTTTCCATATATTTGCTTTCAAAATTGGTAAGCTCTCAGCTTAAAATCAGCTACTATACCATAGCATTGCTTTATATTAGAATGCAGTCCACCAACTCTACCTCTGATTTTTCAAACTATAATCCACTATAATCATCTGCCATCCCACACTTATGAAATTAAATTTTTCAAACCTAATTATTCTTACACATTTATCTTCTCAAAGGAACTATTGACAAGAAGCCAATATCAGTTCTAATAAATATGCATTCATGTGTATATATACATCTATACCAAATTACATAACATCTAAATAAATAAATAATTGAATACAAAAATAGGACCACAGCACTTTTGCAGACTTTAATGTTCCTCCACAAGAACTAGACAAATCTGAAAAAAAAAAAAAGACTAAAAAAAGGAAGGAAAATATAAAACACAAAAACTGTTAGAAAATTTAGAGCTAAAAAAATATGATGATGTCTGAATTGGAACACTAAAGAATGTACCTATTCTCAGGACCACAATATACCTTTATAAAAAATATACCATGTGCAAAAGCAGAGAAATTATAAATATGTATAAAAAATCAGAAGCACAAAACAGATCTTTTATAGACCATAGCGTCAATTGGTAACAATACAAGAACTACAAGTAATATATACATATCAAAAAATAAATTTAATAATGACTTGTGGAATAATAAGTCAAGGAACACATTTTAGAAATAATAGCTATGTGAAAGAGAATGACAATGAAACAATATACCAATATTTCATGGTTGGTGAGCTCACTGTCTTTAAAATTAAAAGCAGGAACTTTTCACTTCCTAGAAGGCATGAAACTCTTTAATAGGTATTACAGGTACTGCAGCTAATGCAGTCCATAAAGGAAAAAATCTTATCTGTGAGAATATGCCTTAATAAAAATTGGAAAAGAGAGGATTAATGAACTGAAAGTATGATTGAACATGAGAAAACCAATAAAAAATCCCAAAGGAAGCAATCAAAAGTTAAAGGAGGTAGAACCAAGATGACAAAGTAGTAGGAAGCAATGCACCTGACCTCCCATCCACAAAACTTCTTCAAACAGACCAAATCCTGATATCACACAATCAGGGTTCAAAAGTAGAACTCTAGTCAAACAAAGAGGAGAAGGATTGGGGAAATTGTTGACACTTCAACCTTACTGTTAAAAACAGAAAGAATACATTCACCAATACAAATACACACCATTGAATATGGAAATACATTTCATTCAGTGGGGAAATAGGAAGGAAAGGGAAGAAAGTGGGAAGGAGGAATTAGGAGGAAAGGAGATTATGGGATGAATTAGATTTATGCAAAACAAACCCTAAGTAAAAATGTACAAAAATATTATAGCTCTTTTGAGGAGCAAAGAATGTGAATCTAAAGGGGTGCCATCTAGTTCAACTTCATTATTTCTTTTCTTTGAAGAAGCATCATATTGTTATCTGATAACCAAGAGAGTGAAGAAATATTACTGTGACTCCTTTACCTTTAATTCAAAGGGATTGATTAGCCTACATTTTGATAGATATTTAGCTATAGAAGAAAGAGAGTAACTCATGGAGTTGTTACCATGAGTTAGACCTTGAAATACTGGAGAGGTTTAGATAGATAAAGGTGTGAGGGAAGATTATTCCACATAAATAGAACAAGAGCAAAAGTACAAATGTAAGAAAGTGTTGGATATATTCAGGGGACAGAAGTTACCCTCTTATTGAGTAGGAAGCTCAGATTAAGAGAAACAGAATAACCCAAATAAAACAAAATTTATTTGGAGGAAAAGTAGATCTAGCATCACAAAAGGTAAAATAAAAAAAAAGCAGAAATGAGGGAAGGGGGGAATAGAATTTCTAGTCATTGACATTATTTGGTACTGGTTTAAAAAAATATAAGATTAGATCAGTGGTACAGACTAGATAATTAAGAATGACTGAATTCAATAATGCAAAGATTGATAATTATGAGAATATAAATTACTTGAAGGAGGAACTCTTTATTTTACAAGAACTTATAGGAAAATTGGTAAGATATTAGGTTTATATTATCAGCTTGCATCATAAACAAAAATTATCTCAAAATGGATATTATAACTGAATATTAAAAGTCAGACTACAGGGAAAAAATTAAGAGACGCAGATTGGATACCTTTCACAGATAAGGCTACAGTAATAGTTCTTAACCAAATAATGGATAGGATGATGCCTCAGCTCCTGGTCTTCATTCCCAAATCAGCCATTGTCAATTCTGTATATAGTCTCTCTCTCTCTCTCTCTCTCTCTCTCTCTCTCTCTCTCTCTCTCTCTCTCTCTCACACACACACACACACACACACACATACACACAGACACACTTACACACACACACTCTCACACACACCCCTAGATCCTTTCTCCTGCAACTTAATATGAGCTTCCTGAGTTAAAGAAATGTTTCACTTCTGTGTTTATTTCTCCAGGGTAACAGACACACAGCAGGTACTTAATAAATGCACACTGATTTATTGGTAACTCCCCCATCTTCAAAGATAAACTAGATAATTTGAATTATATATAATAGAAAATATTTCATAGTAACAAAATTAACGCAACCAGGATAAGAAGAGAAAGTATTAAATGGGATTCTTTGCATCAAATATCTCTAATACAGGTGAAGTCTAAAGCAGAAAGAAATGAGGTTGAACTACATGGCACCCCCTTAGATTTCCATTCTTTGCTCTCAAAGGAGCTATAAATAGGCAATTTACAGAAACCAGGAGCCATTATATAATAAGTGATCAAAAGTTACCAAAAAATACTTCTAAAAATAATAGCACACTACTGGCAATCATATAAAAGTTTACTCCAAATTATGACTGAGAGAAATACAAAACAAAACAAACTCTGAAAGAAAGTTTGCTTTACACACGAAAAATGAATAGAAATGATTAAAAATGAGTATCTTCAGTATTAGAAGGGCTGTGAAAAAGAGGCACAATCATTCAATATTGATGGAACTGTGGATTGATCCAAAGTAATTTATAATTGTGCTAGTAGCTAAAATTCATATTTTTGACCTAGACATCCCACTGTTTGTTGTAGACCCCCAAAGAGTATGAAAACAACAAGTAAGTTCTCACTATATCAAGTACTCAGTACTGTCTGTGGTTGTAAAGATCAGAAAACACAGTAGATGGCCATCAGCTGGGGATGGCTAAATAAATCGTGGTAAATGAGTAAAATAGACTATTATTCCACCATAATTAATAAAGAATAAGAAGAATCTTGGAAAGATTCACATGCAAAGCAAAATAAGCAGATCCTGGAAAGGAAAAAAATAACCTAACAGTACATAATGACAGCATATTGCCAAAAAGATTTTAAAAAATGTTTCTCCATCCTTTCTTCATTTTGCAAAGATTGGGCAGCTAACATGTTTTTAGCACCTACTTTGTGCCAGGCATTGTGCTAAGTGTTGGGGATACAAAGAATGGAAAAAAAAAATTAGTATCTCTCTTCAAGGAGCTCATCATGTAACGGGGAGCGGGGGAGGGAGACAACTTGCAAATGACTATGCACAAAGAAGATATAGCCAGAATAAATTAAGGGGTAATTGTAGGGGCAAGGAACCATGGGGAAATTGCATAGGCAACACTGAATGGGCTCAGTTTCAGTTTTGTGAAATGGCTTTTTTTCCCTCTTTAAATTTTATTCTTTGTTACATATGACAGTTGGCTAGGTAGGGGAGGGATGTATTCTGAAATAAAAGTGAAATAAACAGCAAAAGTTACCAATAGAATTTTTTGAAAAGAGTGAGAAGTTAACTGATCTTTCTACAATTACTACATGAACACTTCACTTAAACAAATCAACGGCAAGTTTTGACCATTCCAAAAAGGTTGGGAGTTACCAATGTGAAAGGCTTAGGAAGCACTGCAAAGCAAAGGACCTGCTTGAAGAGTTAAGAATAATTTCTAATTATCCCATAAAATTATCCAGGGTACATAATTGAGTGCTGCTAAACCTAAATAGTTTGAAATTAACACATTCTCCTTCCAATCTTGACTGACATTGCTTGATATCGGACTGTTGTGACCTGTGGTTCCATGTTTCATCAGAATGGGACAGTGCATCTGAGTTCTAATGCTGCCACCCACTTGCCATGTGACCTTCGGTAAGGCGTCTTTCCTCTTGGCTTCAGTTTCTTCTGTAAAACAAAGGCGTGGGAGTGTTGAGCTAGACTATCTCTAAGGTCCCTTTCAGCTTCGACATTCTATCATTTTAAATCTATTGCCTTTGTTCCTCTAATTTTACCGACCTGCTTCAACCCCACTCCTCACATAGTTCAGACTGACCTGCCACAGATCTGTGGATTTACATTTGGAAGCGATTCAGTCCCTGGCCACTTTTGTTGGACAAGTCATTTAACTTCTCTGAGACTCCGTTTTCTCATCCATAAAATGAGGAGGGTAATTAACCAGCTTTTATTAAATGCCTACTAAGAACCAGGCATTATCTGCCTTCGGGGAGCTTTTATCAGGCAATAGAATGTACCCACATATTCAACCTTACAGGCTTGTTTAAGGCTCAAATGGAAAAATGTACTAGAAGCACTTTGCAAACTTTAGAGTGACATATAAATGTCAACTATTATTATTGTGCTAATTGTTAATTTTTGAAGTAAAGTTAGGTTTCCTGTCTCACTGATCCTGCCTCCAAACAGGCAGAGCAGAACAGGACGTTGTTAGAAGTCTCTGGAAACTAGGAATAAACAAAGTTTATAATTATTTTATGTCTCCTTCCAGTACCTTCCAGTGTTTAGTTCAACGGTTTAAAATAATTTGTTCTCAGTAAATGTCTTTGCATGGTGATCATTAAGAATGAGCCAAAATGCTATTCAGATGTCTTGATGTCTCTATGAAATGGAGGAGCAAGTCAGATAGGAATAATCCAGAAGGTCAGAGAAGAAGATGGAAATTCACATTGGATGTTGTTATATTAAATACAATAATACATTTGCTTCAGATCAATGATGCTCTCATTCAGATACACTCTGAATAATAAAATTTGGTTCTCCCATTAGAGCTGTTGGGTAAGTCATTTTCAAGGGGTCAGTGCCAATTAGTTTCAACCTGCCAATATGATCTACTGGCTTGCCATTTTTTAATAGGAAAGTGAGTTAACAAACATTCATTTAGCACTTTCTATGTCCCCTATCTTAAATAACCCCCAAATCTCTTTAATTTATTATCTCTTTTGGTTGTTTTCCTTAACGTTTTCCACTACTCCTTTTCACTATTGTTGTTCAGTAGGATCTAACTGTTCATGACCTCATATCCCATAACATCCTGGGGTTTTCTTGTCAAAGACACTACAGTGGTTTGCCATTTCTTTCTCCAATGGATTACGGAAAAGGGAGGTTAAGTTATTTACCCAGGGTGACACAGGAGTATGTGTCTAAGGCCAAGTTTGAACTCAGGTGTTCCTGACTCCAGGTCTAGTGCTGTATCCAATGCACCAACTAGCTGCCTCCTCCTTTTAACCAAACTAATCTTATCTAAAGAGTAGTTTATACTTGCTAACCTAGTTCCTTCAAAATCCACTTGCTTGATGGCTTGCAATCTACAATATCTTTGTTGCTATCATCCTCCTGAAACAACTCTCTCCAATTTGACTAGTGGCCTTCTTACTGGCAGATCCAGTGACTTTTTTTGCCATCACCCTCCCTAATGTCTTTGCAATATTTGACATGGTTAAGCACCACTACCACCACCCTTTCTGATGTTCTCTCTCAACTTAGAAGCCATGACAACTCATTTTCATGGTTCTCCTCTTACCATCTTGATGATTCCTCTGTTTCTCCTTTGGCCGCCTTCCTGATGCATAGACCTGAATGTCCCTCAAAGCTCTATGGCTAGTTTTCTCCTCTCTGTTAGTGATTCCTTGGTCATTAGAATGAATCACCTCTTTAGAAATGACTCCCAAATCAATTCTTCTACCTCCAACTTCTTCCTAGAGCTCTAGGTCTTTATTTCTCCCAACTACTTGCCATGCATCTGCATCTGAACGAACCATCAGCACTTTAGATTCGGTATTTTTAATACTGAATTTCTCTTCCTTTCTCCTCAACTTGATTCTCAATCTAACTCTTTGGATTGTTTCTGCAGTTATCTATCCAATCAGCTAGACTAGTAATCTAGGATTCCATATCGAATCATCCCTTTTTCTCGCCTACCACATCCAATCATTCCAAGTCCCATTGATTTTACCTAATCAATCTGTTCCTTGCTTTCTACTCCTATTGCAACTTTCCTAGTTCAGGTTCTCACTTAACTCTTGTCATGGCTTCTGTAATAGCCTCCTAAATGACTCTTCTATCTCTATTGCCTTCTCTAATTGTTGGTTGAGTAATCATGTCTATGCAGTTCTGATCATGACACTCAAACTTTCAGTGACTTACTATTACCTAAATCAAATACAAAATCTTGATCATGGCATTCAAGGCCCTCCCATGGTCTGTTTTCAACCTTATTTTCTAGCCTTACTTCATGTTAATCCCTTTCACACATTCAATATTTTTGTCTTTCAATCCTTTGCAATCTCACCTTATAACTTCACTTGTGTCATCCCTAATGCTCAGAGCAAATTCTTTTTTCCTACTCTGGCCATACCCAACTCCATCCCCTAAAGTCTCTCTCTTTCTCTTCAGGCCATAACTCATTCACAGGTGCTACCTCCTGATGAAGCCCTACCTCATCCCCCAGCAGAAAGTAAACTCTCCTTCTTTAAATGGCTCATAGTACCTTGCCTCACTCTTTCATTGTCACTAAACTCACTCAAATTTATGTCAGTTGTGTAAATACATCATACCCCTCTCCCACCCTGAAGTTAGACTATAAAATTCTTAAAAGCTGAGTCTTCATCATACCATTCTTTGCATTGAGAGGACCTTAATGATAGCAAAGACTTAATAAACATTTGTTGTTTGTTGTTTACTCATGGCTCTGTTCCCTAACAACTCCAATTCCTAAATTTTTAGATTATTCTTGCAGAAGCAAGACCACTAAAGTATGTCACCGAAGTAGGTCATGCTCAGATTACAATACAGCCCAGCAGGACATTAATTTGTTTGACAAGGAGCAAGAACCAATTTGGAATACATACAGCCACAACTTCAGCTAAGCCAAATTAATATACCTTTCACTGCCCTTCAAAGACCATAAATGTGAATTGAAAATAATTCAGATGAAGCAGGGATCCATAAAGAAGAATTTTTTGACTAAGACTTCACTAGCCCTTTATGGGAGACATCCATTCATTCACCTATCCATCTACCCACCCTTCCATCTACTCATTCCTTCAGTAAATAATAGGGTCTGCTATGTACAAGGAATCAACATAACGATGTAACAGGAATATCTGATTGTAGCTTGAAGATAAAACTATGCTTTTCCATGTATTCAATAAACATTTATTCATTGTCGATTATGTACAGTGTATTTTTTCTCTTGTCTTACCCCAAAGCCTTTGATTATCTGGTCCAGGACTATTGACATACAGCTCTTTCCTCCTGATGAGAAACATATGTCTAAATTTAGGCGTTCTCTCATATTAAGGAACTAAGCACATTTTAAACACATATACACACCAACACTCCTGACAATATAATAACAGTGACAACCACCCCAAACACATCTCTATAAGAATTCAGCCAACTGGACTGAAACCAATTAAAATGTCCCATAAAATATATTTGATGTCTCAGCGACTCCTTTAGACTTGGAGAGGGACGGCAGTAATATCAGATCCCCTCTTATTTGGAAACTTTCAGAGTTTGATCATGAAGCACTCTAGAACGAATCACCTGCTCTTCTATTAATAATAATATTATAGGAGTCCTTATTCTCGAAGTCCAAGCAAAGAAAGGAAAAACATCAGTGAACGTATTTGTCAGAGATGAGAGATACCAAAGAGTTGGTTATATAGATCTCTCTCTTCACCTAGGACTTTATGCATTCAATATGAAGGGACAATAGTTCATAGACTCTAAGAGTTAGAAGGGACATAAAAGGTTATCTAACCTAACACCAATGGAAAAAAATTAAATAGATAGAAAAACTGGGGTGAAGGTATAAACAAGCTCCTTTAATATTTTATTAAATCTGTGAGATCACTGATGTGGGCATTACTGCCAAATCATAATCCATCAAATATCCAGGGATGGGTAGAACAAAGCAGAAAGGATCAAAGCAGGTAAAGCTTGGGCTGTACAGATACTTCAACTTCCTCAGAGCATTCCCCACAAAAGCATTCTCCCTAGCTTATTGCATACCCCCTATCCTGGAAGCTCTGCCCAGGTCCAAGAGAGGTAGCTTAAATCTCATGTAATAAATAATGATGATTATTAATAACTAGAATGTATATAGTGCCTACTATGTACCAGATAGCCTACTATGTACCAGTGAGTGACTTACCTACAGTCACATACCTAGGAAATGTTCAATCCCAGACAGTAGCAGACACAGTCTGACTCAGTTCTTTCACCTGTAAAATCAAGATAATAACATCAACCTCACAGGTTTTTGAAGTGAGGATAAAATGGAATAACATTTCTAAAGTACTTTGTAAATCTTAAAACACTATATAAATGTTTATTATTATGATAGAGTGAAGCGATCATCATTTATCAAACACCAGGCATTGTGCTAAATACTGGGGATATAAAAAGAGGCAAAAGACAGTGTCTGCCTCAAGAGGCTTACAGTCTGATGGAGGAGAAGACATACAAACAAACAAATATATATATATATATATATATATATATATATATATATATATATATTTGTAGCAAGCTATATACAGGATAAATAAAAAATAATTAACAGAGGGAAGGAACTACAATTATGAGGGGTTGGGAAACATTTCCTGTAAAAGACAGGATTTTAGTTTGAGCTTAAAGAGAAGCCAGGAAAGTCCATAGGTAGAGTTAAGAAGTGAGATCATTCTAGGCATGGGGGGCAGCCAGAGAAAATACCTGGAACTGAGAGAGGGAAGATGTTGTTTATGAAACAGTCAGAAGGCCAGTGTCACGGGATGGAAGAGTATGTGACAGGGAGTAAGATGTAAGAAGACTATAAAGGCTGGAGGGAGCTAGGTGATGAAGAGCTTTGAATGCCAAACCCATTTTTCATTTGATCCTGGTGGTGATAAGGAGCCACTATAGTTTATTGAGTAGAAGAGCAACATGGTCAGACCTGTACGTTAAGAAAATCACTGGTGACTTAACCTGATAGAGCATAGAAGAGTCTTACAGAGAGGAAGAAGGGAAGCATAGGTACTTATACAACTAGAACTTAAAAACAGATTTGAGTCTCTTCCTAAAGATCAAAGAGCTGAATTCTTAGAGAAGAAAGAGGAGGAGGAGGAAAAGAAAGAGGAGGAAACTTATTGTTTTCCCAAAGGAAGAACAATGATATAGCAGATTCACAGAAAATATGAGACAAAAGTAAAATAGTCCAAGTAGGGACAAAGTAAGAAAAAGAAGAGTTGCAGCATTGGTAATTCCCTTCTCAAGGATACTGAAACAGCTATTGGTTGAACTGATAATAACAATAAATATGTATGTTGTCTTCTTGGGTCACATATTCAAAACATAACAGAATTTCATAAGACTTATTGAAACAAAAGAAAACTATCCACTCCTAGGTTCCACATAGGCAAAAAGGGTATTACTATAAGGAACTTAAAATATATTGCCAACAAGTCTGAAGTCTTGGGAAAGCTGAAGACCTAAATGGCACAAGTTGCTATTTTCTCACTTTTTTCCCGCTAAAGGTAAAAGATGCATAAGATAAAAATTAATTTAGAAAGTGAACATCTGGCTAAGAAAATGGTGCCCCAAAATAGGATTTGTACTTCTGAATCACAGCTTACATATAGGGTTGACAGATTCCTGGCCAGAGATGAAGTACACCTAATAAAGCCCAGTACAAATGTATTTCCAAGTTGTCTTATAAATCTAATCAAAAAGGCTTTAAACTAAAAAGGATGGAGGGAGGAGAGAGATGACTGCCTGTTTATATCCCCCAAGTTACTTTTGCCCAAGTATTATCTGCTGGGCTTCCACCATCTGGTTCCTGGATTTTCTTGGGATGAGTATAAGTTCTTAATATACAATGTACTTCCTCTCAACCACCACCCCTTTACAGACTATTAACCACAAAGAAAAAAGAATATCAGTTGAAATGCCCAGAAATACACAGTTCGCAGAAAATAAAATCTCCCCCCAACCAACAAAAGTCAGTAGTAAAAATCTATGGCTTCAAATAGTTTTACAAAATTTTCAAAGTTTAAGGAACAAATAAGAGAAATTAGAGGTCCTTCTGGAGCAAATTTGATCTCATAGGTATCAATAAGAGTTGGTGGAGTAAAATGCATAAAGGGGCTATGGCTCTGAAGGAGTATATTTCACTCAAATGAAACAGTATAATTAAAAATGATAAGGGAAAAGTGTTTTGTATACTAAGAAGGCATATTCATTCTGAGAAAATCCAGGAACCAGAAGGTGGAAGCCTAAGAGTACATAGCAAAAATCAAAGGAGGGATAAACAGAAGTGATTTTTGCCTTTGGAGTATATTACGTACAACCTAGGAAAAGGGGAAAGTTAGGTGGTACAGTGGACAAAGTGCTGAGTCTGGAGTGAAGCAGACTCATCCTCCTAAGTTCAAATCTGGCTTCAAACATTTACTAGTTGTGTGACTCTGAATGCTGTTTGCCTCAGTTTCCTCATCTATAAAATGTGCTAAAGGAAGAAATGGCAAAGCACTCTACTCTTTACCAAGAAAACCCCAAACAGAATCACAAAGTGTTGGACATGACTGAAAAAAGTAAAAAACAACAACAACACCTGGGAATCGAGATGAAAAATTTTAGAAAAAAGTCACAGGTTTGGCAAAGAAACATGATAGAGAAGTCATGTAAGACTTCAATTAGTCAGACATAAACTGGAGTTCTCTCTGCCAAAATGAAAGCATGTAATAAACTCCTGATTTGCCTTAGTGATAATCTCATCCTTCAAATAGTAGAAGAACCAAAAATGGTAAATTTTATTCCCAATCAGATTCTCATTAACAGTGAGAAGCTGATTGCTGGAGTGGAAATGATGGGAAACTTGGGGGTGGGGAAGAGAAACAAATCTAGCAACCAACTTAAACTTTAAAAAGAAATGTGCCTGAGGCCAGATTTGAAGATGAAAGCAAGGTCAGGTAACAGATTTTATAAGAATGGCATAGTAAAGAGAGTCAGTAAAGCCAAAGTTCGTAATGAGTTGAGATTAGCTAGGAAGCTACAGATAATAGAAAAGGATTTCTTAGTTAACTCAAAAGAAAAGAAGGAAGAAGATCTTTGCTTGGAGTAAATAGAATGATGAAAACTGACAACAGGCAGGAAGCAAAACTGCTTAATTCTCATTTTGTTTTCTCTACAAAAAAGAACTCACTCTGCACTGGAAATAGCCAACAAAAAATGACTAACAGATTTGATATCAAAGAAAATAAAGGAAATCGAAAGAGACCATGTAGCGGCCCTTGATGAATCCAAGTCACCTGGCCAGATGAATTTTGAAAGTGTTGAAAGAATTGGCAGATGTGGTTGCTAAACCTCTGACAGTGATATTTGAAAGATCATGGAAAATGGGAAAAGTAACACAAGATTGGAAAGGCACAAATATTGTTCCAATTTTCAAAATAAGGAAAAGGAACAGAGTCTGTGAACTATTGAATGGTAAGCTTGACATCAATTCTTGGGAAACTTCTAGCATTTATAATTAAAGAGATGATTAGCAAACATCAAGAGAAGGAACAAAGAGCCAGCATGGCTTCATCAAGAACATGCCATGCCAAAATAACTTCATTTGCATTTTTAAAGGATTACTAAACTGGCAGATGAGGGGAAGGTGGATAACAGTTTATCTAGATCTTAGCAAAGCTTTTAAGAAAGTATTTCACATGAGTTTGGAGGAGAAGATGGCAAGGTATAAATTAGATAATAATAGAATCAGAAATAGTTGGATCGCAGGACTCAAAGAGTAGTTGTTCAATGTCATTATGGTAGGAGGTCTCCAGTAGAGTACTACAGAGATCTGTGCTTGATTTTTTGCTATTTAACATGTTTGTCTATGAGGTTTTTTTAATGTGGATATTTGCAGATGACACAAAACTAGGAGGAATGGTGAGTGATAAAATCAAGATCCAAAAAGATATTGAAAGGCAAAGATCAAGGATCCAGGATAACCAAGAACCTATTAAGATGAAATTCAGTAAATGTAAGTGTCTACGCTTGCACTTCAGCAAAAAAAAAATGACTTCACAAGTATAAAATGAGGGAGGTATGGTTTAGATAGTAATTGTTCTGAAAAAGAAATCTGTGTGTGTGTGTGGGGGGCGGGTGTTTAGTTGACTGCCAGTTAAATAAAAGTAAGCAGTAGGATATGGAAGCCACAAAAACTAATGTAATCCTTGACTACATTAAGAGGAGCAGATTTCAGGATTTGGGTGTTTATTGGTTGATTGGTAGTTTCATTGTATTCTGCTCTCATCAGAACCTCATCTGGAGCACTGTATTAAGTCCTAAGTGCCAAGGTTTAAGAATGACATTGATAAGCAAAAGAGTGTGTAGAGGAAGGTGACCAGGATAGTGAAGAGCCTTCAGTCCATGTCCCATAAAGATCAGTTGGAGGAATAAGAGATTTTTTGGCCTGGAGAAAAGAATACTCAGTGGGGAACATGATAGATGATAAGCATATGAAGACCTATCATGGGGACAGGGAACAAGACTTGGCTCCAGAGGGCAGAATCCAAAAAAAAGAGTATAAATTACAAGGAGGCAAACTTAGGTTGGGAAAAACTTCCCAACAACTAGAGCTTGTCTGAAAGTAGAAAGCTGCCTAGAGAGATGAAAGCTTCCCCCCTGCTTGGAGGTCTTCAGGCAGAAGTTTGATTACAATGGGGATTTCTCTTCTGTATGGGTTGAACTAGATGATCATTGCAATCCTCTCTAACCCCCATATTCTGTGACTCTGTGAATGGAAAGTTGTGATGTATACTGGCAACACATATTTATCTTAAAAAAAGATTCCTCCCTTTGGCTCAGGAAATGGACACCTGATGTTAGCCAATCTGAAAAATTCAACTATGTTGATGTGTTCAGTGAGTGCTGGTGATTCATGTCCTATCTTTTCTATGAAAAACACTTCAATCATATGAGAGTTCATGGATATAATTACTCCTTCCAATGGTACAGACTGCAGCACATCTACCTCTTATTATCTCATGGGATTTATGTCTTCCCATAAATTCTTCCAGGATCCATCTAATTCCCTAAAAGTCTCTTTCTCTTCAAATGCTACTGTAATATTCAAGGTGTTCACTTACTGTTCCTTTCTCTCTTGGTTCCAGAGGGCTGAATCCAGAAAAAAAAGGGTATAAATTACAAGAAGGCAAACTTAGGTTGGGAAAAACTTCCCAACAACTAGATAGAGCTTGTCTAAAAGTAGAAAGCTGCCTAAAGAGATGAAGGCTTCCTCCTCCTATTCTGATCATATATTTTCTGCATTATATCTTTTACTCACTTTGTGTACTCCCAATGTTGGCAATGGCACAGGTTATTGATCCCATCATCGCCCTCTCTATCACCTTCAACTTTGATTCTTCAGAAATCATGGTGTTCATTGATTCACAGATGTACCATGTCAGCAGATAAATATACGTATGTATTTATACTTGAGTGAATGGATGAACGAAACAACGAATAAATGAATGCAAGTGTATTTATTAAGTTCTTCCTATGTGCCAAACACTATGTTAAGTACCAAGAATAGAAATTAAAAGAAACATAAAGACAATTCAAGTTTTCTATGATCTTATATCTTAATAGGAGATGAAAATATACAAAGCAGAAGTAGCAGCTAAGGATAGACTTCTGTAGCTTCAAATTTACAAGGATTTTGAGGGAGCCATAGGGAAATAGATGGACTTGCTCTTTCCACATACAGAAAGAATCCAAGATTTCCTTTTTGTGAGGAGCCATCTCTGCCAATTTTTATCACAATCCTTTTATGACTTAGTAGATATGTGGAAATTTCCTGCATAGCAAATTGCCAGGGTCTCCTACCCACTAAGTGTTAAAAGAAGTATTTAAACTCACATTTTCCTATTTTTAAGCCCTGCCACCTACCCCAGTATTCCATATTGTCAATAATATTGATTTTAGAAAGATGGGTTTTTGCTTCAGGGAGAAGCTTGTGATCATTGAAATTACTGTGCAATTCCCCACATAAAATTCAGTCCACTTTATTCTTTCTAATCTTGGATTGAGTTCATTATATATTTGCAGTGTCTTTCCCATAAATAGGTACTAAAGGATTAACTCAATGGGTTGTCCATCCAACTACCTATCACTTCATGAACAAAAGGCATCCTCCATTAAGTTGGTTTTTGGAATGCAGATTGTTGAACATGATTCTATTTTTTGAATTTTTGAGTGATTGTCAGGAGGAAGAGGAATTGTCCTTCAATTCAATAAATATTTATTAAATGACTCCCATGTGCTAGGATACAAAGACAAAAAGGAAATAGTCTCTGCCTTCAAGTAGCTTATAATCTATGAAGGATAAATATGCATGTAGAAATGAAAACCAAATATGAATAAACAATGTGAACAATGTGAACCATTTCTCATTGACCAATTCGATTTAAAAAACATTAAAGGGCCCATTATGAGCTAAAATCTTTGTGGGAAATAGAGGATGAAGGAATGAAAAGAAAATACAAAACCAATCTTTGACTTCAAGAATCTCAGTTTGCCAGGAGAAGCAAAGCAACCAATTGTCAGCTGGTATTGCCTTACAAGGAAGCTTAGAAGGAAACTACAGAGTTTTAATGAATGTAGATGTCTATTTAACTATGCAAAAAAAAATTTGTTCAATTTTATCCAATAATGATGAAATACCATGGTAAAGGGTGATGCAAAGTTAGTTCTAAGAGGGTATATAAGGCTCCAAATCACAGAATTTAGAGACAGAAGTAATCATAGAGAGCCTCTAGTCCAACACTTCCATTTTACAGATAAAGACCTATATCCCAGTGAGGTAAAAAAGACTTACTTGAGGAGACATGGATAGCAAATGTCAGGGTCAGGGACTCAAAAATCTTCCTGACTAAGCCAATCCATGGGGCAATGGAAAGAGAACTTGGATTTTTATTCTGGTGTTGCTACCTACTAATAGTGTGACCCTGGATCAATCATGTGGTTCCTTTCTGCTTCCCTAGGGGCCTCTTATGCATGACTTTGATTATTTAGACTTTAAGGGAGATGGTCATGGGCATGTGCAGTATGTATCCTTCTGTGTTCAATGGTTCTGTGATCATTTCTTGTGTTGCTTCTGGTACCAGGTGTAAATTCCATCAAAGGGGAGATTGAACAATGAGTGTATTTCCATTAGAATGGTCCTAGAGTTGTATACTGGAATATCCTTGCCTAAACTTAGTCCTGTCTTCTTTGAGAAGGTGATATGATATTTCACAAGAGCTGGCATTTACATAGCAAGCTTGTAGCAACCTGCTTCTTCTCCAGACACCAGGCATACCTCCTCCTTCTGCCTTTGACTTCCCACTTATACTCCATATTTCGTTCAGCCTAGTCTCTTCCAGGCCAATATATAGAGAATCTCTTCCTGAAACATCAGTCAGAAAAGTAGCCAGATGCACCTGAGTGAGAATCTTCCCTCTTCCAAGAAAACCCAGGAGTAGTGACAAAATGGGGAGAGCTTGGGTTTGAACTTCATGGAGAAGACTTTGAATTCTGGCTCTGCTAACTTACTCCTTCTATGAACTAGACTTTGGCTTCTTCCTGTGTTAACTGAGAGACTTGAACCAGTCAATGTCTAAGTCCTTTTCAGTTTGGGACTTATAATCCTATGATTTTATTGCCCTCATGTGAATCCCATCTCCATTGCTTATGATTCAGCACCTACTAGCTGTTGTCCCTGAGAAAATTGTTAAACTATTAGTTAAACTATTAGTACCTCAGTTTCCTTTAAAATAAGAAGTTAGACTCAATAAATGAATGAAGCATTTATTAAATGCTTACTATGTGCAAAACACTGTACTAAGCATGGAGCAGGCAGGGTTACAAATAGATGGCCAATAAGGTCCCTTCCAGCTCTAAATCTATAATCCTATTAGGTCATTTTTTAAATCTTTCTTGGCCTTAGTTTTTCCATATGTTAAAAAATGAGATGGTTTGGTAAGGATACCTCTAGGTATCTCTAAGACACACCAAATATGTCCAAATCCTTACTCATATCCTTAGATGAGGCAAATCAACCCTGATAGCTAAGAGCCTCTCAATTGAGCCATCTCTTGACTACTATCAAAAGATCAGAAGTGGAAATTTTCTCAGTGACTATAAGGAGAAAACATTTCAACACTCCGAGTACTCCTGGTTTGGTCAGAATGAGATTCCCCTTCACTCATGCAGATTGTGGTGCACTGTCAGCCCCACCTTCAACTTAATAAGTAATCTTCAAGAGTTATTATGGTCAAAATAGTTCATGATCCTGAAGCCAACCTGAAAGTGTACCTCCTGGAATTTAACTAGACTCATCTCCAGGCCTTTGCAATGAGCTTTTCCAATTCAGTAGGGCCAGACAGAATTTAAACTCTGAGAACACAATATCACCTCTGTGTGACAAGGAGGCATCTGAGAAGGAATTTCATGGTGATCAGGAGAGAGTTTGGCAAATATAAGCCCATCATTTCCTTTCCTTTCTCCCCTTCCCCTTTTTCTAATTGCAAATGGCCCTGGCTCTTGGCAGATTTCTATCCTACCAAAAACTTCAGGCACATTTATTTAGCCAGAGGCTTTGATTTAATCCCTATGAAAAAACCCATGTCAAGTGCAGTCAGTCATCAACAAACATTTATTAAGTGCTTAGTGGGCTAAGTGTTGGAGATAAAGAGAAAGGCAAAACAGACTTCTTCCCAATCAAGCATTCTGGAAACTCACATACCCAGTGGGTTTTCACATTAGCAGTCTGGGAGAAGATAGAAGGGAACAATCTTCATCTACCTCCAAAATACATCTCAAGTTCTCAGATCCTTGCCTCAGCAATGCTCTTCCCCCTCCCCCAGTAATTTAATTTTTTTAATGGAAGGCATGGATCACATTTCACTTCTCCAAAAAATCAATCTTTGCTGGTGATGCATTAAAAGAAATAATGCAAGCCATCCAATCCCAATATGGGAGTGTCTGCCTACTAAAGGAATGACCAAAATTAGCCAAGCTCAAAAGCTCAATCAGGAGAATCTTGGGAGCAAATATATAAATTCAGAAGAGTCCAAGGTCTAATGCATTGCTATTAACTTGAGTCCTAGCAATTCACAGTACCCCTCCGTGAAATTTTATTTATTTTATTTATTTATTCACCCTCTTCCTACTATAGTGCTAATCTTGCCTCTGGAGAACTCAAAAGCACTTTGTTTAGGTCTCTGCCTCCCTCTTCCACAGAGAAATGGCAAGTACCACTCTTTCCATTTAAGAGCAAGGCCCAGACAAAGGTGGGACTTCCTCAAGATCACACCAAGGAGTCAATAGAGAGGAAAAGATTGAAGAGATACTTGATAACAAACCTCAGATACTTGAAGAATTTGAAGAGGGATTAGACTTATTCTTGCATAGCTCTCATAACACTAACAAGCAACATTTATATAGTGTTTAAAGAAGCAACATGTAGCATAGGAAAGGGAGGGGCTGCCTTGGAGCTAAGAACAAACATTGCGGTTCAAGTCTTGTTTCTGAGGTATATTATTGGTGTGGTCAGGGGCCACTTAGGTCCTCAGGGTCCCAGATGACTCTCTAAGACTCTCAGGTTACAAATGATTGGCGATCTGCATGGGGTAGGGAATTTCCAACAACAGAAGTTCCTCACAATGCCCAAAACCGAGGTTCAGAAGAAAAATAAAATCTCTTGGTCTCTCTACACACTCATGTGTGTGCATACACAGACATAGGCATGCATACACATACAAACAGTAATTTACAGTTACAAATAACCTTCATATACATAGCCTCCTTCGAAAATAGTAATTGCTAATGTTTATACAGTACTTTAAGATTGGCAAAGCACTTTACAAATATTATCTCGCAACCGCTCAGGGTGGTAGGTGATAGTATTATCCCCATTTTACAGATGAAGAGACTGAGACAGAGATTGAATGACTTGTCCAGGGTCACATGGATAGTGAGTGTCTGTGGTCAAATTTGAACTCAGGTTTTCCTTACTCTGTAGTCAGTGTTCCTCTATTCATTGCTCTCCTATGAAGAAAACAGGGCAGATTTCCCTAACACCTTTTACAAATAAGGAAATTGATCTTCTCACAGAGGTTAAATGACTTTTCCAAAGTTCATCTGTCTCTTCTTCTTCTTCTTCTTCTTCTTCTTCTTCTTCTTCTTCTTCTCCTCTCTCTCTCTGTGTCTATCTCTGTCTCTTCCTCTTGCGCGCGCGCGCACACACACACACACACACCCCCTCTGGTAGAACCAAGCCTTGGCACTGTCATCTGACCTCAGAGACAAGTGTTCTTTACACTTTGCTGCTTTTGAGTGGACAAAGCTAGGACCAAGAGATGTAAGTTTCATAGAAACTAGACATTCAGGAAATGAGAACTGTTCAGATGGGATGGGATGCCTCATGAAATAGTGACTTCTTGGAAATTGAAACAAAAGTTGGATTCCAGGCTGCAGGAGAAGCTAGACCAGGTGAACAGTTAGGTCTTTCTCAATTCTTAAATTCCGTTGAGTTTGTGAGTGAGGAAGAAACATGCCTGACCAACCATAAACTTCCCTGCCTCTCCAAATGAATAGGAACACACAAGAACCATCTGTTTTCAGTCACTGGGCTCAGGATATACACCTTGGAAAAAGTGAACCATAAGACATGCATGAACAAGTTCATTCCAAACAAGAGATGTCCTCATAATAGCAGGTAAAGATGCTCAGCAAAAAGTCATTTAACCTAATGGTGTTTTCTTCTTTTTCGAGAGGATGAGAGGTTGGAAGGTATGGAAAGGAATCATAATATGAGTGAGTAATGCCACTGCCAAAGTAAGCACTGAGTAATTAAAGCAGAAAGGAATCATCACAAAGATCACCAAACTTCCCATGTGTTAGAGAGTCTCTGCCCCACTGTCTCTGGAGCTGCTTCCTGTTGGGGTGGTATTTGAGAGTTGCTAAGTTTGCTCACCCAGTGCAATCAAGTGAGAGTGGCTGAATAGGGCAATTTCTATCAAAGACCCTTTTCTCTGAACTTTAGTTCCAATCCAATCTACTCCAACAAGCATTTATTTAGAACCTACTTCTGCAAGCATTGGGAAGATGTTGAAATGAACAGTTCCTCTCCTCAAGGAACTTACATTCTGCGGGAACTTGCAACATGTAAACAGATAAGTATACAGAACTTAAAGTTTCGTAAAGTACTTTATAAATATCATCTTCACAACAAATCTGTAAGGTTAATACTATTCTTAACTTATTTTTATAGATGAGGAAACTGAGACAGGAAAAGCTTAAATGACTTGTCCATTCTCATACAATTAATAAGGGTTGGAAACTAGATTTTAACTAACCTCTTCTTGATTCCAGTCTAATATGCTATCCACTGCACTACCCAGTTACTTATAGGGTATAAATAAAGGTTTCCCATAGGAGATGAGCTGAATCTTCAAGAAAATTAGTAATTCCATGAAGCAAAGGATAGGAAGGAGTGTATTTGGCTTCTAATTTTACCAGTAATTGAAGGTCTGGATGAGTGGGTTACTGTCCATTACCTGCAGGGAATGAGTTTGGGCAGAGAAAAATTTCAAATATCTTGGGTAAGATTTGCCTCAATATCTGGCAGGATACCCTAATTTGAGGTTAAAATAAAGGAAATAGGATGTTTCGTGTATCACTGACTCATTCAACAACCATTTATTATTGTGTGTAATGCTTTGCTAGGTGCTGGGGAAATTTTTTTTTTAATAGACAAAACTCAGTCCCTATCCTCATGAAGTTTCTAGTCTAGTAGGGAGAAAAGACACAAATACAAGTAACGATAATACACAGTAAGAGCATTAGAAAGTTTCAAAGCAGGGGCAGAGCCAAGATGGCAGAGTAGAAAGACAGACATGTAGAGGCTCCCCCATATAGCCCATAAAATATCTGTAAAAAATGACTAAACAAATTCGAGAGCAGCAGAAGCCACAAAATTACAGAGTGAAAGAGATTTCCAGCCCAAGACAGCCTGGAAGGCTGACAGGAAAGAGCTATCACACCAGGAGCAGAGTGAGTACAGCCCAATGTGGGCTGCACAGTGAGGCTGGGACAGGACCCAGAACAAGCTTCAGGGTGCCACCAGCAACAGCAGTTCCCAGATTGCTCAACCTACAAATGCAACAGACAGCTTCAAAGTCAGTGAGAAAGCTCTTTCACCCAGAGGAGGAATCACCTACCTAGCAAAACTGAGTATAATACTTCAGGGGAAAAAGTGTTCATTCAGTGAAATAGAGGACTTTCAAACATTCTTGATGAAAAGACCAGAACTGAATAGAAAATTTGACTTTCAACCACAAGAATCAAGAGAAGCATGACAAGGTAGACAGGAAAGAGAAATTATAAGAGACTTTATAAAGTTAAACTGTTTATATTCCTACATGGAAAGATAATATTTGTAACTCTTGAGATTT